>VZSC01017967.1:0-13613 GCA_013398225.1 Steatornis caripensis | reverse complement strand
CAGGACAGCGTCGTTACGGGGGGGGGGGCAAATAACGAGTATGGGCTTCGCTGCCCCCGGCCGAGCCCCCGCCGCCGTCCCTCGTGGGCTGGGGACCCCGCGCAGCCCCTGCTGCGCCCGGCTTCGCTTCAAGGCCCGCGTCGGCCCTTCCTTCAGCCGCCGCCACCGCCCTGCTTCAGCAGCAAGGGCAGATTTACATTCGGCAGCTGCAGCACGAGAATCCAGCGAGTCCATGACATGAATTACAAGTCTCCCTCCCCCAAGGCAAGGCTGGAGCCAGCTCAGCATCCAGCCCTCCTCTCTTCCTCCCTTTTTTTTTTTTTTTTTTTTCCAGAGACTCATTACTATATTGTGGATATTCTCCACTAAAGGGCATCTCTTTGAATGCATTTGCTTTTTTATTAATGTGTGCTAAGACAAGTCAAGCCTGATTATCATGAAGACAATTGCCGAATTCCCTCCTGGAGAAATCTCATCTAGACTGTGTAGGCGTTTTAATTTCAGAGACCCATTAATTGGCACAATTGCTTAAGCAGCTGCTTTCCGTGTCATTTTAGGACCACTTTATGAAAAACAGAGCTAAAAAAAAAAAAAGATAAAAAGTATATGATGGGCCAGAGCTTTCTACATGGTAACATAATTAATGCAAGGAGCTTCCTTTGAGCAGCAAAGCAACAAAAAGCCATCCTGCTACCAAAATACGGGGCCTGCTCCAGCTGCAAGCGGGGACCGCTCAGCTCCGGCGTGCCCGCGCTGAGCACCCACGGCCCTTTGGAAACCGGGCCGGGCAAGGCGCTCAGCGCCGCGCTGGTACCGCCACAAACACCTCGTTATCCCAGCGCTGTCTGGAACATAAAAGAATAAGTAAAAAGGGGAAGGAAAAGGCACCCGGCAGGAACGGGCCCAACGCACCTCCCGCGGCGGGCTGCAAGCCACGCGCTCCGAGCAGCCGCTCGCCAACGCTGCGGGCACCCGGAGAGGCCGAGGGGGCTCGGGGTCTCTCCCTGGGGGACGGCTTCGCCCGCACTTCGGGGGGTGATAAGCGGGGGTCAGGGCTGTGCAGGAGAGCACCCTCAGCACGTGGGTGCCGGAAGAGAGGGGTCCGGAGGGCTCCGATGGCCCAGAGCCGGCTCTGCGAGCAGCCCACCCTGGCAAACCCACGCGCCCTCAGCCCCAGGGTCTCTCCCAGGGTGCCCCGAGGGGCTGGGATGGCACAGGATGGGGGCCGGTGCCCGGGCGGCGAGGGGGTCTCGAGCTGGGGGAGAGCTCAGGCGCAGCACCCGAGAGCACCCGTGGGGATCTCAGGCTCCCTCGAGGTTCCCGTCCCTGGGTGCGAGCCCGTGGGCACACCGCGCGGCCTGAAACGCAGGGAGGCACCGCCGCTGGCCTCGCAGCCAGCACACGCACGCTTTCCACGGCGGAGCTGGGTCCCAGAATTAGGTTAATTATCGAATTAATAAAGAACGAATCCTTCAGTCCGGGAGAAGTGGCCAGACGGAGTTCTGTGCTAGTCTTTGCTACGGGCAAAAATATACATTCCCATTTATTAATAAATAAAGCCATATCAATGCCCTAAATTATCAGCGGAATATATTTGCTAACCCAAAGCAATAGTAGGAACAATTACTTATTAATAAAGCAATAGCTAAATCTAATTACATCCCCATCAGATCCTGCAAGTAATAAAACCACAGTTGCCTTCCAGAGCCGAGGGACCTCCTGACCTCAAATCAAAGTTTAAACCATCCATCAGCTTCCAATACATTCACAGCACATCCAGCAATTACCATCACCTCCGCTCCGCTCCCCGGCAGGGGCAGGGGTCACCCCATGCACTGCATGGCTGTAAGCTAGAACAGAGCCTTAGAAATCTCATTATCCTGTTAACCATACATTTATCTGACAAGATAAAAGAGACTAGGTGACCAAGCTATCATTAAAGATTAATAGAAAGTATAAAAAATTCAGCTGCAACCAGCATTACTGTTTAGCGCCTGTGATAGGCCTGACAGGATTATTAATCAGGCAGCCAAAAAGATTTAGGTCTTTGCTCTTGGATTTTCGTTTTAAGTCTTTGGTTCCCCCCCCCCCCCCGCCACAGAAAGCCCAGGCCCGGGAGGACGACGGCTAATGGGGTCTGCGGGGTTCGCACGGCAACGGCTCCGATCGATTATAAAATCGCCGGGCGCCGAGGTGACAACAGCGCCAGGAGCCCGCCGCAGCCGGGGTGCTCGAGCGAGGGCTGGGGCTGCTTATCGCCGCGGCTCCTCTATTAATAAATTGTACAGATCAATGCCTGGATTAATTTTAATAGAGGGCTACAAGGATCACGGGAGTCCCAGGGCGACTTTCCCCTCATTCTTAATTCCATTTAAGTTTAACATGAAAGATTCCCAGGTAACACCTACACAGGAAGAAACGAGATCTCCCTGTTTTTAAGTCTTAAGTATTCTTTTTGTTCTGCTTTGCTTTTTCCCTTTTGATCATAAATCAATGTCCTTCCGCCGCTTTCCCGGGAAGCCAGGCTCGCGGGCAGGCTGCGCGGCGCTGCCCTCCATTTCTCCACCTGCGAGGAAGAAAAACCAATAAATTAGGGAAGGCGCTTTCTAAAATAGTGCGCGGAGAGCGGGCGCCCAGGCGGCTCGGGGGGTCCCGGGCACCCCTGGTCCCGCTGCCGGCGGCTCCGCGGGCTCTCCTCATCCTCCCCCGCGGCGACCCGCAGCCGCCTTCGCCTTCCCTCCAAATGCCGTTTTAAAGTATCACTGGAAACATTATCCGCCTTCGTCGGTGCATCTCCTGAAACCGCCGACACCCTTTTAAAAACATCTTTTATTTTCTCGCGAGACAACGATCCAGCGTGAGCTCGGGGTGGCTCAGCCCAGCACAAGGGCGCCCATCCTTTTTCACAAAAACGGAACGAACCAGAGAAACACACGGCGAGCACCAGCCTCCCGTGAGGACCGTTTGCCTTAAAAACAACCAGGAAAATTTTTCGTTGGAAAAAGTGCACAGCAACCCATGGCGGCCCGGGCTGGGGCGCTGGGCAGTCCTCTCACGCACGGCTTCTCGTCCCTGCTTCCCTGAGCAAAGCCCCGGCCGCCCCACGCCTCTGCCCCCGCGCCGACCGCGCTCCCCCGGTGCTCTGCACCCCCAGAAAGGATGCGAGCAAGAGGCAAACGCAGCAGGTAAACACGGAGGTGTCTGAGACGCAGCCCAGAGCCCGGCTGGGAAGGCCATCCGCATATCCAGGGGGGTTTACGTCCCCAGAATCACAGGTAATCCCTTCCAAGGAGCATCGCCTGCTGCAAAATCACGCTTAAAAGCATTCCCCCTCACCCCGAATTAGTACGCCTTCAATCGGTTCAGTCCATTGTTTGAGATCCTGCAGTTGGGCAATTCATCATCAAACATAACTGAAATTACGCAAAGAACAAACTGGTCCCGCAGAGATGCTCAGGGAGGTTTGCTGGCGAGCAGCAGCGGCGACAGTGACCGGGCTGTACCGCAGGGACCTTCCTCCCTTCCCGCGCGGACCTTCCGCGGCGCCACAGCAGCCGGGACGCGATGCATGCCGGCTCCTTCGGCTCCGGACCCCGACACGAGCACCCGCTGCGGCACCAGAGCAAGCTCTCGCTCTTCCAGCTACGCAGAAACTCTGCAGCTCTTCTTCAAAGCCTTTAAAACGCCAGCAAGGGAGTGAGGCTCCAGCTGCTGGTGCCCTGGCTCCGCTGGCCTGCAAAGCTGCTGGCGGTGCTCCCCAGCAAATGGTGTTTTAGCAAAAAACCACCCCTGTGCTCTTGTATCCTCTGGAAAAAGCGATGGAAATCCCTGTCCGGGGGAAAGCCGGGTGTTGCACCACGCGAGGAGCCCACAAAGCTCCCCGCCAGCTCCATCCTGTGTCCCAGGGTACGTGCCCACGGGAGGCTCTCTCGGGCCGGCGATCCAGTGGAGGACAGCACGGAGAAGAGAAGCCAGGGCGCGTACCAGGAGCCGTACCCCACATCTTACAGCCGTCCTTGCTGTCAGAGGAAGCGCTGCGGTTAAACACACCTTCGGCCTGGCCCACGGCGCCGGGCACTCCGTTCAAAACTGCACACAGGGACAAAAATAATGCAGAGGAAAGCCAAGCGGCGCGTCCTGCAGGGCTGCAACGACGGGAACAGCCACGTGCCTCAGTCTGCGTGGTTCAAAATAAATTTAATAGATGCCTCAACACTTCGCTGCTGCTATTCTGGGGACGGCGCTGGGAGCCGGTGCTCCTAGTGCTGACTGACGGATCAGGCTTGTGATCCAAGGAACACGGGTGTTGTCATCTCGTGAAGCTGTGGCTTTCCCTTGCTTATCTGCAGTGGGACAAGCGTCACCACGCCGTCGCACACGTCCGCAGCATCCCCTGCGAGCCCCCCTGCCCTCCGTGCTGGCCCCGCTCCCAGCTCCCTGTGACAGATGCTGGGGCGCTCCTCGCCCCGTCCCGAGCAGGAGCGACCTCCCCGGGAGGGAGCCGGCTCGCTGAGCAAGACACCGGTGGGACCACTTGTCGAAGGCAGACAACCTTCATCTCCTGCCAGCAACCTCCCCCGACCCCGGCTCCCACCGCCGGCGCCGGAGCACAGCTCCTTTGAGGAGCCTCGGTCACACGCCCGCGCCGGAGCACACCAGGGCCAGGGCGGGGAGATTTGGGGGGAGTTTTCCGACAGAGTGGCTCCTGCAAACTTCACGCCGCTTCCTGCTTGCAAGAACAGGCCGTGCAGGCAAACGGGGAAAGGGCCGTGGTTTGCATGAGCTTCTGCGATCAAAAGCTGAAGATGGTGGCGTCGGCCTTTGAGGCAGGATGCTAAAGAGCCTCTGAGAAGGCTGGTTTTGCATCCATGCAGGAACTGCTGTGTAGTCGCTGCCGAAACCAAAATAAATCAATTCCAGTTCTGCAGGACGAGTCCGGGAAGCACGAGCTGGTTAATCCCCATCTGCAGGAAGGTAGAACTTGGCTTCACGGCGTCTTTGAAGCTCGCAAGAGCGAGATAAAAGAGAAATGCAAAAGCGAGCAGAAGAGGGATGGCGGGGAAGCCGGCCATGCGGCCGAGCCGGCGCTTTGCCAGTGTCACGGTCCGGCAGAGCTCGCATCTTCTGTGCCTCTGACAAGCCTGGGATGAAAGGGAAACCTCCACTGTGGCGCACATCCCCTGTGCTGCAGCGAGCAAGAGCCAAGAGCTTTCTCCGCGCACTGAGGCGATCAGGTTTGCTTGACAGTTTTGGGCAAAAAATGGCAAGTCTTTGAAATCCCGTTTCAGATCTGTAACACCACGTGCAGGCAAGAGTCGCGTGAGCCTGGAGGGCCCGGCAGAGGGACTTGGTCTCGCAGAAGACGAAAAGCAAATCCAGACCGATAGATGGTTCAATGCCTGTCAGGGGGGTCCAAACCACAAGGAAACGGACCTAAGTTTCAAACGTTCCCAGGGTTTTGTGGCACCCCTACCCCGAGGGCTGGGCGGACCTGCCGTGCAGATGAAAACCAGGTGCAAAAAGCTGTCGTGAGGTGAGCGTGGGCTTGTGGGTTTTCAGGCGGAGGGTTTCGTCTCGGGGACACCTAATTCTAAGAAAACACACGTGACTCTTGCTTAAAATACTCCACCACATCCCACGGAGCTGGCTTCGCCGTTTATCCCCATCTGGAGAGGACTGCAGTGTTGCGGCTGCCATTCACGCACCGACATTTACCATACGATCTTCCCCGGCCTCGCCACGGTGTTTCGCAGATGCTGCCGCTCTCCTCGGAGGCTCAACGCGTGCGGCAGAAGCTCTTCGTATGGCGGTGGCGTCTGGAAGGAAAATCCATCCCTTTCCTGGGGAAGAACCGTCCAAAGTAGATAGAAGGTAAAGTCAAATTAATTATTTACCTGCATTAGCCCATGGAAAGCTTTCCTGGGAGCCCACCGAGACCAGCGGGCGCCGATCTTTTATCTGTTTAGCAGGCTAAGATGGAAGAAGAGGACGGGATGGGGAGGGGGAAGAGCTTAATGATGGTGTCTGCTGATCATCAACGCGAGAAAAATGAATTGCTTCCCTGAACCTGGAAAATATCAAACTGCATAAATAAATCTATTTAAATTATTAATAAACGAATTTACATTTGGAGCCTGAGCATGAGAATTAATTTAATTTCTTATGCTAAACTGGCCAGCACGGCTGATGACTCAAGAATTAAAAGACGCAGAAACGAAGGAGAAAGGAAGGTAGGGTGGTTTTGTAAGGAAGAAGACATGAAGTTGAAATTCTTGGCCCTAAACAGAGCCAACTTGCAGCAGCTGTACCGTAAAAGCAACAGGAACAAGAAGAGCCGCTGCGTTGGAAGGCGTTCCAGCAATGATGGCCCCTCTGCACCTCGGGTGCCGCTGCACGCCCAGCGCGTCTGCCGGTACCTCCGATGGCAGCAGCTCCTCGGAAGATGCCCAGGCCAGGGCGTTCAGCAACCGCTAATGCGTGCTTACAGTTGTTAAAAACCAAATCTAAGCAAAAGCCCAGGTGGAAAGGTCCACCTCAGAAAACGCCGGCCGTCCCCTCCACCCGCTGCCAGCCCTCGCACTGAAGGGCCCCGGCCGCATCCCCCCCGCCTGCCCGTCAAAGGCGCTCGTGTGCAGCACCAGCGCAGCAGCTGCCTCCTCCCAGGAAAATAAATGAGTAAGTGCTAGTCTTAGCTAAAATATTGAACTACAGTGGAGGCAGGGCTGAACTCCTCACTGCTTTTTGCTCTTCCTAGGTACTTACACCAGAAAGGACGTCCCGAAGAGGACGCTGCCTCGGCGGCTGCCACAGACGGGGAAACTTTGGGCAGAAACGGCGGGGTTTTGGTGCACCTGCCCGTCGTCCCAGTGCACGTCAGACTGACGGGGCTTGGACGGTGGCGGTTTCGCAGCGCCAAGGTCAAGGTTCAGCCACGTGAGCTCCTGGGAACTGCATCAGCGCCTTCCTCCGTACCGCACCCCCCTCCCGCCGCCTTCTCTTTCCCAGACTAAACGCCCTCATCGCTTCCCCTCTTCCCTCATCGGTCACGGTCCCCAGACCCCACTCGCTCTCCCTCCCCCCTGGACCAACTCCGAGCCGTTTGCATCCCCCCTGGGAAGCAGGCCCTGGAGCCGGAGCGACACCCAAGTGGGTGCCCACGCCGCCAGCCCTTCTGCCACCCGCCGTCCCCGTGCCGGCCGGGGACACGGGGACACGGGGACACGGGCAGCGCTTCCCTGGCTGCAGGCTCCGCTCCCTTCCAGTCACACAACTGCAAACACACAGCCCAGATAGCGCGGCCCTTTTTTTGTTGTTTATCCCGTTTTGCTGGGAACTGGCATTTGTGATAGGTTGCATATAAAACCCCACTTATAAAACAATCTTTTCCTCAGCTGCCCTTTCACTGGAGCCCGTCTGCAGTCTCTTTGCCGGGATGCATTGTTATTTCATGTGATGAGACATTCGAGAAAACGAAGTAAAATAAAAATAGACATTTGGAGGGGCTTTTGTTTTGCTTTTTCGCAGTTCCCCCCGCCCAGTTTGACTCCCGCGAACACATTTCCCGAGCTGATTTGCTCACGCTGCCTCCTAAGCGTGTCCTTGCACCGGAGACACTGCTCTTTTAAATTCAGCTTCTCAGAATTAGAAGAAAAAATTGGCAAAGCAACAATAGGGGGAAAAAAAATGAATAATCTCAGAACAGAAGTTGCATTATGTGATGTGGTTGCCATGTGGTTAAGTCTGAGAGAGGATCATGCAAGCGCATTGTGGGAAAAACGATAACAGGCGAAACAATCCAGAGAAACGCCGAGGGTTTTGTAATACGAGGTTATAATGCAAACCCGGCGATACCGTGCCGCGGCCCGATGCCAAGCGATCTGTGAGAATCCACAGTAGCTGGGTGGGTGAGCCGGGACGGGGCCGGAGCGGGCTGCCGTTGTCCCCTGCGCTGCGCACGCGATGCGGGAACCCTTGGCCACGCAGCTTCATGACGCGCGGATTTAGGGTGGGGGACGCGACGCTGCTGGCAGTGCGTGCGCTTTGGGTGCCAGTCCCGAACCTCCCCGGAGGGAAAACCGTCAAGGAGTCACGGCTTACAGTATGAGTCAGACCCACAGCAAAACCTCGAGCTGTCGGAGGCATCGATGGCTCCGGCACCTCCACGGCAGCAGGCGGCAGAGCCCTGCGGGCTCCCGGCACAGCGCAGGCCAGCACCAGCTGAAATGTGCTTGATGGTGCTGACTGCGGCAGTCCTTTCCCTGAAAAGGCCGAACGCGCCCCAGAACCTCACTTCACACCATCAGACAGGTTTCCCTTCCACAGGCCGTCCGCCGGGGCCACGGCTGCGTCAGACGTTCCGAGCACGCAGCGGAACAGCAGCGCTCAGCGAAAGCCGCTGGCGCCCACCCCCTGCCCCAGCCGGCTCCCACCACGCCGGCCCCAGCCCCTCCTGGCATTTGCTCCGTGCAGGAAGATTCACCACCGCCAGAAAACCACTGGCCATCACGGGTTCGTGACCGCGCTGCCTCCAAAGCATCGCCTCTGGGGGGCTGACTGTAGAGAAAAGACAGATTTGAGACAAATTTCGATTCAGGTGGTTTGGGGGAAGTACTAATGCATTATAAAACCCCCCATATTTTGTTCCCCGAGCTGGATAAGCCGCGCTGGGGAACCGTTATCGGGGCGAAACCAACCCGTCCTCCTCTCACTTGTGTTGTCGTGGTACTAACGTGTGAGTGGGAGGAAAGTCAGCACAGTCAGCTGAGCTACGGGAAACTCAGAGAGCGTGGGGAAACACAGGCACCAAAAAAAAAAATAGAAAAAAAAAGGGCAAATTCTGTGAAATTATATCAGCAATGTGAATTCTGCTCTTTTATTGCAACAGAATGACGTGGCGTGCTTTTAGCCCGGATGGCGTAACGCCGGTCGGCGCGGCACAACGCAGAACGTGCCCTTTGGGGTGGCAAGGCACCGGCGCCGCGATTCACGCGGGTCTCACCCGGTCGTGGTCCTGCCCGCAGCTGCACGCGAGCAGAAGCGAAGCGTGGGGCAGCGGGAGGAGGCAGGCGGTGCTGTGACCTCCGCGGCTGCTTTCTCCCCAAGGCAGGGGAGGTTTTGGGGTTCCCACTCCCAGCTAACACAGGCAGCTCGTGCCCCAGCCGAGCCCCCGCCGGGCAGCGGCCGGGGTGCAGCTCCTGGTGCCGCGGGCAGGAGGGTGCCGTGCCAGCCGGGGGCTGAGCAGCACCCTCCTAATTCTGGAAGGCAAGGACTCTGCGGTAAATTAAACATGCCGTGAAGAATTGGCAAAGCAGCCCGCGCGCTGGCGCCTTGCTTTGTCTCAGAGTAATTTAGCAGGCTTTAATGAGAATTCGTTCACATTATATCGTGAATAGCTGCTTTTATGGGAGACAAGAGGTGATGAACTAGTCGGAGCGGAGACGGCTGGCACAGATGCCATCATGCATCACCGCTCCCCGCTCCCCCTCGTGCCAGGGCTGCCGCAGAAGCGCCCAGGGAAGACTGGTGATGAGCAGAGATGGAGCAGAGGGAAGGGGAAGAGCGGGCTCGGCTTCTGCGGGGACAAACGCAGCCTCTCAGGCCCCTCAGGGTCGGAGGAAAGGCAATGGGGTTGCTGGGACGTAGCCACAGGGCCAGCCGTCCCACCGGTGACCCTGGCACGGCCACGAGGCTCTGGGGACACAGGGCCGGGCGGGCTTCCCACGGACCAGCCCCGGCACCCCGCTACGACAAGCTCGTAGCAGCGAGAAGGCTCGAAAGCATTGGTGCCGCCGGAGCACGGGGTCCCGGTGCGGGCGACGCTGGTGGCACCGTGCCCGCCGCCCGGGGAGGACAGAGCCCTGGGACAGCTTTGCTTCCAGAGTGACTGAATTCATACAATTAGAGAGCGATGCGAGGCGGCGGGATTCAAAACCCTAATTTGGCCCGATTGAAGCTTAATGATTCCAGCTTAATGATTAAAGAAATGCCCCAATTTCCTCGTTCCAAACAGCCCTTGCTGCCAAAACTCAGGTGGAGCGGGCGTGCAAGGGGCTGCAGCTTGCAGAGGCAACGAGGAAAAAAATCCGGATTTCAATGGCTCGGGCACAGAGAGAAGGCTTCACGCAAACAGATGAAAGGGAGAAATTAAAGTGCTTTAATGAGGATTTCAGGATGAATAACAACCTGGCGGACTCTCAAGCAGAAGAGAATTGCTGCGCGCCGTAATTCGAAGGGCAGCAGAGACCAAGCTGGTGAGGGTGGGCTGCAGCCCCCCCGCCCCGCGGCCCCCCCGGGGTCGCTGGCTGAGCAGCGCAGGGCTTGGGGCGGATGTGTAAGGGGCCGCACAACGCAGGGAAACGCGCCGGCTCTTTCCGAAAAGCACTTGAGCATCGCGCGAGGCAGCCTCCCCGGAGAAGCCCGGGCAGAAAATCAGACTACCCATCTGCGCTCGAGCTCTGGACCCCATTAAATGGGCGATCGGTGCGGGGAGAGGGGGCAGCCTCAATTCACACAAGGTGCTCTCTTCACGAAAGCATCTTTTGATTATGTTATTGCAGCTATCAAAATATTGCAGAGTTCAGAGCGTTCCTCAGGGATCCCCGAGCTCTTCAAAGACCAGAGGACCACGGCTGGGGAAAAAGAAGCCTTTAATTATGTCGGCTTCCGTGCTTGTTTCTGCGGCGGAGTTCCTTAAAAAAAAAAAAATTGGTTTTAACAAGACGAAACACACGTGGCTTCATTGTTCAAACAGGGGAAAATAAAGCTGATTTTTTTTTTCTCTTTTTTTTAATAGACGTCCAAGTTTCTTTTAGGCCCCGCAGTATCACTCGGGACCGCGCATCGAGGGGCTCTGGAGCACAGAACCCACGCGCCGCGTAAATCCCAGCCCGGCCGCAGAGCTGCCCTCCCACCTCCACCCCAGGCAGAAGCTTTCCCTCTAAACCCCGGCCGATGCTCTCGCCGTTCCCCATCGCCTCCGCGTACGTCAGCAGCGTCTTCCTCCTTCCCAGCTCCTTCCAACCGCGCAAAACCACAGCGCGGGCTGCTGAGATTTCGGCGGGGCGGTGTGCCACAGAGGCGGCCGTTTTGTGCAGCTGTTCGGCTGAATTCACACGTGAAGGCTCGCTTTTATCCCCAAACACAAACGGCAAACGGCAGCGCCCTGTATCACCCAGCAGAAAGCATGGGCCAGCCCTACATTTTAAATAACATATTGAGTACATTCTTCTAACAAATTATCCTATCTAGCTAGCAAATTTAATTAACGGGCTAGCGTGCGGTGCAGCCGGCTGAATGAAGTCTCTCTATCAGATCTGCAACGCTTTCGGAAGCTTCGAGTACTAATAAAGAGCGTTTTGTTCAAGAACTCACAGGGAACAATGACAAATAACTGCCAAGGAGGGTGGGTGTGTGCCTCGTGTACGCGACTACATATTAAAAAGGATGAAGCAGGGTAAAAAAAAAATCAAATAAAATCGTAATGATTAACGACGGGAAGAGCGACCAGCTTCAGCGCGGCGATTTCTGCCCGGCCCCACCTCCCTCCCTGCTCCCAGCGTTTCGCGGGATGAGCAGGCTGGGCTCTCCTGGGGCTGCTGAGGAGCAAGGAAGTTTCTGTAAGCGCCCGAGGCGGTGCGATAAATCACAGCCAGAGCCCACGATACGCATGTGGACGGCCCGATGTCCGGCCCGATGTCTGTCCCGTACCCAGCCCACGCACCTGTGACGCAGCCAATCTGTGAAGGCCCAGCGCTGCTCTGCGAACGGTGGGAGCAGGCGACACAAGCCCTCGCTGCGATCGCGCTAACGAGGGACCCCGCTCGTTAACGCCCCAGCCTTAACGTTACGCTTCAGATCCGCGCGGTACATGAAGAGCAGCGCTGCACGGGAAGAGGAGAGGCTGCTCCCTCGGTTTTCCAGCCCAGCAGTTTCAAACCCACCGGCTCACGGCTCAGGCGAGCGTCCCCGAGCGAGGGCTGCTGGGCACCTCCGGGAGCGCACGGCGGGGTTTCGGGCTCCGCAGCCCCGGAGCAGAAGCAGCTGTGGCTTTGGGGTGATGAGCAGTGGGCGCAGCCAGAGGCGCGCGGCATAAGGAAAAGCAGCTACAGAGTTATATACACCGTATCTCACCGTGCCGAACCTTCGCCCAGCGTCTAATGGAAATGACAGCAGCAGTCTGCGCGTTACAGAAGTAACTTTGATTTAGGGTGCAGCCTTCTAGCTCCTGCCGCGCGCCATCTCGGGTGCTAATCGATCACGCTGCAGGGGCTGGAGCTGCAGGAGACGCACCCCGTTCCGTCCCCGGGAGCTTCCCGCGCTCGCAGCACGGCCACAGAAGCTGCACCCGGATCCTCAGCCCCCTCCAAGGGGCTTTGCCTGCGAGATCCCTCGTGGATGCGGCTGGGATCCACTTTCCAACCTGTAAGACAGCCACGGGCAGAAAACTCATTCATGGTGGAAAAAAGAGAGCCACAAACCAAAACAAAACAAGAAAACTCCAAGAAAAGTCACTCACTGTAAGCAAAAGATTTTCTGGGACGGTTTCCCCATCCTTCGTCCCTCGAAGCTGTGTAGCAGAGTGGGATTTTTTTCACCCTCTTCCTGAGAATCAGGGTCTCCGTGCAGAGTTTGAGCTTCACAGGGGATCACGTTCGCCACCAAAATACTTCACCTGCGCAAACATTCACATTTGGACGAAAACGATTGTTTCCCAGAAAGCGTTCAAGCCTACCTGAACCCTCTGCGTTTTAGACTTTCTCTATTCCACAGCACCAAAGCAAACCCCAGGCCCCAGACCCCAAGTGATTTCCAGGCTAAATGGGACCACGTGGGGGGGTTTCAGCTGGACTTCGCGCATTTCTTCCACAACGCTCGGTATCCATACCCACGCTTTGGTAACCGGCCGGCGCCTGTCTCGGTGCTTTCAGGCGGTAAGTACGGTTTCGAGTCAAGTAAAAGAAAAACCTCCTTTAAAATGACTTCTCATGGTAGAAGGACTTTACAAAGAGCAACTTTTTGAAAGGTTGTAGCCGCAGCGTTGGCATTTTAGCTGCCAATTTCTTTACGCTCCTTGCTTTGTGTGACAATAGGAGAAAAAATCTTAACCGTACGGCAGTTCCCTTCCGCGGTCAGCAGGACACTGGCACTGTAACGCACACACATTAAAACTCTGGCAATAACGAGCAGCGGAGATCAGAGACGCAGCCGCCGATGCCAAAAAAAAAAAAAAGGCACATTTAAAACCACCATAAAGATATAATTTTGCTGGGTTTTCACATGCAAATAACAAGCCAGGAGAGCAGCGTCTCTGGCACAGAGAGCAAAGCAGCGTTCAGGAGACGCTGAGCCAAGTGCGTGGATGACAACGTTCGGTTAGAGAAAAGCTCAGACTTCGCACGTAAGCCATCGTGCTCTGCGTCTGGAGCCGACCGCTCGCTGCCCGGGGCTGAGCCCCAGACCCGTGCCCGCCTCGGGGCAGAGAGCACCTCTCCGTGTGCTCCCCGGCGCTGCAGCCCTGGGATCAGCCGGGCTGGGGACAGCCGGGCACGGAGCGGTTTGTGCCATCCTCCAAGGCACAGAGCACGTCTCCCGCGAAACCCCAGAGCTGCGACACC
>VZSC01017965.1:55964-101728 GCA_013398225.1 Steatornis caripensis | reverse complement strand
TTCTAATACACTTTTTCAGGACAGATTCACAAGTGGTCTAAACCAGCACTTTAGGAAACTAAGAAAAGACACTTGCCTCCTTTTACTCAGCATATCCCAGCAGTTACACACTCAGCTGGCCAAATCCTCATATATTGCACTAGGGTGGTGCTTGAAGCTAGCTCCACCTCCTTCATCTGAATACTGTGCTGTTTTCAAGAGCAAATTTCTCTGTATCTCACCCACTGCAGCCGATTTGTTTCACACAAATAACTGAGTAGAAAGATAATGTACGTNATATCCCAGCAGTTACACACTCAGCTGGCCAAATCCTCATATATTGCACTAGGGTGGTGCTTGAAGCTAGCTCCACCTCCTTCATCTGAATACTGTGCTGTTTTCAAGAGCAAATTTCTCTGTATCTCACCCACTGCAGCCGATTTGTTTCACACAAATAACTGAGTAGAAAGATAATGTACGTACAATAGCTTGAAAATTCACCTGACTGAGAGAGTGCTTGGCTTTATTCCTTGGTACAAACAGCATTTTTGTTTGTATAAAAGGTTACTAATTCCACACAGGGACTGAAAGTTATCCTCAGAACTCACTGGATTTTGTGGGAGTAAGGAGAAAGAAGCATTATAGTTCACCCAAAGTTTATGTGAATGCCCTTATTACTGGACTGAGAGACCACTAGCTCTTCCTCCTCTTCCGGTTACTGACATTTGCTTCACCCCACCCCGTGTTATACACCATCCTGTTGCTATCTAGTTGTCTTGTCTTTTATTTCATACAGTAGTTTCTGCTAGAATTTCGCTTACAATTTGGTTTTGTGTTTTCAGTTTGCCAAAAACCTGAGAAAAAAAAACCCTTCTGAGTTAATGTGTAAATAGTTTATGCAACTGTCAATGAGCCAAAAAAACAGATGCTTTGTAGAGAACTGACCTCTTCTGTATCACACCCCTTGCTTCATCTTAATGATTCTTCCTGTTCTATTTCAAGATTTTAGTGAAAACTCTGTTAACATAAAATCAGCATATTGCATAAAGGGCAGAGGTAAAAATTTGTTCAATTAGAAAGCTTCTCCTTAACTCACATATTAACTGTAGCTCTTCACGAACTCTTCATCCCCTGCTGAAAAGGAAGGTTGAAGTTGGGAGATAGGTTGCACTTGTTAGTGGGCATTTTTAGGTTTTCCATTAGTTTAAAAGCTTTCTATGTACCTAATTGTAGCTAATTAGTACAATTTGGGGGACATAGCAGAGAAGCTGTGATTTTCTCCCTCATCCAATGGTCACAGACTGTGTGGAGAAGACCAAAGTCTAGAAGGATATCTGTGATTGTGACCCATTCTCATTATCTGTTTCCATTCTAAGTAACATCAGTACAGAGTTTTCAGTTTACTGTATGAATGAATAAAATGAAATTATAGCTTTCAGTGGCAAATTACAACTAGATGTGACCAAAAGAGTATTAAGACCGTGATTTTGTTTAAGAGCTCAGATGGTTGGGGTAATTGGATGATAGCTGTAGGGCATCCTTTTGGTCTATAATTAGGTCATTTCTTTCCCATCCCCTCATGGTGTGTATAATTACAAATTAATTTGAAATCCCACTGTGAGTAAAGAAAATCAGTTTAATATAATGGAAGTGCAAAAGCCACAAGATATTATTTTTTAAAAGATTTTTAGTGCTTATGACAAAGTACTCAGTCTGGCCCAATGTCATGTCTATACGGACTGCAGGGCTCATATTTGTTTTCTTTCTTAGTTTTTACACAGACATGGATAAATTTTCTCCCTTAAAATAAATGATGTTTCATGACCACACTTTGCTCCAGTATCTGTCAGCAGGTGTCAATGGCACAAAAATTTGGGGAAAAACTGAAAACCAGTTGTAAGTTTTGATAGGCAATAGTACTGTCAGAGGACTTAGATCTGAACAAGGTGATCTAGTCAACTGTTTTATTCTTCAGTCCTGCCATTGTTTGCTTGCCATTAAAAATGTATTTTCCTGCCTTGTAACCTGAAAGCATTAAGTGTTGCACAGCCCTAGCTAGCATACCTGCTCCTGTGTGCTGCAGGAGCTCACCCTTTTCATCTCCTGGCTGAGGTATGCTGCTGGCAAGCTCCACTTCCCTTCCTTTATCACAATGCTGTGGTCGGATGCGTTAGACCTCCTCCTGCCTGCCTTAGTGCCGATACAGGTAAAAACACGCACTCCTGACAAATGGATAACCCCAACCAGATCCGCACAGACAATGTTTTGACTTGCTGAACTTCCTCTTTGACTCAAAGGACAAACGTGTTTTCATCTCTCCACAGAAATCTTGAAAGGGGTCGGTGAGAGGGTCCCAGGTGTGATCTGAGCACCGGGCACGCTGACAGCGAGCCGCGGGCTGCATGGGGTGTGCAGTTAGGGGGAAGAGCAGAAGAAAAGACTGTCGGTGCAGAGAACAAGGGTATCAAGATTTGATCATATTTGTAGGTGTGTTGTAAAAACTGTGGAACATCCCACGCCGTTAGCATGGTAAGATTAGACTTCTGGCAGAAAAAAAGAAAAAAGAGAGAGAGAAAAAAACCAGAAAGGAACTGCTTAGATATAAGTTCCAAAGTTCATTATGAGGATTCTTTATTGCATAGCTCCAAAGCTAAGATGTGTTGGGGCATGTGGAAAAATAAGGAGGTGTTAAAAAGCTACCAAACTTCTTAGTTTTCAAAACCAGTTCAAAGTCCTAGTCTTGGGTTATTCACAGTGTGACCTCCAGGCCTATTTCTGATCCTATAAAAACTGTATACAGGAAGGAAGGAAGAGATTATCAAAAAGAACTTCTTTTCAATCTAATAACATCTTGATAGCAATAATCTTTTTCTTTACATTAAACCTTTCATTTGAGGATCTCAACATACTTTTCAGGTTAACAAATAAATAAAAAATCACAGCAACATGAGAAACCTGGAGAAACCAGCCAGAAGAAGAAGTACAGAAAGAGACCTGGATGCACTTACTGGTCACAGGAGACATATGAGACAATAAAGTAGCCTAGTCTTCTCAATCCAGCTAAAAAAAAAATAGACATGCTAATAGGATATATCCATCACGATGTTTCTGGAGTCATAATGTCCCCCTGTAATTTTTGAAATCAGAAGTACTTCAAAATTTTCACATGAAACATTTATTTTTACATTTTCATTAGAAAATATTTTTTTTAAATTCCAAGAAAAAAAAAATATATTTTTCAACTACATCTCATTTTCTACTTGGAAAAATTTGCATTAAATGTGATATGTATTTTCTAGGCCAGAAGGTGCAGATGGAGGTTATGTGGAAAGCAAATAAATATGCAGATGAAAGAATTATCTGCTCTAATTAAAATTTTTCTTGCTATTATAATTAAAATATTATATTAATTTAAAAAATAGATTTTATGTTTGCCATACAAATAATATACTTGGTTGATTATCATACTATAGGGAAATATCTACCATACAGATCTACTACTTACAGGTATTCATTTACTCTGCTATGACTTTTTAAAGTAATTTATTCTGATTAGCAGAGGCTGGAGGCTATCAGTGAGAGTTCTTATACAAAAATAAATACAAGGGCCAAAACAGAATAATTATTAGGCTCTTTAAACTTGATTTCTTCAGATTTTTTAATCTCTTTAAACCACAATTAAAAAATGGGTGGTCTCAAATTAGCTTCTAGATAATAGAGTTTAAATTATGTCAGTGGTGAATTAACTCATTTTCGTCTAAGCCTTTATAACTCTCTATTTGCTATATAAATAATTAATGACATTTTATTTATACCAGATTAGTCCGAAACAGAAACCTGTAATACTATATTCTCCTTTTCTTATTATTCTCTATGCCTTAATGCTAACAACAACAAGTATTCCATTGACATATGCATTTATAAGATGGAAAAACATTTATCCCTACTGTAAATTTGCCCTACAATCGTTTCCCTGTTCAGGAATATACTAATGCACTTAGAGCAAATATATCCTGCTCACAGTTTGCCCACACTCCACCTCTCAGGATACTACCAGAGGGGTGCAACATTCACCTCAAACCTCAAAACCACTTGAATAAAACCTTGGTGTGATGTGTTGCTGACCCTCAGGCCATGCTTACAACGGTTCACGAATGCAGCTTGAGGTTTTGTACACATCTGGGAAATCTGTGGTCTCTCGACCCTTAAAGTTTCCCAGGTGGTATTCTTCCCACTTCCTTCCACCTTTGCTTGGTTCAGATGCCTGGGGGAAAAGGATGATGATGGTAATTCAGAAATATAGCTCCTAAAAATGTTCTGATGTTGAAAGGATTGAGAGGACATTACAAAAAAGAGCTAAATGGAAGATGGCAATTCTACTTGCAGCAAATGTGAAACATGTTAAATCCCTTTGTGTTCCACATTGGAGCTAAAAAAAACTTATGAACATTTTTCCTAAAATACAAGATTGTGCTAGATATCTGTTTTCTTTTCAACACCTGATAAAAGTGAAAGAAGGAGGTCTAAAAGAGTGGGAGGCCCAGCTACAGATCCCTGATCCTCTTGCATGAATGGTTATCTTCAGTGTATATCTGCCCGAACCAGGATTTTTTCTGTTCACGGCACTGCCCTAACCACTCATCAGAAATCCTGGGCATTGGTCCTTGCTTCAGTGGAATCTCCTTCTCAGAACTATTTTACTTTTGACACGTTGCTTCCCCAGCCACTCTCTCTATGCTGTTCTGAGGTATATTTTCTACAGTGTTTCTAGGTGGCACCATTTCAAGAAACTACTCAAAGAATTAAACCAGATTTTAAGAGAGTGAAAGTGATTTTCCAACTTTCAAGTCACGATAGTCACCCCTGTGATGACATCCTGAAACCTCAGTAAAAGTTTGATTCCTTAGCCAGGAGTGGAACAGCATTTACTGGTCTAGCACCAATGATGCTGGAGGTCATAACAATTTCCTAGGAGATGTGAGTTTCAACACTCATTGGCATGGCCGGCTTAATCCTCTATTCCAGTGCTGATCCAACCTTGAGTCGCTGGATAGAGCAAGAGTTTTTCCTCCTCTTTGAATTCTGGTGGGTTTTCCCCTCTGCTTTTCCTTCAGGTACTTGAAACTAAATACTTCTCATTGGGCTAGGTGGCCAGTTCCTGTTAGAATATTTTATGTTCAGTTTTACATTTCATTATGGGAACGTTATTCTTTTCTTAGTAACATGCCACTCATTTTTGCCATGGGCCTCTTAAGCTATTATTCTATAATAGGTTAAGGAGATGCACAAAGGAGATGCAGTCCTTATATCATCATCTTGCAGGTGGTAATATGGTAAAATGTATGTGATGCCTCACTACTCCTCACAGAAAGAAGGGTCTTAGACTGTTCCTGTACCTGATCTAATCATAAGGATATTGGAGGTAGGTAATGAAGACTTATAAGTGTGTATGAGTGCTGTGTACCCTCAGAATGAACATAGATTTGGCAAGGCTCATTTCAGATCAAATAAATCTAATTCAGATAAAGCTACTATTCTTGACAATGATGTCCCATAAGATTAATGCCCAATCTTTGCTCCAAGGTACAGTTTTAGGTGTATTGTGCCAAGATGTAATACCCTATAATTATTTTTTAAAGTATGATTCAAAATTGAGATCCAGACCACCTCTGCCATTTCCTCCAGGCTTAGGTCTTTCAAAGCAGTTTTTCATAAGCACAAAAATGGCATGCTGGTGTTTGCCAACAGGAACGTTTCTCTGTCTTCTATACAGAAAATTCTATATAGAAACAAGAACTTCTATGTTCTTTCATTGTAGAAAGGATTAGTAGAGTATCTAGACATTCTTGCCTTTCGACTGTAGTAATATGGTTTTGACTTCAAGTAGGAGTGACTTTAGTTCCCAGATCTTGTGTCTGCAAATGAACATACCTCAGCTGTGATCTTGGGATTTCACAAGGTTTAGGATGCAGCTAAAACTCAATTAAAAGATTTCATAAGCATGTTCTTAAGCTCGAAAGAGGAAAGAAGGAAAAAAGAGCCTACTAGAAAAAGAAGGCCAGATTGAGTTGACCACTGTTATTTAATGAAGTCCTGTTCATAGATTTAAACTCAGAAGTGACCATACTGTCTGACCTCAGGTATAAAAAAGGCCATAGATTTTCACCCAGGATTTTCATCCTGTCACTCAGTAACTCAGAGTTGAGTTGATTTGATCTTTTATAAAAACATACAGTCTCTATTGAAAGCAATGAGGAGTTTATCCGTCCTCACCAGCAGTCTTACAGGCAATATTGCATGTGCTTGTTGCACTTCTAAGGTTACTCAGTCACTGACAGGAAAATCCATTTAAGAAACAAATCTATCCTGAACAAACAGTCCTTTAATCTCTTGCATTATCTTCATTGAAGGTGATTTTATTCTGGGATCCTGAGGAAAAAAGGTTTCTATAATTGCCCTGCCTGCATATGAATGCCTGTTTAATGACTTTTTAACCCATTAGCCAGCTACAGGATAACAATCTCAAAGAAATTTGTTTCCCAGAAATAGGTAGCTAGATAAAAAGAGTCTGATAGTGTCCTAGGACTTAAATATTAGACACTGGGATATCTGCATAGGAAAAAGAAGCTGTAAACGTTCTGACTACAGAAAAGTTTCAGCTGAAGACTGCAATTTCATAAGCACTACGGAATCACTGGCCCACAAAGTCTGTCAATGAGAGTGTATGACCATTCCTCTGAAGGACCTACAAAATGTGGATCAGCATTGGAGGATGATGAGGAACCCAGCTCACCTGGGCTAAGAACTTTGATTGCTTAGCTTTTGGTCAGATTGGCTTTGCTTTGCCTTACTTCCAGTTCTGTGAATCTGTCCTTTTTCCTTTATTTCTCCTCTAATTCTCTAAAACCCACTTCCCAACTCAGTAAATGGAAGCATCCTGCTGAACAAACCATTTTTTCTGCATTTTGTTTCAGTGTAGAAAAATTAAAACCTGAAAGCTTGATTTCATTTCAACTGTTTTTTGCCTTTATGGCTCAGCTGCTGGCCCAACACCAATCACTAGTTGCATGGCTGTATCTCAGTGAAGGCACATTCTCACTTCCCCTGTGAAGCTAGGCACTGAACAAGTGTCAGAGGGACAATCCCTACTTGAAAAAGCAGTAAATAATACAAAAAATTTAATCATGCATGGAACTGAAGGCACAGAGAGGTAAATTGATGTACAAAAAGCCACTTAATGGAAGAACGGGAGCAAAGAGGCGGTCTTCTAAGTCCAGCTGCACCTAATCCCTTTGTAACTGGCACACTTAGCAGTAGTACAGTTGGGTTCATTCTGTAAAGATTTATTCCAGCTAAACCAGACAACACTTGGCTGTAAATGGCAGAGTTCACTCTGCAATAGCAGGAACCCATTTAGAAGATGCAAGGCCAAGTGTTCTAACGTCAGTTGTGTGGAAATTAAATGGCAGGATAAATTGTGCTGTTTATAAGGAAGAACAGTATACTGAACTGTAAAGAATTATAAGCAGGACAGTAACAACATCAAAATGATTCTGAGTGAATAAAAATAGTTCAGGAAAGACTCTTCCCCATTTATTCATTTCTAGTGAAAAGAACCAAATCTACTGAGGATGGAGTTGCATCATGGGGCTTCCCTTTCCCATCCCATGCCAAACCAAGACCCATACATATAAAGAAAATTGAAAATAGTACTCTCTTCATGTGAGGTGATCTATTCTATAGGCCTATATCAAAGGTTTGAGATTTTAATGGGTAATCAGCCAGCTTGAGACATTCCCTTGAGGTACCTGCATATTTTGATTACAGAAGAACTCAACATTACAGCTCTGCTGCTCAGGCTGAGCTCTCTCTGTCTCGTACCTTATATTATGAGACATATATTTTGTATTAATTTATACCTTAGGGAATTATGCACATTAGTTTCCAACTTGAAGAAATCACGTCTCTTTAAATTGACATCATGTGAGGCTCCTACAGCCACACAGCAAAATCTTCCACACATACAGGTATAAGAAAAGGTCTCTCTCAGGGACCAAATGGTGACAAAAATGGCCACTTAGAAGCTTTCCACAGCTGCAGTATTGCTAGCTCTTGGCATTTAGGTCTCATGATTAAAACTTAAAAAAGGATCAAGAAAATAGGCTTCATTCCTGTTTATCTTCTGTTCCTTTTTTTTTCATTCTTTCTTTCCAACTTTTCCTCTGTCACTGTGAGGACTTGAGAACTTCAAATCCTTTAAAAGTGAGCACAGTGATTTTCACCCAACCACTTTGCTCCAGTATATGATATTTTAATACAACAATCAAATATTACAAGACTCACTAATAAAATCACAGCAGCTGGAAACATAGTTGAATGAACAATTCTCCTTAGGATTTTTGTACAGACCAAACATGCTGCCATGCAAAACTCTTCAAATAGAAGAGATGGAGCCAGAAGGAACCTCCTTCAGCAGGGGAGTTGGACTAGATGATCTCCAGAGGTGTCTTCCAACCCCTACCATTCTGTAATTCTGTGAAAGACTGCGGCGCATAAGCCGTGACCTGTCCTGACTAAGCTTCTTTTTATATTTGGCTTTGTTGATATCTCCTTGTTTACTCTTCTGTGAGTATAATCAGTGTATGTATGATCTTTTGCAAACAGTCTTGCTTCTGTATTACAAATCTGCACAGACAGACATACAGCCAAACACAAACCACCTGCATATTGCAATATTATGCTCAAGATAGTAAGTCTGGCTGAGAAGAGCATGAGCCCTGTTTTACATATCTGTTTGTTCATCTTATTCATTGAGAAAACAGAAAAAGCATCATGTGTTCATCCATGAATAGTCACAGATGTGTAGAGTAGCGTCATCTCTCACTACCCTTCCTCTTTCAAAATTTCATGGCTAATTTGCTCACATTTCTTTTTTTTTTTTGTGTGTGTGTGTACTTGTTCCTTCTGACCTGTGTGTCTGCTCTCCTTTCTCCTCAGAAATGGAGTTCAGCTGTGTGCTCTTGAGTACCATCGTGGAAGGCCATCTTCTAGTTCAAACTGCACCACTTCATTGAAGAGAGTTAAAATTATCTATTTTAACACAGATCAGTCATAGCTCAAAGTGTTCTGGCCATGACCTAAGAAAGGCTTGCATACTTCAGAAAAAAAAACATATCCAGTTTGAGATCCCACGTGCTCTATGGCTGGGATCCAAACAAGGGATTAGAGCAGGGCTTCCATGAAATCCAAAATGCTATGTCCAACACTGAAGTTGTCACAACTCCTAGATATTAGCAGTACTTAAATAAGGAGGCATGTAGACTTTTACCATAAAAATTCCCCAGATGCCTTGAATTCTGTGTCTCTGTGTGCATACAACCTCTTAAGCCCTCTCAGCCAAAGACGCCAAGGTCAGAGTCCTGCCTAAGCTCTAAATCCACAAACAAGGACTTCCTCTGTTTATGACCTAAAACACACAGGAGCACGTTCTGCAAACGGTGCCACAAATGTCCTTTACTTTTTTAAAACTCTTACCAGAGTAAGAGTATACACCCACATTTCCTATTCATTATTTTGAGTGTAAGAGCATTTATCACTGAAAACCAGCTTTCCCTGAGGATGCTTGGCTCTACATATCCTCTTTTCAAGAGGCTATCATAACTTTAAAGCTATACAGATAGAGAAGAGCACACCCAAAGCCCTCCCACTGTTTTCCATGAAAGTGTTAAAGATCTTCCAGAGAAGGAGAAAAGTTAAGAAAGGATAAGATAATTCTGAACCTGTCGTTACAACATTCAGCTTGCAAAAGAACATTAAAAGTCCTGGTTGATTTCTCAAAGCTTTTTGTGGATTAAACTGCCATGGGATAAAATACAGAAGCAGCCTGTGATGCAGGGACTGGGCAGCATCATTCCTTCTCCAAAGTTGGTTCTGTAACCACCTGGAGAATCGGTGCTCCCTTTCCCAGTGACTATGTAGTCAACAGAGACCGTTCCCACTAGATCCTACTGCCACTATCTGACCGGTTACCCTGAGAGAACGGGGTCTCCATTTATTTACCCTCAGTGAGCTGAGATATGCAGAGGGACTGAGCCTCCTGCAGTTTAACTACAGGACTAATGGCTAAATTACTCTTTACATCTCCTCTATTTTATCATTAAAAAGAAAAAGCATGATGCATTTTCAAAAGAAAACTTACAGATTCTGACACACAGGAGAAACTTTCTTGCTGTGAATTTCTCACGTGAGTGAAAACACTATTTCATAGTTCTCAGCAAAGGTCCTAAAATTCAGGGAGAGGGAACACTGTGTGTAAAACACCTCACTCATTTGTCTGTCGTCGTTACTAAATGAAGTGGTCCTGCTCACAGCTCTGCTTTAGGCATAGAGTTCTGCCCAAGTGTTGCATCTCTGCAGCACTATCACCAGGAATTTTTTTGAAGAGCCTAGATGCAGATGCTAGGCTTTGCAACAGTCAGCATTTTGCTGTCCACATCCCTGGCCAGAGGCTATAAACCAATCTTTCTGCAGTGAAATAGCTGTCTCCATTTCTTGGAACCCTGTTGAAATATTTTAAGAGTGTTTCTCAAAAACCTATGTACAGTCCTTAGATGTCAGTCCCTTTCTCAATTTAAATTACACAAGATACTCAAATACAAATCTGAAAATACAGGCCTTACGCTCATGGATATTCCTGTAACATTTGCTTGACTGATAAATCTGTTTGCTTGGGTTTATCCAAACATATTATTGGTAGACATTTTAATTTTTGCTTTGTTTAAAGGAAAAATTAACTTTGTATAAACCACATATCCTATTATTAGCAAAATACTCAGAAGTGACTGTACTCACATTTGCTAAACATTAGGGGTTGGTTCCTGATACTGCATTTAAGATATAATGGGAGACTTTGGATCTAAATATTAGGAAAAAATCTTACTTCATAGGTCTAGTAGACATTTAATTTAATAATCTGGGGGAAAAGATCAGACTTTCCTATTTCAAATGAAAGTTTTATTTAATTAATATGTATCTCATGGCTATTTTGTGTCGTCAGCTCTAGAAAATTCATTCTGAATTAAAACACGTGTGAAGATTTGAAGTTCTAGACCACTGAATAGCGGAAAATTTTAAGCATGCTGGGTCCTGAAGGCAGTTTTTCCTACAGGAAAAGCAAGAACAATATAGAGATGAAAACAATTTATGACAGGTTGTGCACGGACGTTATTAATGGTCTGTGCCATTGACTCTCTACATTTTCTGACATTAGTTTAGCCTTCATTTGCCAACTTTTTTTGGTATATTCAAGTGGTATATTTTTGCTCTACGTTACTAAAACTCTGCCAGAATTATCTAATACCTGACTTCTAAAAAATGTTTTCTGTGTGGCTGCTAATAGCTGTCTACACGGAAACCCTATTCAAAAGCTGCCAGAGTGTCTCTGAAGACACATCTGGAAAAGGCTAGCCCTTGTAGCAAACAGACTATTGCTGGTTTGAGAAAGCATGCACACTCAGGTTTACCTATTTCCCCTCACTCCTGGGTAGGCATAGATGTAGTGATACCTCAAGCCCATGTCATGGGTAGTCATGCGGCCCTGTAGACTCCAGTGGGGTTACTGGTGGTGGGTGGTGCCTGTGGATGTGCCGTTCAAGCTGCAGCTAAGTCACTCAAAGAGGCTACTGCTTCTTCTGCTGCTCTTCCCCAGCATGCTGAGGGAAGCCAAAGCTCCCTGTGCAGTCACTTCCTAACCTGCCAATATAAACTTGCTTAGCCTAATCATGTTTAGCCACTATTTACAAAACCAGCTTAGAAAGCAAACGCGCTGGCGGAACCAAAGGGACAGTATAACCAAGTATGGGAATGATGAAGCTCCAGAAACATGGAGACTTCAGTGTCTGAAAGCAGCTGAGCTGTGGTTGGAACAGCATGCTGCACTGCAGCTGGAGAGGTCTGCAACCATGCAGATAAATAGCCACACATCCTTATGAAAATATGTAAACCCACTCAATTTCAAAATAATCCTAATGACCTACAATTCCTCCCAGGGACTTCTGTGCAATTTAACTGCGGTTATAGGGGATTGGCACTGACTAGGGATGGCCGCTGTGTGGTAATACCTGTTTGTTTGTGGCAAGTGGTAATGGTGATTCAGCCTGATGTCTAGCATACACTAAATAGCATTAATCCCACAAATGCAGAAGGAAAATAACATATGGAGAATAGGTTTAAAATAGACAGGGTAGCAGTTTTCTGGAGGGAGTGTGGTAAACTCAGGAGGAAATCTGTAGAATGGAGTATGAAAAAACGGTAATCTTGTGAAATCATTTAATTCATAGAAGAGTACAGTCTCAGCTGACAGAGGTAAGTGCTCCAGAAATCCTGACAGACCATCCAGAAGGAGGAGAAAAAGGAAGGATCACATCTCTTATGCTATAATTCCCATACACCTACTTAAGCAGTCACTACAGGCAACTTTCAGAAATGGGATATCAGGCCAAATGGACTTTGCACAAGAGCAGGATTGCAGGCTTTGAAGTTCTTGAGGGTCCATGTGCACTCATGCAGAAATGATCAGCCATAACAATGTCGGCAACATCCACAAGCTCCTCATAACTCTGTGATCACAAGCGTTTCCACGGTATTTTCCTGAATAAGCTAAACAAAGACCTTGCTTTAGTAATTGTTTTTGAGAATGCTTTAACAACAGACACTAGACATTAACAATGGATTGGGCAGGCAGGAAACGATCAAAAACCTGGGCAGTTAGATGAAGTACCAGAAACGAGTAAAAACGAGAACATGTTCCATAAAGATGTGTACCAGACAAGCAGAGGCAATAGGAAGTCACCCAAACTGTGTGTGATCCATTAAGTTAAATTGCTAACACCTTTTGAGAGGGTAAGGGTGACATACTTCCTAGCATTGCTTCTACCTGCTGCACCTATGAACTTTGTAATTCTGGCTGTTCCTCTTAGACATGAGCCATTAAGTCAGCCATCAGCGAGTAGCTGGTATGGACATAGAGCAGCAATGTATTAGCTACATTCTTTCTAGTGTTTAAGGGATTTAAGGGGAAAATGCTGCCTTTGCAGACCACAAAGCAGTAGATTTTGAACCACAGTCTTCTGTCTACGAAGATGTCACACATCTTCAACATTTTGGTTGAGATCTGCCTAATTTCTTACTTCTACATAAATTTCAGCTCTTTGGAGGAACAAGAATTTATATAAACAAGCCAACACTTGGCTTCTGTCCTAATGTGTTATTTTCACTGACGTTATAAAGGAGTGAAAGAACAGTAGCAAGAAAGTGCAAACATAAGCATAAAATTAAGTCAGTAGAAATCACTGCTGAGAAGGACGATGTCTGCTGCCAATAAATATATCAGAGGGTAAAGATGCAGGAATGGAGACCAGTACCAGGTCTCTCCAAGTGCTGACAGACACCAGCTGGTGGGCTGTGCTGGGATGTGACCTTGCCCGTGGCAAATGAGACCCATCCTTCAACCTAGCGTGTTAGCACTAATGTACTTCCAGCAGATAGTCTGCAGTGTATATCAACCTGGGCATTGGGGTGGCCAAAAGACAAGTCTGCGTTCTACAGTATGTGATGCATGGACAGGACCCATGAACAAAGGGTGAGGTGAAAATCTAGCTGCAGTTGCCTAAATCATAGCAGCAAAATCCAAGTACTCCTCATTCGTATCAAAGCCCTTTGTTGTCAGCATGTAGGGGCAAAAGGGCCTGTCTGCTCCTCTTAGTTTTTACCTTCTTTAGGTTTTATACACAAAGGTCATATGCTCCCTCTGTTTTAATTTTGGTGAGGCTTGCAGGCGTGTCCTCTCCCCACTAACATCTACTGGCATCACCAGCACCAGGCTCCTCAGTGAGAGGTATTATTAGAAAAAACGTAGGAAAATGCAGCCTGCACACTAAAGAATGTAGACCTAGGTACTTAGGTTCACTGAGTCTAACTATATAGACGTCGAAGGGGTAATAAAGCTTCAGCTAATAAATACTAGTAACCTTTAAATGTGACTTAATAGCTTCAATTTAATGACTTTGGGCTATATCCAATGACAGAGTTAGAGTCACGAGTGTTTTAGGTGACTGATGTCTAGCATGGAATCTGATTTAGATGCCTATGTTCCCCAAAGGGGGGGTTGGCGCCTCAAAATGGGACCCAAAACAGCCCGTTCAGAAGGCAGCAGCCTTCTGGAGAGCTGCTGCTCTCCAAGAGGAACTGAGGTGTGGATTTCTGTCTTCATGAGATGCAGATCGCCAATCTCTTCTAAACTTAATATTTTTTCTTTGAAGGAACAGCATGAGGTTACTCTTTGCTTTTCAGAGTTGTAAAGGAAGAAGAAAAAACTGGCTTAAATTCTAGTGAGTGCCATCTTCACGTAAGAGGTGAGGGACATTTTCTTTAGAGTAACTGGTTAGAGCACACATGTGCTAGCAGAATGTCTGAAAGGCAAGGCTGTGGAAGAAGATGGAAAAGGTTGGGTTTTTTTTTTTTCAAAAATGTGGGGTTTTTTTTAATAATAGTGTATGTTAGAAGCAGCTAAAAATCTGATTGCTAAGTAATTGGTTCTGGTGGAGACAAACTAGTGAGAAAGTGCAATTCAGGCAGTTAGAGGTGAATGATATGGCTCTGCAATGTATTACATGGCTCTCATGTGTTTATGTGATATATGTGTGAATAATTAAAAACTTGAGTCCGCTGTGTTTAGGTTAGAAACAGGGGATTTGATTCCTGATATATAATATCTAAAAGTAGATACTTATCAGTCACAGCAAAAATTATTGGTGTGTGATATATGTAAATGAAAAAAAAATCAAGAATGCAACATGTAGCTCCCAAAAGTGAAAGGCAAGCAGGCTCAAGGCAGCTCTTTTGTTTCCTCTCTTTATGAGTGTTGTTGAGAATACAGTTAACTCAGTCAAGAACCTTCTTTTTTTTTTCTCCTTTTTTTGTGATGGGGGCTTTCACTCCCCCCACTGAAGGAAACTAAACTCAGAGAACTTTACAGGCATTTCTGTTGACTCTGTGAATAATCTTGACTTTACGGATTATCCCCAAGCAGCTGTGGAGAACACAAAATCTTTCCCCAGAACACAGGACAAAGAATACTGATGCAGCCTGGGGCAGATTTTTTTTTTTCCCCAGCTCTCAAGTGATTTTTAAGAGCCAGCCGGTCTGGAAAGCGGTGAATTTTTTTGTAGGAAAGGTAAACACTGCCAAAATCAACAAGTTCTTTCCTTAGGGGCCTGTAGAGCAAATTGGTCCGCAGATTAAGACAGTTCAGTCAAGTCGTGTTGGGGCTGACATGAACACTTCAGGCTCCCTAGTTTTTACCCCAGAAAATATGAAGAGAAGTGATAAATTTCTTATGGAAGAATTTTACATTGTAGGCTCAGAAAAATGAAATAAATTAAAATTTATCTTCTCTGTAAATACCCTGGCACAGGATTTGGGGGGCTTAACTGAGACGGATGGTAGGTTTAATAGCAGTTTCCTTTGCACTGGGTCAAATAGGCTCTGTCTTAACTTGCTAGACTGGTATTGGTGAAGGATTTAATGGTGATTAGAGGTCTGTAAAATGATCTCATATGTTGTCACCTGCCAAAGAAATTTCAGTGGGTGAAGCCTAACTCTATTCACAAGTCATTTTTCCAACCTAAGCCAGGAAATGTGTTAAACAAGCAGAGCCACAGTGTCTTACAAAGGTGGATTTCATCTTCATCACTGCACAGGATGTGTGCGAGAGACAAAGTGAGATGGGAAAAACACAGCATTTTACAATTTTACAGCACTGTCCCAGCACTTTTTGTTTCAGAGGCATAAAAGAATTAAGATAAACTGGTTTTTAATCCTGGTAAGACACAAAAACATTCATCACTCTCATTTCATAGATCAAGAAACAGAGGAAAGTAGAAATTCAATGCTTGTGCCAATTCTGGTGCCATAAATCATAAGAAAATTTTATCAGAAACAGTGTAGTAGGAAGGTAAGGCAAAGTTTTCAAATTTTTCCACTAAACAGGGGTGTCTAAAAGTTTAGCAAGCAGTTCTGAGTACTTTGGCTGGCTGTAGCTGACATGGCCAGGTCATGCACAGTTCAGTCGGACTTTATTGGCATGACAACATCTTCACACACAGCTACAGGAAATCAACAATACAGCTGGAAGGGAACCCAGGTCTCCTGACCAGCAATTCTGTGTATTAATGACAATACTCTGCTTCCTAGTCCCTTACATCCTCACAGCATTTTTCAATGATTAACTAATGCATCAGCGAGGTTTGTTTGAGATGGAGATGCCACATGCAAGCTCAAAATGAAAAGCACGAAGGGCCACCATTTCAGTGGGAAAAGGTTAACTCACTCTAATTAAATCCCACAGAGCCTCTCTGTTCAGAAACCACCACATTTTAAAAGCAATGAGGGTTAACATCTCATTAATGGGGAGGCTGGTTGCTATAAGGCTGCTATATAAAGATTTTTGATACTTCTTTCTGCTGGAAATCAGTGTAGGGGAATATTATACTCAAAAGTCTTTGTCGGAAAGGCTGAAGAACTGCTAATCACTGTGGTTCCACTGTCATTTTTTTTAAATTCACCTAGCTCTGCAGACTTTTCCTTTTTCTGCACATCCATGCATGAGACCCTGCGTGCTGCGTGACATAACCGGAGGCAGCACGCATCAGGTCACGTGACAGACACGCTCTGCCTTAGGACAGAGCTGTTGCGCTTGCTGGCACCAAGAGGGAAACATCAAGCTTGCTGGCAGTGGATGTGGTGATGCACAACTCAGAAGCCCCTCGCTGTTCCGTCTCCTGTGGACCCGATTCTCTGTCCTGCTCCAGGACTGCAGGCACAGATGCTGAGCACCAGCAGGGATAAATACCATGGATATTCCTCAGCTGCATGAGACACAGACACCACAGCGCCAGCACAGCCTGTGCCTTGTTTGCAAAGGGTGCCAAGTGGGGATCTGGCATGTAGCAATGATCTCTGCCTTTTACTGAACATAAACTTCTTTGTATTGGTCCTACCATCATAGGACCTCTCCTGACTATGTTTTCCATTTATCACTGCCACAGAGGAAAAAGTTTTCACATGCTTGATATATGTGGAGACAGTAAAACTTTGTCTACTCTTGGAAAGATTAATGATTTATATTAATGAAGTGCTATTTAGGTAGTGAGTGACTGAATAAGAAATGTTAATCAGTTAAAGAGAGAACCAAGGAAATACACACCTCATATATGACTCATAGCCAAGGAAGAGGAAGAACTTACGCCAGTTAGAAGAAAACAGCAAACAAATAGCGTGTGTGTTGTTAGCGATTCGAAAATGTATTCCACAGCTTTACCCACTGAAGGGTAAATTTACAATGTCTCTCACAGTTAGATGAGAGAAGGGCTCATTTCTAACATAACAACTTTAGTTAGCTTCTCATACAGCTGAAAAGCAGCAACGCGCATTATTGTTGTTATCGCTACAGAGTGGTAACAGAATTCAGCATATTCCAGACAAAAATACTTAAAATGTCAAAACATAAGTTTAACTGAATAAAAAGCTGAAGCGTAAGCCCAACCCAGAGAACGGAAAAGTACTGGATAAAACATTGGAAAATATACTGCAGGGAACAATCCCACTTTGGCAGTGGGATAGACTAAATGACCTAATACAACTTTTCCATCCCTAATTTATACGATTCTATGATTCAACAAAAACAAACTGTGAAATTAAAAACTGAAGGAAGTCTATAACCTGGCTGCCATATTTTATAATACACATTTCTATAGGTATTTAAAATAGTGGCTCTCTTGGCACTCGTACTACAGGAGATATATGCAGACTGTCAGATTTCATCTTAAAACATTCATCTGGCTGCCAGGCTAAACAGATGCCAGTAGCTGAAAAGATAGACCTAAGAATAACCCTGAAGACACTCTGAAAATAAACAATAGCTGAAACTGAAAAAGTCAATTACGCTGACTGCTATGGGCTAAAACTCTGGTTTCATTGTGGAAATGAAGGCAAAGACCAAAAAAAACTGGAACAGCAGGAAAGCTGGGCCCTCGATGTGCGCGGCTCTGTTGGAGAATGGATGCTCTTAGGCACTTACTGTTTGTTAAAATTCTGTGCTTCTCCTCTGTGGGGAAACAGGAATAGTGTCAAATGTTGTAGGAAAGTCGCTATAGTGCGTTGCTTATAAATACAGAGCTCAGACATTTACAAATAAAGTTCAACACCTGAACTGACAGTTAATGAGTCGGCTGATCATAAGGCATAACATTCAATTCCTCTCCTTACTGGGTAGATGTACATCATGAAAAAAATTAATAAAATATGGAAATCGTCCAAGGCCTGCCTTTTTTTTTTAACGATCTTCTTTTAAAGGAAATCACTACTCAAAAGACTACAAAGTAAGATTTATATATTTAGGTTCTCTTAGCTTAGTATAAAACTATTCCAAATGAGAATATGGAACTAACAAAGATTGTCCTGTTTTCAGAGAAGGGAAATACTGACTTTCAAATGTGCTTCCCCATGCAGATAATCCTGTGACCACAGAGGTTCCTGCAGTTGTAAATAATTTGAGACCACCTGCACATGTCTAATACAGACAGCCTGGGGAAATAAGTAATTCGAAAAGAAAAACTAAGTCTCCTTATTTGAGTCCCTTGGTACAGATCTGTAACTCTAAGGTTAATCAATTAGCTCCCGGAAGAAGAATGGGTGGCTCTGTTCTGGAGTACCAGCTTCACTGCCTTTCCAAACAGTGGAAGAGCCCTGCCATCCTGCCTTTTAAATAAGAAACAAGCTTCACCACTGAGGAGGACAAAAACATGTTTTAAACAAATAGTTTATTAAAGGAGCAATTGTAAAAGAAAAGATTCATCTCTTTTTTTTTTTTAGGGAGTATTTGTTCCATCGGAGGAAAATAGCTACTGTGAATTGCTTTTCCACATCAGTGAGCTTTCAGTTATAAAAGATTTTTTTTTCCTCAAAGGAAAAAAAAAAAGACCTCAAAGTGTTGAGAAAAGCAAATGCCAGACAGACCATATTCAAGGAGGGGCTAAACCCCTCATTCAGCCATGAATGAACATTCAACCACTGGGGTTGGACAAAACAAATTTACCTGGGAAGGTGGCTCAGAAGTTTCCTGTTGGTAGAATAGAAACACTAGGTCCATAAAACTGCCGGATACTTCAGACGCTTTTAAATCTTTTTAAAACTACCTTGTTCATTACCCTCCCACTTCTAACATCTGCTTTTGCCATTATTCTATAGCATATGTTAACATAGCAGTCAAATCCTTACAGAATCTCATATCTCATGACTTCAGAATATTTTCAAAAGCTTCTGAGAGATCTAGGAGCCAATACTACTGATTTTCATTGAGGCTTGGGCTCCTGGGACAAGATTCACAGGTTGCTTTAGAGAATCTCATTTCTGTCAGTCAGAGTTCCCACTGCTCTGTCCCAGGTAGTGGTGGCCCTGGAGGCCACAGCTCTCAGTATCACAGGAATCATTACTGGCTGCACAAAACCAGTAGAAGACCCGAGAAGAAATTTGATGCTAAAGATGGAAATGCCATAGCCTGTCCCCTCACTTACGGTTAGCTTGGTTTGTCTATCTGCAACTTGCTGCATTTGTTTGACTACTGCAACAATATTCAGTTGCAGGTACATCAATACTGTAAGTTACACCTAGCTTTACAAGTTTGGACTTATTAACCTTCACAGATCTAAAATAGCTGCTTGACTTGTACAATTCCTTGGTACGATTCACGGAAGGGTGCATAACACAAACACCTCCCCAGTAAATCAGCAGCCATGTAGAAAAGAAATGCTCCACAAGGCTGAGCCAGAGGACATTTTGTGGCTTTAGCTCTAACTCACAAGGCGAGCAAAGCTCCTGACTCCACTTGTGTCTCACAACCATGAATTCTGCAGAGTTAAGGAACTAAGCCTTCCATAGAAAAATGGAGGGAAAGAAGGGAAAGTTAGAAGCAAAAAAACCTTCCCTTATAGTATTGTGATTAGGTCATTTATTTCAAAGATCCAGATTCACATCCCTTTTTGGGTAATTGAATCTGAGCCCAAGCTTTGCCATGCATATGCTTTTGGGTATCTGGGGACAATGTTTCTCAATTCCTCAGATCTTTCCATTAATTAAGTAGTCTGCACTTTAGGGTAGAGAGAGGAAAGCAAGAAATTAAGTGAAGGAAAAAGCTGAAGGAAAAAACACCCCCTAACTTGCCAAACAGAACATTTTCCTGAGAAGTAGGACACCTGGAGCTGAAACAAAGTTGGATGCGCTCCACTCTCCAGGGCTACATTCTCTAACCAGACAATTCTCCTGCAGCTGAGAGATGCTTGAAAACACGTGGGCAGAAAAATTAAGTTTGGATTGCATCTACCCAGCAGGAAAAATAAGATACACTTAAGGATGAGCTGCATGGACCAAAGTACTACTACTGCAAAGAGTTTTAATAGGTCTATACACCAAAAGCAAAAATAGAGGGGATTTTGATATTGATGCGCAGACAGCTAACGTGGTACTTAGCCTTTTGATTCAGAAATGGTGACGTGGATCTATACTTTAATCACAAGGAGTTAGAAATGGTCCCTTTGGAAAATAAGCCTTCAAGTACCCAGGTTCTTTTTGAAGTGGGATGTGGGTGCTTCTGAACTTGCCTCCACTGTGCAGTAAAGTGTTGTGCGGCGCTATCCCAATGAGTGCTAGACCTGGAAACGCTATAGCTGTGCTAAGTGGGTCCGAGGACCTTTGGCTCCAAGAGCACTGGACTTGGTAGATGCCCCAACTTGGGCCAACACGGCTCAAATTCTGATTACTTTTTATGACAGTTAATTACTACTTTCTATGCCCATATCTAAAATCTAGCCCTGAGGCACCTCTTAATTATGCTTCACAGTATGGTGTGTACATCCTCATTGAAAACACTAACGACAGTCCTTTTTTTTTCTTTCATATCCATCTTCCCTTAAGTTGTTTGTGGTTATTTAGTGCAGTACACACAGCTAGGATGAGTCAACACAGTAGGAAATTTGCAGGAGCATGCAAATCTCTTGCAAACAAAACATTTGGTGAAGATGGGGAAAATTCTCAGTGTTGCAATATCTTATTTCAAACAAAATACTTTTTATTGATTATTATTTTAATAGCTAAAAACATAATCAAAATCACCAACATTGAACTAATTTTTTTTCCCCTCAGAAAACTGTAAAACTCTGAGAGTTTGGCCCCACTTGGAACAATGCCAAATTTTTGAAAACATGAACTATTTTATAGAATGGAATTTCTTCAAGCTTTCCTCACACATATAGTAATATGCAATTCAGGCTCCTAGCTGCAGTGGACTATCTGGTTTTATGGGGTCCGCTCAGATAGTCTAGATTTCTTGGTCTGAATCTGCAAGTGTTTTTACCCATGCTCAACTTTCCTTCTGTGTGTGGTCCTGCTGAAATCAATAGGACTGCTCACGGTGGTTAAGTTAAACATGAATGTGAGTGTTTGAGTGTGAGCGCCTCATGGCTTGAGACTGCGTGTTCCCAAGGAAAAGCACATGTTATCTGAGGAGATGGAAGATCCTCTGAATTGCCTGATACACCTATCTTTCTGTGTAAACAGTACAAATGAAAATAATAGCGTCACATAGTCAAGCTGAAGCTCCAGGTCTGGAGGCTTCCTTATATGATGCCAAGAATCATAAGAAGTCATGAATCTTAGAATAGGCAATGAGTGTTTCCAATTATTCCCTTATTTTCTTGACTGGACAGGGATATTTTACATGGCTCTTAATTTATTATCTTTCATAATAAGGAATGTTACTGCAGAAATATAGCATTATGGAATATTGATTAACATATCATTAAATCTAATCATAGTAAGTGGATTTCCTTTCCAAAATTGTATGGTCTTGCCTATCTTTGTCCAAGATATTTGGATAACTGGGGGTTTCATTCTTCATACATTTCTAGCTCAACTAATTATATTATTAAAAGATCTCTACAAAATGGGCGCNTTAAAAGATCTTTACAAAATGGGCGCTCTGGCGGGTTAGCACTGCGTCTCCCAGGTGGGGGGTAACTAGTGCTGAAGCAGAGGGACCTTACTGCTGCTGAGGAATTCCAACAGTCCAGGCTTTTATGTTCGTCTCAAATGAGACAAAAAGTCTACTTTTTAAGGAATTATTAGTATCAATAATACTGTTCCTTTTTATTAGTTTGGGGATTTTAAATAGCACCGGTTTTAAAATAGTCATCTTTTTTATTTTATCAGTGGAACNTCTTTGTCCAAGATATTTGGATAACTGGGGGTTTCATTCTTCATACATTTCTAGCTCAACTAATTATATTATTAAAAGATCTTTACAAAATGGGCGCTCTGGCGGGTTAGCACTGCGTCTCCCAGGTGGGGGGTAACTAGTGCTGAAGCAGAGGGACCTTACTGCTGCTGAGGAATTCCAACAGTCCAGGCTTTTATGTTCGTCTCAAATGAGACAAAAAGTCTACTTTTTAAGGAATTATTAGTATCAATAATACTGTTCCTTTTATTAGTTTGGGGATTTTAAATAGCACTGGTTTTAAAATAGTCATCTTTTTTATTTTATCATTGGAAANTATTAGTTTGGGGATTTTAAATAGCACCGGTTTTAAAATAGTCATCTTTTTTATTTTATCAGTGGAACAAAACCCAACACAGAATCACAAAAAACCAAGTTTAGTACAAAGTAATGACTGGTCCCAAGCTTTACATTATACAGAGGAAAATTCTGTAGTCAAATAGCAGCTGCCAGCTGCGATTTTGAGCCAGAACAACAGCTTTTCTCAGCAACGTGCTGGGAGATATCTCCAAAGTGTGTGGGATGGTGTACGGTGCTCAATGGGAACAGGCTGGGTCACTTCTGCGATGAGCTGAGTACAGCGAGGGAAAGCAGAAGCAGAAGGATAAAGACAAAAATAAGTACCTGTGCCCTGGCTTGCCTCAGTGTAATCCAGAGAACGTAAATCATCTGCACTGCTGCCATTTTTAGGATTTTTGCCTTCCTTCCACTACCAGGCTGGAGCAGCAGCTTATGCAAGTGCATCTTAGGTCCAAAAGGAGAGAGGAGTGAGAGCAGGGGCAGCCGTACAGGCCAGCTACTAACAAAAATGCTTCCAAAAGTCCCCATGAAATATTATCTCTCGCAGGCAGCTGTTCAATACCTCGTGATGTGTGGTATTGGCACTGCTTTCCTGCCAGTCTACTAGACTGTACAGCATGTTCACCTCAGCTTACTTTACTTTATTAGATTGTGAATTAAAAAGCATTTTTCTCGTTGCTCAGCAGCTTCCCTTACCAGTGACTCACTGCTGCTCTCGTAACCCTCATATACCCTCACCACCACCCAGGCCATAATTTGTCTCAATATACCAAGTAGTGTCAAGTGTCTGGGAATGTAGTCTGATCTGCTATATCCAAGTAAACCAAAGTTTTGTCTTATACATATATATGTTCTAAACAGGGAGTAAATCACTTCTGGAGATGACAAGGCTAAAGTTGTCACCATCTTGGTTGCAAATTGCTTCTGTGTGCCTACACTGAAGGTTTCTGTTTGGTGACATTGTGACTTTCAGCAATTTAAAGCCAAATGAAAAACATGGATATCCCCGCTTACTGAGAGCAAGGCCCTCGTACTACATCTTAGCCCCAGTCTGATCGTGAGCTGGTACACAGGAACACAACACGCAGAAGAGTGCAAGTTTAGCAGGATCCAAATAGCATGAACAATTGTTAATCTGCTGGGGTTTTTAACAAAATAATGAAAGAGAAATAAATCTTCCATGTGAGCAAGATGAATATACAGATAAGATCCATGAGGAATAATTCAAAGAAAGTTTGCAATAATTTTCTGACGTTTGGATTAGTTAGTCCAAATAAAAAATTCTTTATTCACAGTCTTAAATCCAGGCTAGCACTGAAGGCCTGTTCCGGAAGCCCAGTCTCCCATATAACTGGAGTTTGGAGAATAGGTTTAACAAATCTCAGAGAAAATTTTATTGCTCACTCTTTAGTATGCAAAGCATCATTACAGGCCAAATTTGCAAACCCTCCTCTAAGCAGCTACTTCTTTTACTGACTTTAATACCGGTTGTTTTCACTCAGATAACTGAAAATAGAACGCAATAATTCCTTGGTTAGTCAAGCTGAAACTCTCTGAATTATTAAACAGTCATTTAGCCAAGGTCCAAGACCACCTATGAGTCTAGCAGAAGCTCACACGTAACATGGAGGAAGGGCATAGTTTTGGAGACCTGTGACGTCCTCCAATTTTCAGCTGTATGGTGTAATAGTTGTATTTACTGGTAATGGGGAAAATCAGTGTCCTGAAAAACACGGAGAGCAGCAGCTTCCCTTGCCTGGTCTGCAGCTGCTCACCACCTCAGGGGGTCAGAAAGGAGTCCTTATTTCTGCCACTGCCACGACGAATATGGGGAGACACATACCAGTCTCACCACACAAGCCAAAGCATTAACCAAAAGATGACTATACTGAATGTCAGGGAGATCAAATTAGGGTCAAGATAGCTTGACGTCCTGCTTGCTTGCTGCTTACTCAGAAATAATTTCCTCTTTATGTGAGTTATTTGCTCAAATGGGGTTTGTAAGAGGCCTTATCTTACTCAGACTGCAGCAATGATGTCTGCCTCGCTGCGTCGAATCATGCAGATGCTGAATCATTTGGAACATTCCTTGTGATTTCAAATGGGGCCAAAGTCTGAGTTACTACGTACTCTCCAAAAATGAAAAAGAACTGTGCATTAATAAAAATTAAAATCAACTAAAATTATGACTTGCAGCAATTATCTTCTTTGTGAAACGATCATTTGTTCTCCTGAAGTGAAGCCTACCCATACACCCAGCTTCATCTGTCCTTTTAAGTTAAAAGTCATTGTATTTCTCCATTAAGATTGAGAATAAATATTGCACTACCTCCTAAGGAAACTATATCAAGAACTTGATGATTTAGTATGGCAGATAGATAGATTGATTCAGGTTGCCAAGGAGTTTCTGATGAGTTTTCAGGCCCTTTTAGAAGTGCATTTACCTATGTGTTCCCAGTTTTCCTATTAGAGCCTGGAGCCACTTACAGAAAGACAGCAAGAATGCTGTATTTGCCATGATACATACCATATAAATATACTTCCATTTGTATCTTAATCCCATAATGCCCCACTTCTCCATGATCCTCAAGGTGCTTTTAGATTCATCTGTTTCATGTCTTCCCTTTCTTGAAAAACAGCCTGCTATTCTTTCTCCATTCCATTACTTCTTGTGTTCTCCATTAGCCTTCAGATATAAGTGTCTTTCTTATCTAATTTTATAAGACTGTGGAATAAGCATTGTATGAACTTTTGGATTTTTATATATACACCACTTTCATTCATTAGTAGATGTTGACAGTTATGTTAGTTACTTCATAATAAAGCCCGTAGTCTTTTACCTTTTCTTGTAAAAACACAGTGGTTTCTGCAGTAAGCAGCACTGAAGAAAACAGCTGTGTCAGTGCCACCCCAAAATACTTAAGTTGGCAGAACAGAGCCCCAGCTGGGTATCCTGTTTTCTAGCTTGAACCTCCATTAACAAGATTACTTTCTCTTCCTTGCATTCCTTCTCACATTCTTGATACACGCCTGTCTTCCTTCCACCTACAAACCTTGTTTGTACCACATTCACTCACAGGTCTTGCCTCTTCCTGGGCAGACTTTGTTGATTTCATGCTGTTCTCTTCCACCACCTGTGCAATTCACCTTTTGCTATTTCGTGCCTTGCTTTTACAGTGTGGAATCCTTCCCTGGGAGGGACTGTACCGCTGGATCATTAATAGCACAACAGCAGAAAAGAAACCTACAAGTGCTGCTACTGGAAAGCTACGTACAAATTGAAACATAAATAAGAATTCACCTGCTCTGAGAGAGTTTTACATTTCTGTCAAGGCAGAGATAGCAGTACCTGGTCCAACCAAGCTGCTGTGCCTGGTTTGATACAGTTCAGTGCATATGTAAGTGTTCCATACTAATTGTTTCTTTATCCAGAGACATAAATAATGACCACCTATTAGAACCTCAGTCCCTAAAGTGTTAATATAGAACAGATACCATAGAAATTCACTGCTCTGTTTGGGTTTGCTGGCATTTTTTGCACTCAGTGCCTAGCCATCACTGCAGGAAAACCCCAATTCCTTTTAGCCTCAGAATTTAATTCTGTATCCACCCAATGTTCCTCAATAAATATGTTCATTGGAGTGCTAGTTTTATACAGCTAATACCCAAGTGCTGCTGAGTTAATCAAAGAAAAGCAGCAAGGAGCCAAAGGCAGAGAACAGTCCTGCCACTTACACGCTTCGCAGCCAATGATGGGCAGGCACCCAGCCTTGCTTCAGATAAACAGCTCAAAAATTCGATCCTTATCCAGGCTATGTTTTTGTCACTCTGTCTGGAAAAAAAAAATAATATTTGAAAGGCCCGAAAAACTTAAGTAATTAACTTTAAAGTAGTATTTTGGAACCATTAAAAAACCGACAAAAGAAAAAAAAACAGAAAACAAAAAAAACTGTCCGTCCCCAACAAGCGGACGCAGAGACACATGTTTTAAAGTTTCTGCTTTGCCTTTCTCCACCTTCCCTTCATTTCTACCCAAATCCCAAATGATTTTGTTAGAGGTAGAACAAGGAGAAAGGAGTTTTCCATAGAAATTGAATTTCTTAGGGAAGTGATTACTCACTGACCCAAAACTTGTTGCAGAAAGACCTCTTTGTGGACGAAATTCAGTCTGACTATGAGCACATTTCTGGAAGGCTTGAGACTTCCTGGGGCTCTGCTGAGACTCTCAGGTTAGAGTGTCCCAGCAGCCCCATTCAAACTGAAGACAGAGCTTTCGTATTCCCTGGACATCTTCATCCTGGTCAATTTCTAGCACTCTTTAGAGAAGAAATGAAAAGGGCAATATTTCATTCAACAATTGCTATGATCAGATGCAGCTTAAAGAGTCAACTTCAAACAATGTCGCTGTCACTGGCGTTGAAAGTGACTCCTTCACAAAAATACCTATCTTTTGTAATTGTCTTCCAGATAAGCTTGAAAAAAGATTTCTGTATATTGAGGCTTCCTCTAAACTATAAATTCTAATCTTTAGAGCTGATTCATAGTCAAATGCAAAATCTGTCTGTTCTAATTAAGTGATAAAGATTGTCTCCCTGTTTCACACCCTTTTCTAGTCAGTCCTGTGCAAGACCAAATAGAAAACTTAACTCTAGATGTTGGAAACCAGCAAACTGAATAGCTGTTAAAGAAATCAAGCAGGCCTCTTAAAGCAACAGATTTTCTTTCCATCAGACAAAATCCTGTGCAATGGAGACCCATTAAACAAATACCTGAGGAAGTTGGTCTCTAGTGCATCCAGCACAATGGATAAAGAACACTGTTAAATTAATCTGTTTTCAGCAAATCAAATGAAAATATATTTCATATAATGTGATAGCCTGCTTAAACGAACATCACACACTCAAGAGAACTGCTAAAGTATTCTGGTGCAATGTGGATGCACATTTAACAGATTTATACTTCAGATGAAATAACCCTTTAGAGATTTATCATGCTTATGGCTTCAAAATCAGGCTATAAGACTACTGACTACTAATAAGGACTTTATTGATGTCTTTTCCTGTGCAGAAGAAAAACTGTGTAGTACACTGATATTGACTTTCACAGCTCTGACTACTCTATGTACGTGTTTTTTCTTGTTTTGAGGGGACTCCTGACTTCATTGTATTTCTTATGCAAAGCCAGTAGAGCGGTCACCAAAAGGACTTTGGGAAGTCAAAAGATTATTTGAAAAAGAAAGAAAAACTCTATCAAAAAAGGTTTTTTTCCTCTTTCTCCTTCCTGAATGGAATTGTTTGGGATAAAAGCATGATTCTAGAGTGAATGGGACCTCTGTAACATTACTGAGTTTACTAATTTTATAAAATTTGTAAATTACAAGTTCTCAAAACNACCTGCGACTCCCTTGAGTTGCGATTCATTGCTACCAGAGAACGGAGCAGCAACTCGGTAAATGGACTAGGTAGCAGTAACCTGCATCGCATGACCAAAGAGTGGACAAAATATAACGCATAGCCTGTCTGCTCCCCAATTAATGCAGACTGTAGCCATCAGTTTTAGTCTGTCTCCTATCCCACTCTAGAGCAAGAGAGAAGAAAAATATCAAGTTCTTGAAAATAGAGATTCCCTGAACAGGAGCGTTCTCAGACCTGCTGGAGGACGACATTCAGATCCTCTCCTGGAAACCCCCTATCACAGTCATTTGTAAAGCCAATCACTCAAATGAAATAATGTCAAGTCAGCTGACCTCTATTGTCAAGAAGGAATTAACAAGAGAAGCAGTGTCTTAATTAGAAGGGCTCCAAATAATATACAAATTCATAAATCAATGGCAATCACTCAGATGCTCATAAGGAACCAGACACTTGTCGGTGAATTAACATAACTTGCTTCATTCAGCTGCCACTCTTAAACAATTCCTGTCACACATTTTGCACCAACTTTCAGGTATGAAGAATATTGAATGATGCAGTTTAGAAATCCCAGGGGTATGGATAACTGTAGCATCATTACAGATTGCAGATGCCTTTCATATTCATATTAATCATTCTTTCTCCTAACCTTAGCACAATTAAAGGATACAGCAAGGCACGTGTACAAAGAGTACACCTCTCTCTCATGAAACTTCACATTCTGAAAAAAAAATACAAACCTGATTTAGAGGAAAATTAAAATTTGAAATATTTTCACAAGAAAGAGAAATAAGGAAAAAATGTGTCTCTGCTTCCTGGTTGATAGAAGTTTTCCATAGCAAATGAACATGGCAAAGCCTGTTCATATGGGAAGTCAGAGAATTCTGATGTACCTTTTTTCCCTGTGAAAAAAAATTATTTTGAAAAAAGAATTCTCTTTCAGATAGTAAATTCCACAGAAAATATCTACTCAGACCCTGGTAAGCACAAGCAGCTATCCAGGTTCTCTGAAAAGGTGACATAAATCTCATGATAAGGTGCCACGAGTTATTGTGTCCGTTTCATTGTAACACAAAATGTTTTACTATCTCTCTGCAGTGGCTAGCAGTACCTTCTTGATTTAGAGAGGAAATGCAATGGAAAAGAGAAATCCTAGTAAAACATCTTCAGGAACTACTCATACCATGAGGCGATGTTGCCTAGATGTACTGACGTAAAATATAGTAGAAGTGTGAAACTTCCCATTTTAGCAATGTCAGAACTTTTTCCCTCACGAAATGCTGAAATTTCACCAAAATACATGTGATTTTGTAGGGTGTTTGCATTTCACAAGAGAAATAAAATGGATAGGATGAGTGTTTCCAGAGAAGTTCTGCTAAAGAGTGAAAATAGTTGGCAGATGTTCAATTCTAAGACTGTTGCTTGTCCATTTGGGACATACGTGTACCACTACAGAAGCAGACACTCTCCAGATATGTTCTGGGAAAGCAGTAAAAACTCATCACAGTGAGAATAATCTGACTTTGCTCCCAAAGAGAGAAAACACAGATTCACTAAGCTATATACCACCTGGAAGGGCTTTACAGGTCAAACTTCAAATATATTCAGTGAGAGAAGAGTTGATTTTCTTTTTGCCACAAAGAAGCTCCTTGTTAAAACTAACTATGTGGGATTTATTGCACCTATACCCATAGACAGTCTACACAAAGCTACTTGTGTGTCATGAGGCCGTTAGATACGCTGTTAGGTGAAGGTATGAAGAACGTATCACTTGTGCAATAGGTTTCTTCACCTAACCGATGGCATTTCATTGTTTCCCCATGTGGAGTCAGAAAGAATACACCAAAGATCTTAGGAAACAACTTTATGAGATAAGATAGAAGGGAAGTTCTGCCAGTTTAAGCCAGTACAAGGTGTGGTGAGATTTTCCAGCTGGAATTTGCTTTTTCTGCCTCTTTGAGTGTGCACTCATAGCCAATGTGTGAATTTGTCATCAGGCTCTAATAAATTGCTATTTGTTTTGCAGACTGCGTATGTCATCCCCAGCAGGAATGAACTGGGGCTCCTTTAGTGCAGAGCGCAGAGCGAGAGGCACTGCAGCTGGCGCGGCAGCCCCACTGACAGACGTGAGACAACTGCTAGGGTTTAGCATCCCCCTTCTCCCCACACAGGCTCATCCTGCATTGCAAACTTGCAGCCAGGTCTCTTCACACCGTTTTATGTGGATATGCATCGTGACCCCAGCTTTGGGAGACATATCCTGTTCATGGTCACAATTGCTCAGTCCTAGCAGAAAGCCAGGCAGAGTACCCAGAAACAACCTCAGAGGAAAACCCTCTTAGGTAAGATCATCCTGCATGCAACAGAACTGTGCTACTCTCCCGACACACATGTAATCAATACCAATTATCCATTTCTTTATAAGGAAGTATTAAGAGATTGTGTTACACAGGTCGCGGGGACATTGTCATTCTTTCAGTTTCTCAGACTACAATGGGAATAATCTCCACAGAGCAGCAAATGATGATAGATGAGTAACCTAAACCAGGAGTTTTCTATGTTGTTTCAGGGAGATCACTGGAAGGGCTTTCCCTAGCTATAAAAGCATAGGTTGTCTTTTGCTCTTTCTCAAGAAATATATATATTTGTATATTCAGAAGCATCACCACAAAAAGGAAGTCTTTCTGTCCTTTGCTGCTTGCCATTCATCTGGCAGTTGTCAGCAGTTCTCTGCTCTCCTCCTCTCCACTCCTCTCCTCCCCTCTCCCCTCCTCCAGCTCTGTATATATATATTTACCTAACAAGCCTCCCCATTTTTTCAGCTGAAGGAAAACTTTGTCATGGAGGAGTGGAGACCTAACAGAACTCATAAATATGCTATTCGTCTCTCCTTTTTTACATCGCCAGCTTCTATCTCACTTAGGTGAGCTATGATGATGGCCCAGTCCAGTCTGTAACAGCCAGATCTCAATGTTTCATGTGTCTAAACATCATCAGATTCATCTGACACTCCAGGAATGAAGTAGGTGATGCTCTACCATCTCTTTCCCCATCAGAACCGCAGACCAAGCACTTATATGACAGGACCATAGGTGGAAACAATCTGAAGGTCCCTTCCTTAAAAAAAAAAATTTTAAAAAGTAGTTCTTTTTTTCCTTAGCGCTTTAGAAAATGCTAAGTTCACTGGAAAAAAATAAAAATTCTGCAGTGTGAGTTTCCTTGTGCTCAGTACAAGCTGAAATTAGAGAATGACTCCCTAAGCACAAACATATCTTTACCAATCCTGATTATCAATGAAGAAGTAGAAGTCATTTTCTGTTGCAAAATAAAACGTCCCATACATCACTTTTTACATTAAGTTAAACAGAGACAGTTATGTGGCAGATTATTTCACTGATTTCCTTAGTGATCCTGAAAGGAAAGAATTAACTCTGTAAAATGAAATTAAAATCTTGCATGTACCTTTGAAAACTAGCCTGCCTTCCCTCAAGGTGCCTCTCTGCCTTCTCTCCCCAGCCCTCAGGACAGCGAGGAAGCCGCACCTCAGGTTTACATCACCGGGCAATGAAGCTGTATGGTGGGCATGGGAATTCTGAATCTCAGCTCTCAAACAACTTTCTGCAAAATGAATCTATAGGAAAACTCAACAATGTATTTTTAGAAAATTCTTCACAGCAGTCTTTATCCTGACAGACTTCCAGGCAGGCATAAGTGAGAGAATCTTATCTGAGCAGCTAAAATTACCTTCAAGAAACTACGAAGTACATAAGCAGCTTTCTTCTGGCTGTCCATAGGCACCTGCGACTCCCTTGAGTTGCGATTCATTGCTACCAGAGAACGGAGCAGCAACTCGGTAAATGGACTAGGTAGCAGTAACCTGCATCGCATGACCAAAGAGTGGACAAAATATAACGCATAGCCTGTCTGCTCCCCAATTAATGCAGACTGTAGCCATCAGTTTTAGTCTGTCTCCTATCCCACTCTAGAGCAAGAGAGAAGAAAAATATCAGGCTATCAGCTAAATATCTCATGTTTCTCCTGAGAAGAAACTAACTGCTGAAACTCACAGAGGTGTAACGGAATTCTGCCATCTGCCTTTAATGTGGCTATTTTTCTCTCTTAATGTTCATCTTTTGGGGTTTTTACCATTCCAAGCAGTCAGAGCTTGCCCTGGGACATGATCAGTTCCAGGTCTCTGTGGTTTTGAGGATGAGAAGGATCAGAGAGGCAGAGTTTAGGTCATTGGCTACTGTTGGCTAAATGTTCCTGTTGAAAACCAGAGGAGACTTTGCCTGGACATAGGACTGAAGGTGACAGGGGATAAATAAGTACATCTATATCTATACTACATGGGTTAAGGGATAAGATTACCCTCGAATGAGAACCTGCATACTGACCAGCTGCCCTGGCAGTCAAAGGGCATTACTGCAGCCAGCAAGGTGAACTCCTTTGCAGGCAGGGAAGAGAGGAGGGCTTCAAATTCTTTTCATTTAAAACCAGGACATCCTTTTACCTTGGTCAGGTGAAAGACAGCAAGGATCTGGATGTTCGTCCCTACCCAAGTTTTTCTCCTAATGAACCAGGGCATCTTGTTTCTATCTTGCATTTTACTGATTCTCCAAACGAAGGAGAAAGATTTCTGCCTTAAGGCTCCTTCCTGAGTTATACGAAATGAATCATAATTTCATGCAAGAATAAAAGTTACTTCTTGTCAGAAAAAAGAAACAAGAAATGTCAGAGATTCAGCAAATGCAATGTATGGCCTTCTGGACTCTTAAAATAAAATAAAATTAAAAAAAAATCCAGACAGCACATTGTGTCTTGGGTCGTTTAAAATCAATGCCATTTTCATTCTCAGCTATGCACTCTGCACTGAATTCACAGCAACGGCTGTCATGGCTCTTTGTTCTTAAATCTCTGTGAAGCATTGCAAAGATGGAAGCTGCTCTACTTCTCCACCCTCACTGCCTTCAGGTTTATTCTCCTTCCCTCACTGTTATTTCTCTTTGGGCTTTTTATCCACTCCTCCCTGCTCTCCCCTTCTCCCCAGTCACTTTCAGCCCCATCCACTGGTCTCCGTTCCTCTCATCCCTTCATATTTGCATCACTTGCCTCTCCCCTTTCCTGCCTTCTCTGTTCTGCTCCACGTAACTCACTTGTGCTTCCTTGTTCCACAACATCAGTTTTACCTGCTGGATTTTAGCATTAGCTAACACTGAATTATATTTCCCACCGAGTGCAGCACAATGTTATATCTCAGAGACCCCAAGACCTCTGCTATATGTACAGGCTTGAACTGTTCATGAACACTTTTGTTCTGGTATACTATAAGTGGAAAATAAGTTAAAAAGGAGTAATTATAATGTGTCAAGGAAACAATTAGATGTGAGATAAGAAAAAGTGTGGAAGGGTGTCANACTAGGTAGCAGTAACCTGCATCGCATGACCAAAGAGTGGACAAAATATAACGCATAGCCTGTCTGCTCCCCAATTAATGCAGACTGTAGCCATCAGTTTTAGTCTGTCTCCTATCCCACTCTAGAGCAAGAGAGAAGAAAAATATCAGGCTATCAGCTAAATATCTCATGTTTCTCCTGAGAAGAAACTAACTGCTGAAACTCACAGAGGTGTAACAGAATTCTGCCATCTGCCTTTAATGTGGCTATTTTTCTCTCTTAATGTTCATCTTTTGGGGTTTTTACCATTCCAAGCAGTCAGAGCTTGCCCTGGGACATGATCAGTTCCAGGTCTCTGTGGTTTTGAGGATGAGAAGGATCAGAGAGGCAGAGTTTAGGTCATTGGCTACTGTTGGCTAAATGTTCCTGTTGAAAACCAGAGGAGACTTTGCCTGGACATAGGACTGAAGGTGACAGGGGATAAATAAGTACATCTATATCTATACTACATGGGTTAAGGGATAAGATTACCCTCGAATGAGAACCTGCATACTGACCAGCTGCCCTGGCAGTCAAAGGGCATTACTGCAGCCAGCAAGGTGAACTCCTTTGCAGGCAGGGAAGAGAGGAGGGCTTCAAATTCTTTTCATTTAAAACCAGGACATCCTTTTACCTTGGTCAGGTGAAAGACAGCAAGGATCTGGATGTTCGTCCCTACCCAAGTTTTTCTCCTAATGAACCAGGGCATCTTGTTTCTATCTTGCATTTTACTGATTCTCCAAACGAAGGAGAAAGATTTCTGCCTTAAGGCTCCTTCCTGAGTTATACGAAATGAATCATAATTTCATGCAAGAATAAAAGTTACTTCTTGTCAGAAAAAAGAAACAAGAAATGTCAGAGATTCAGCAAATGCAATGTATGGCCTTCTGGACTCTTAAAATAAAATAAAATTAAAAAAAAATCCAGACAGCACATTGTGTCTTGGGTCGTTTAAAATCAATGCCATTTTCATTCTCAGCTATGCACTCTGCACTGAATTCACAGCAACGGCTGTCATGGCTCTTTGTTCTTAAATCTCTGTGAAGCATTGCAAAGATGGAAGCTGCTCTACTTCTCCACCCTCACTGCCTTCAGGTTTATTCTCCTTCCCTCACTGTTATTTCTCTTTGGGCTTTTTATCCACTCCTCCCTGCTCTCCCCTTCTCCCCAGTCACTTTCAGCCCCATCCACTGGTCTCCGTTCCTCTCATCCCTTCATATTTGCATCACTTGCCTCTCCCCTTTCCTGCCTTCTCTGTTCTGCTCCACGTAACTCACTTGTGCTTCCTTGTTCCACAACATCAGTTTTACCTGCTGGATTTTAGCATTAGCTAACACTGAATTATATTTCCCACCGAGTGCAGCACAATGTTATATCTCAGAGACCCCAAGACCTCTGCTATATGTACAGGCTTGAACTGTTCATGAACACTTTTGTTCTGGTATACTATAAGTGGAAAATAAGTTAAAAAGGAGTAATTATAATGTGTCAAGGAAACAATTAGATGTGAGATAAGAAAAAGTGTGGAAGGGTGTCATGGTTTAACCCCAGCCAGCAGCCCAGCCCCACACAGCTGCTCACTGACTTCCCCCCAGTGGGATGGGGGAGAGAATCAGAAGGGTAAAAGTAAGAAAATTCATGGGTTGAGATAAAGACAGTTTAATAGGTAAAGCAAAAGACACACACACAAGCAAAGCAAAATAAGGAATTAATTCTCTCGCCAAAATAAGGAATTAATTAACTCGCCAGTTCAGTCATCTCCAGGAAGCAGGGCTCCATCACGCATGATGGTGACTTGGGAAGGCAAACACCGTCACTCCGAACATCCCCCACTTGCTCTTCTTCCCCCAGCTGTATATGCAGAGCATGACGTTGTATGGTGCGGAATATCCCTGTGGTCAGTTAGGGTCAGCTGTCCCAGCTGTGTCCACTTCCAACTTCTCGTGCACGCCCAGCCTCCTCGCTGGTGGGGTGGTGCGAGGAGCAGGAAAGGCCTTGACTCTCTGTAAGCGCTGCTCAGCAATAATGAAAACATCCCTGTGTTATCAACACTGTTTTCAGCACAAATACAGAACACAGCCCCATACTAGCTACTATGAAGAAAATGAACTCTAGCCAAAATCAGGACAAAGGGACAGATGGAAGCAGAATATCTGGATATCAGAGAGGAAAATAGAAATATATTTTATAAGACTGTCTTTAAACTGGTAAAAGTATGACAACAAAAAGAGGCAAAGCAGAAGAAACAAAGAGACAGAAGAAAAAGGTAATACTGGAAAACAACCCTTTTTTTAGAACAAGAGAAAAATCAACAAAAGAGAGGAGTCTCAGGAAAGGGCTCCTCATAGCATCACTATAACAGTTAGAAAATACTCAGTCTCCTCCAAGGAAGCAGTCTGGTACAGAGCCAGCAGTATCAGTCTCACAGTGCCAGGGCCAAAGAAAGAAGCTGGAGACCCTCAGCCCAGAGGATTAGATCAGATGGAGATGGGGGGAAGGAAGGAAAAAACTACTGATTTCAAGCAAGAAGACAGAAAGCAAAGCACATCAAGATCTAAGCCTAGGGCCGATATTGTGGGACACTGAAGCTTAAATTTGTCAGCCACGAGTTTAAAAAAGTGATGGGTTTTCTTCCTATTAGTGACTTCCGGGGTCTGACTACTACGTCAGTTTCCAAAGAACAGTCCTAACAGGCAGGGTACAACAGTAGCTGCCTAATCCTGACCAACACTCCTTGAAATCAGATGTTTTTCCACTGGCTTCTACAGGAACTGGACTGGACCCTAAAAGAAAGTAATTTGTGTTAGTGGTAGTGCTGCTCATTGGGTATTTTGCAAGGAAACTGCTTTTTTCAAAGAATGGTGATTCATCAGAACAGACTCTTTCTGCAGCAACACTGAATATTGAAAATGGCACATTTTCAAGATGAAAAAGAGAAAAATCTTAATGGACAAATGACCACTCACTCAATTCATCCAGACTCAGCTCTTGCTCGACTGCTAAAAACAAGTCATTTGCATCCTCATGCTCACCATATCAGGAGGAGCTTAAACCTTAATTTCCCACACTTAGGTATGCCCATGTAAAGGTGCTTACAATACCTTGCTTCACAAACTTGAAAGAACATCCACCTCAGGTGGCTGCAGGAAGAGTGAACAAAGAAGGGACAGATAATCTACAGTTGTATTTGGGCAGATTTCAGGGGGAAATGTAGCAGAAAACTCTTGCTGTACTGGTATCTCTTGAGCTGTGAGCATGCCTGAAGTTGCAGAATATTCACCGATTGCTCAAAAGTTGTGCTGTTCCTGTTTCAAACCATATGCTTATACGGTCATATCTTTGTCACTAGAGGAAATACTCTCAAGACGTGTGTTTCTTCCTTTCTCTGATTTGTCTTGGCAGGAATACCAAAATACCAAATTATAAACATTTCGCTTATTCACATTTTCCATTGAAAGTGTATCTTTGGACTTTTCCCTATCGTATGAACGAGTGCATGCAAGGTAAGAGCATTTCTTGCTGTCTAGAAGAATATCACAAAACAAAATAATCTTCTGTAATGACTAAGCTGTCTGACCTTGTGACTGTAGTAATGCGAGCAGCACGGCTGGATTTTAAAAATACTTTTTCTCATCTTCTCAACAGAGTGCTAAGCAGAGGCCAGAAGGAATGACCCAAAGGAGGAAGCTATCTGTTTACCTACCATCAGGAAGGCACAAGGGATCATAGGCTTCCCCACAGTGTTTTGTAACCCTGCCCTTAGAGGATCACCTCTAGATACAGGGGGTCAGTTCAGTCTCTGTGCCCATTAACTCCATGACCTCTCTGCCGAGACAGTACTTTGGGTATACTTTCTCTAAGAACACACAAGCATGGATCAAAACCCTCCTCAGTGCTCCAGCTCCAGCTGAACTGTAGCCAGTAGGCTGCTGTTCCTCAGTGACGAGATAAATTGCCAATGGCAAGAAGTTTAAGGCTCTTTAACTGATAAAGAGCTGGTGAAGGCTGGCGGAGCACAGCTCCAGTGCCAGTGCTCCCTGGCCTCAGTGGGAAAGGACTGTGCTACTCACCAGTAGAGTTAGGTTTGAGAAGCAAAGGTGTCTGTCGGTGTTGAGGGATCACAGGGCACTTCTGCTTCTCGCCTCTAGCATGTTCCTTCCCAAGGTTTGATAATGTCATGAAACCCTTCCTGAGAAGACCCATTAGTTGAAATTACACATTTTTAACTGCAAAATGTCCTTTCATTCCCTAACCAGACAAGATTGGTCCTTTGCCCTCCCTGATTGAGTGGCACTGTGCATTGTGGAGTCTCGAGTACAGCAAAGACAAAGAATGGAGACTGGAGCATCTCTCTTATAAGGAAAGGCTGAGAGAGCTGGGTCTTACAAATATCCAAAGGGTGGATGTCAAGAGGATGGGGTCAGACTCTTCTCAGTGGTGCCCAGCAACAGGACAAGGGGCAACAGACACAAACTGGACCACAGGCAGTTCCACCTGAACATGAGGAGGAACTTCTTTACTGTGAGGGTGACAGAGCACTCACACAGGCTGCCCAGAGAGGCTGTGGAGTCTCCTTCTCTGGAGATATTCAAAACCCGCCTGGATGCATTCCTGTGCACCCTGCTCTGGGGGCGCCTGCTTTAGCAGGGGGGTTGGGCTGGGTGATCTCCAGAGGGCCCTTCCAACCCCTGCCATTCTGTGACTCTATGATTCTGTGAAAGACCATGACCAGCAAACAATACCTTTTCCCATGCTCATAATAAAAACATGCAAATGAAATTCTGTGCATTGGCTGGGAAATGCTATGCTCATTTTTTTTATGGCTGACATTTGACTAATGTCTTCATCCTGACAATCCCACTGCTCTTTATTCAGCAATAAAATGCACTCAGCATTTTCATTTGTAGGAATACATTCTGGGGAAAAAAAAATATATTTTGAAAGGAAGTATTTGTGAACATATTGCTTATTTTTTATTATATAAAGTAAATATGAAATTATCAACCTCAATTCAAGTTGGCGTTACCGTGGGGAAAAAGAGTTTGGGCTTCAGGTTCATTGTATGACACAGATAATGGTGTTAATGGTAGCGTTTATGAGGCGGTACAACTCTCAGCTTCAATGTTAAATCCATTCTCAGTCAGTTAAATTCTTTTGATGTATATTCATCATATACATTCATGCTGGACCATTCAAACCAAAATTAGTCAATATAATACTGTATGCACATGAACGTGAGTTTGAAAGAAAAAGCATGCCATGGACTGTGGATATCTTTCTTAATCCAAATCCAGCATTTTTGATGGGTGACATATTCTACCTTCTATTTACTCAAACCAAATATGGAATTTAAATTTTCCAAAAATCTCAGTGTGATCTGAAATTCACGACTCAAGCCAGCTTTGATATTAACTGATCTTGATGGAAACTCGCATCCATTTAAAAAAATTATGTCAATGCATGTCAAATTATTGACAAATTCTCAAAGAGCAAGGAATGACACTGACGTTTGAGGGCAAACCTAATATAATAATTCTTAGGAAATTTTACAAAGCAATTCTCCAAAAGGACCATTTTTTTTTCCAAAATTCTACAGGGAAATGATGACACTTCCTTTGCCACTGCCCTTGATTCATACACTATGGTTCAAATTTTGCACTAGTAGACGTAAGTACCATTGTGCTAACTTCATTTTATACTAGCAAAGACTTTGGCCAAACGCATTAGGAATTCTTATAGTTCTGATTATTCTGCTGCTGTTAAAGAAATGCATTTCTCTGAATAAGTGCATGTATTATGCCATGTAAAAATAGCCTTGCTTGTTATTCAGTACAGAAGGAGTTAAGCTAGGACAAAAATGTACTCTCTGAATCAGAGAAGTATTTTTGGAGACATTACTTTGGAAAGGGGAAAGCTTGCTTGGTTTTTGTTTGAACTAAAACCAGTGTTGCATTGACATGTCTGGATTAGGTTTTCAATGCATTTTTCCAACCTGTTGGACACTTTCCACAAATTATAAAAAGACACCACAAACAGAAGTGAAGAGAAAGAGAATGTTACTTTTGTGTACAAATTTCTCCCCAGGGGTTTATAAAGAGGGTCCGTACACATTTTTGTGTAAATATACAGGACAAATTTATTACAAAAGAGAGGAGCAGTAAAAGCAAATTTATTATCATTTTTATCATTCCTGGCACTTCTTCCAGTAGACAGCCCAGGTCCATGAACGGTGTAAGGTTTTTCTGTGGCTCAGAGCTTCCATATCTGAGCAGGTTTGGGAACTGAAATTTACTGCTCCTGTCAAAGTGGTCTAAAAGAATCGGCCACCTCTTCTAGCACATGCTGTGTTCCTGCACACAAAATCTTAGAGAGGATCTGGGGGAGGATTGCTCTTCCAGAAGCAAAATAAATTTCTTTTCCTGATGAGCTTAACTGAAAAACTAGATGGTTTAGAGTGGAGTGGTTTGTTGGTTTGTTGGTTTTGGTTTTTTTAAATAGCTAGTTGCCTTTCCTCAGATTGAAGATTCTTTTCCTGTGTGTCAACTCTGGATCATTTTTATTCAGTGCCACTGACGTAACAGCTCAATGTCTGAGGACAGATTCTGCAAGATAACAGCAGCTTCACAAAAAGCAGAATCCTCTGAGTCAATCATTGTTCCAGAAGCAGCAAGCCCAGTGATTCATGCTGTTGTCACACAGCATTCCTGCAATATATTATTCAGCCTTGAAATAAGACAGTCACCCACTCTCTAAGAACTGAAGGAACATGTTCTGTCCCAGGAATTAGAGAAATCCAGAAAAAAAAGGTATTATTCCATTGCAATTATTATTTCTGATCTGACCCGCAGGCATTTCTGATCTATTCCTTGTGGGTCTAACGGAAAGCATGTAACACTGACTATAGCAGCTCATACAATAGCGTTGTTATGCAGTTCAGGAGTCAGTAGTTTCAACAAAGACCTAAAATATATCCCTATTAGAAAACAGTATCTTCCTAAAAGCAGAACTGCTTCTGTAGCAGATCAGAAGATTCAGTCTCCTTTTCCATTGACTGGTCAGACTGACCAAATTCTGCCCTTTTACTTGGAGTATAAGATTTGCCTGATCTTTACCGTTAAGCAACATCGTTCCATTTCAGCTTCAATACTCCCAAGCAGCGACAAAGGATTGTCCAGCAGATGTCCCCTCTCATACCTCCACAGTCCCTAGGGAATGATGTGGTACGTTTATTCCAGTGACTTTCCTTCCCAGAGCCACAGGCAATGAACACTGTATCTGGGACTTTGGTCACCTCACACAGTACCCCTAGAGGAGACACAAAAGGGTCTGAGAGGTTTCAGTTGCTGCATTCCTTCCAAATTAAGGAAAAAAAAAAAAGGGGCCCTCTTTCTGTCTTTTATGGTTATGCCATATTGTAACACACACCACTTGGTGCTCAGATGCCAGATTCTGTTCACAGTTGAAACCTGAGGTGTCTAGTGATGCTTTAAAAAGGTGAATTATAAAACAAGTGGATCTAGAATGAAGGGAATGAGCATAACTAAAAATAACTGACTAAATTCATAACTAAAATACAATTCCAGTATTTACCCAAAACTCCTAAGCTCAAGAGATGCCTTTCAGTTGGCTTCAATAATCTTTGCATACGTCTGTTTACAATATTTATTAAGGCGGGTTTCATTACGGTATTCTCCAGCTCTCCTGCAATGAGAAAACCTACGGAAGTGAATTGCTTCTGACTTGAATCTTCACCAATACTTGTCTATTTTTGGTGGCCTGTGAATGCAACCATACTATTTTATCATTGTTTCCAAGCTCTCTCTAAATTCAGAAACTATTATTTTTCCACAATCTTCTAAATCATCAAGAATTAAGTACACTTTTATTTTCAAAACAAACCCTACTGGAGTTCACTGAAGAACACAAGTAAATGCACTTAGAGACACTACTCTGAAACTTCTTCACTTAGCAAACAGAGAGATGATGCTGGCAGGAAAACCAAAAATCATTAGGGGTGCCTGGATATTACGGTATTTTGATTCCAGTATGATCACAGAGATCTTCTGGGTTCATAGCAGCAATCAGCTTCATATCAGCATTTGACTTTTCTCAGAGGGTTGTGGGTCACTCTCCCTGAGGGTGAAAGTGAAAACACAGTGCAGTACCTATCTGCAGTGTGATACTTAACTGTAAAAAATTGGACTCCTCCACTCATTTCCCTGTACCTGATAAACATCCTGCATGAAATTTTGGGTCAATAGAGCACTCCCCGTATGTGAGACAACACTTGGAAATTTTGATGCATGTTTTACTCCTCCTTCAGAAGACAATCTTTGGTAATTATTACCGTGTCTGTGAAGGAGAAAACAAAATCAAATAAGCAACAATGTCTGCATCAAGGATTACGAAAGTGCATGAGTAAATAGATGTGTTCCTTTTGTACTTATCACCATGATTGCATGCTAATCTATGCACTGGATATGCAAATAACTCATACAAATAATTTTATGAGAGCACTTGCAAGGTCTTTAGAAAGGTCTTAAAAACTGGACCAAATTCAGGTAACAGAGAAAATTGCCAAACTTGAAGGATTTTTACAGGCAGTTCATCCATGGAAGGAAAGAAATCCTCCCTACAACTTGCTGAAAACATTCAAGGAGAATCCTCATTCTTCTAACTAATTGCTATTTTTGTCAGAAATGTAAGCATTTGTCATGGCACGTCATAAATTACTGATAACATATCGTCAGTGAACATTTGTAAGTGAGATAAATGCAGAAAGTATTTATACTGCTTCCAGACCAATTAACACTCTGCCACCCTTCACCACCCAAGTTTGCTGGTATTTGAGTTATTGACAAACTGAATCTGCTTGTCTTTAAATAATGTTTGCTGTTGTAGGGTATTATTATCCCAGATGCACTACAGAATTCCAAATCTGAGTCAGTTATGAAATTCTCCCCTGGCTCCCTCAAAAGGGGCCCTTGTTGATTTCTCAAGTACTTCGGCAGACAGAGCCCGCAGTTGCTCTGTGGAAAGACATGACTCATGTCCAATTCATTCATTTAAAATTCTCTCCAGCTCAATAACTTCTGGAAGTCATTCCAGCCCATTCTCTGGGTGTCAGAAACGCAGACTGTTTTAGCTGGATGTTCTCTCTGGCTCATTAAATGGAGGAGCTGGATTATCATTACATTCCTATCAATCAGGTGCTGTTCACCAAAGATTATAGATGTGCCAAGAAAGAAGTGTGAGCTTACTTATTTAACATTGAAAAGCAATACACTGTTTTTACCACTGTAATGTTGTTTTAGACCAGCTGACCATTCAGCCATTACGCAGTAATTTACTGGAAATGAGAGAATTTGAAGGCACAGCTTCAGCCAGTTCCTATAGCACAAACACTTTCTGAACTATTTTAACCTAGGGTCACTCAAATCAATCCTTGAACTTGTTTTCCGAGAACTCTCCCTTCTCTAGCAAATTCAGACAACCCATCAACTGACATATTGCCCGAGACTGCTTTTTGGAAAGGTAAGTCTGTGTCCCCCAGCAACACCACTGCTTCTTACAACTTCCTTAATGTACACATGGCTCCTCCTGAGAAATGCCAGGCAATGAACAGCTTTTTCGTTAATGTTCAGGCAAAACTGCCCTTTGGCTCTGGAAGAATTGAATCTATGTCCACAAGACTACAGACTGGGCTGTTTTAAAAAGTTCCCTGAAGATAAAGGCAGTGCAGATCAGTGAGGAACTGAAAATAGAGTAAGCCATATTTTCCGCTATCCCCACTCACATCTTGTACTACCAGCCTGCAAAACTTCTCACTGGTCCAAGGGACATCAGAAGCAGACATCTGAAGATGGGGAATATATCTGAATGGGGAGAATGGGGCAAGCCAGAGCTGCTAGATCTGATCCAGTTTCCACTTAGATATTATTACTCTTCTGTTCACAATAGATGTTGAACTAATTAAAAACCAGTCTATCATCTCCTATCATCTACTGCAGCAAAATGCCATAACTCACCACCACCTTCTAAATAGAGAAAAATAGTAAGATAGCATTCATCCAAATGGCATGCCTTTAAATTTTCACAGCCTTTGAGAGAGCGTGTCCTAAAGTGTCTTTTCAGATCCAGGGACAAGGAATGTTTTGACACTAATTTGAATATATTAATAACAACATTACTAAGGCTGTGGAAAGAATACATAAACTTCAATTTTATTGTGCTTTCTCTTTTCCAATGCCTCTGCTCATCAGTCTGCTAAAAAATTTTAATGGCCCAGGCAAACATCAAGCGTAAAATAATCCACACTTAAAATGCAAGAGATCCTTTTAGGGGTTTTTGTAAAAGACCTGCATGTTTTTACATTAAAAATGCTACTATTGGATATACAAAAAGACTACTGGGGAGCCTTGTCCACTTTTTAAATATTTTTTTATAAAAATTACAATGTGCTCTAACCACTTAGGATGATTCTTTAACGCTATGCAGATGGCAGAACACACATCTGACCTGCAGCCATACGTAGCATAGCCATCTATCTGAACATGATTTTAATAATTTGTCAGCCACACTTTTTAGTGCTGTTTATTTAAGTCAATATTTGGAAATGGTTCATTAAACCTAGTTCAAGTGAGAGCAAAACTTGCAAAAATTTAGCAAATTACTTTTTCAAAATTTGCAGTGCAGCCCTCTCAATACCTTTTAGCTGGGATTCATCATACCTGTCCTTAGCCACCCAGAAATTGAGTGTTTCACCTAAGCTAAGCATCTCTTGTTACTTTTTTTGTTCAGTGAAAAGACACAGTCACTCCACCTTAGGCCGACAATTCAGTTCCAGATTTTGTATTCTTCCTGAGACTGACAATACAATCAGAGCAGCTTTCCAGTGGATCACAAGGCACCTATGATTCAAAATCCCAATAAAATTAAATGTAAACTGGGACTCAGCTCTATTTATTGGTATAGGGAAACAAGCATTTAAAGGCCAGTCGTTCCTTTTAAAATGTTTGCTTTTTGTTTACTGTAGTTTTCACATGTGATATCAGAAACTGCACCGCTAAAAGACACAACTTCTTTTTTTAAAGAAAAAATTCATCCTCTTAAAAGGTACTTTTAAAAGATACCCAGCAATGCACTTTAGAGTACAAGAACTCCTTGCTTTAGATACAAGCCAATAACATTATCTAGAAACACCAACCATGCAGCTGTCTGCAACTTTACCCATTTCAATCAAAACAAAGCTTCTTATCTACACAAGAGTCACTCGAGATCCACTCATGGCATTTGCATGGCAACAATAATATTGCACTTCAGGGTATTGTTCTGGTAGAAGTAATGTGCAATCTGTAAGTCACACTGAATAGTGTTTTCTGTTAAGCACTGGCTTCCTCTTCGATTGTTTCTTACACATACATGCCATTGATTGTTCTGCCACCGCTCGGATTAGCGTGTAGATTTTTGCTGGGTATTAGACAGGTGTTAACACTGCCTAAGAATCAGAGCAGTACTAATTAGGAAATCCTAGTCTGTGGGCTGATTTCAATTCCTATCGATTTTGGGTTTAGTTTTCCTCCTTTCAGAAGAAACCTGGGTATGCATCTTGGGTGCGAGTGTGTTATGAAAGGCATGGAAGAAAAATCAGTAGTGAGTGTTTATTGTTTCTTCTGTACTTTCTCAAGGATGAACTCAAATAGATTGCTCGGAAGAAAGTCAACGAATTTAGATCAGGGTTTACAACAGCTGCCAGCAGATGGGGAGAAGCTGGGGGAGCAATCTGCCCAAGGTGAAGAGAGGCTCTTAGAGCAGCAGGGAAGCACACGCTGAGAATTCTGTCTTTTTGACCGGTCAAGTAAAGTGCAATTTATGAGATCAATAAACAGACCTGCCATAATTATGGATTAACCAGGCTTTTCTTCATCTAGAGAATTCTGCAGTACTGGAGAAAATATATAGGTTGCTCGGATCTTCTGAAATAGGCAGTTTTGGGGGGAATGTAGAGGGAAAGGGGGGGAAAGGTAGACAGAATCACCACAGAAATTCAGCTTTTCCTACCCTCTGTTTCGTCAAAATATTCCTATACATAAGACTCGATAAGAGGGTTCACCTTTTTTCCGATACTAAACTCATTCATCGCACAAAGCTCCTAAAGTGACCAGTCCACAGAAAAAAAAAAAAAAAAGTGAACGTCTGTTTTTTTATCCCTAGAGAAAGAGAATTTTCCTCACGACTTCTTGATTAATGTCTCTC
>VZSC01017965.1:0-55875 GCA_013398225.1 Steatornis caripensis | reverse complement strand
AAAGCTCCTAAAGTGACCAGTCCACAAAAAAAAAAAAAAAAAGTGAACGTCTGTTTTTTTATCCCTAGAGAAAGAGAATTTTCCTCACGACTTCTCGATTAATGTCTCTCCCACCTAACACTTAGACATGTGCCAGCCTGTTCAGCTCTACATTAAAATGACGAAACAGATGAGGGCCTCGCGCATCTTTATTTTTTATGGTGCTGTGCCCTCCCGCAGGTCTCCTATTGTCTGGTTGGGACCGGTTAGCATGCCCTGTCAGAGATGAAATCATGCTCCTTGGCAAGCTTAGGACACGGTAGTACTGAAATAATGGGTCTGGAGCAATAGCAGTGTTAAGCAGCCAAATGATGAACACATAGCAAATTCCACTACTATGTGTGAGAGCATGATGTTAAAGTTCACAGGAGGAGAGAGGCTATCTTCATTGAGAAGGAGCATACAGTGGTGCTGAAACCACTTACCCCTGAAATTATAAACTTACAAGAATGGCCTATCTTTTGCTCTGTATTTGTGAAACACTAAGAATCACACAGCATCAGTCCTGACAGAGGTTTCTAAGAGCTACAATAACACCAATAATAAAGAATCTTATGGCTTAATTTTTTAGAACATATTCCCATATGACAAAATTCTCTCGCTTGAAGCCAACCAAAACAATTTAGATTTGGAGAATAGGTATTATCAGCACAAACAGAACAAACAAAAAATAACAGGTCTTGCTTCAGACTAGAAATCAAACTATGATTGCTGATAAGTCTGTTGCTAGGTAGGACATGTCATGAACCTCATGGCAGTGTTTGATTTAAAATGTGACAATGGGAAATATTTTCTTGTGAAGATTTTAATTCAAGTGAAAAAGCCTTCTGTAAGAAACAAACAAAACAAAAACTTGAAATCCTCTAAATCAAACTTTCGTATATATAGATCCATACACACATTTAATTTGTGCTGCAAGATACTTGTCTGTTTGTATTTATGGGGAAAACTCTACTACCTGAAAAGTAAGAGAAAGAGCAATAAACAATATGTAAATGTCAGTAAATATTTTTACAGCTATTTTGAGTAACTGTTCTCTGTTGCTGAAGTGCTAATTATTGAAGGAAAATGAAAAATAGTAATTTATTTAATCAAATCAATTTCAGTTTCAAAAAAGATCAACATCACACACACCATCTGGCTTGTCTTACTCAGGTATACTATTCATTCACTTTCATCCAAATTTATCTAAGAGATCAGATGTCACCGTAATCTGAGTATAAAGACAAGTATATATAAGTTTTCTTGCATATTTGCATGCTTTCACAAATGTCAATACAACTATTGTGTCCATCTTGTGGCCTATGCAGTCCTTCATTTTTGATCCTTCTCCTTCAGGACTTTAACAGACCAAAGACCAAGAAAATAAAATATGCAATTCGGAAGAGTCACATGGGTTTAAGATGTAGTATTTCATTGCTATTTTCACAATTGTAGGCATGTAGGCTACTACAGACATCGCAAGATGGTGGAAGGAGGCTTCCAAGATTACAGCCCGGTGTTGTACTTTCATCCTTCTTGTACTCCTCGTCCCAAGGCTCCTACCTTCACACACTCATATTCCCATACCTGCAATTTCAAGTACCTACTTCCCTTGTCTAGTGCAATATTCATAGGTCTCCTATTTTCCAAACAGAAAACCTCTACCCAAAAGTCTTTCCAGGCTTCAGTGCTGAACCTTGTGTTCTTTAGCTCCCCATCACAACCCTAATTTTTCCTCTATGGACTAAATTCTATTCACAGAATCCCAGTTTTCATCATTGAGAAAGGATAAGTTTTGGACGAGACTGAACATGCAGAACAGAGGAAGCTAGAATGGGTTTCTTTCACTAAGTCAGGTACAGTTCATCATTGTTTAGACAGTTTTCCAGCACTGGAGGTGAGATGGCAGATTTGAAACAGCTTTAATCTTATCTCAGTATTGCAGTGAGGGTACAGTGACATAAATTTGAGTGTAAGCTGGCCACAAGCTAAAGGTCTACAGTCCCAGTGGCTACCACATCCTTGCTTTAATGATCAAGTGATACAGAAGCTATCTATCTCCTACACAGTCTGCATCATAGTCTGTTTGTGGTGTTACACACCTTGCAAAACCTGGTTTGCAGACACAGTGGTGGTGTTAAGTCACTTCATCTTCCTGCGGTCTAAGTTATGATTTCTTTGTTACACTACTCAGGGTATGCCATAATGCATTCACAACAACAACATACTTGAACAGATATTTGAATTACCTTTGTTCTTGCCAAAAAACTAATTGTGGTAATACAGAGCTCAGCAGGGCAGTAAAAGCCACCTAAGAACTATTCTGAGCTGTTTGCCTGTCCTGAGTCCCAGATCGCTACACCTGCTTCAAGTATGCCAATGAGCTCATCACTGTGAGACAGACTCTGTATTGCACACAGTGTGGAAGCTTACTGAGAAACAGGACAAAGCGAGACGTGCTCTATTCTACAAATTACTTCTCAAGGACAAAATTATTAGAAACAGTGCAATAAGAAAAAATATATAATCTCAAGTAGCACTGGTCTCATTGCAAGTCTAAGGGACTTACATGTCTTGCAGTTTTTAATACTTGGTTTTAAACGTATTTGCTATAAATTCCACATCTCAGGTCTCTCAACAATAAGCTCAAGGCACAACAGTGCAGCAAGCTATAGTGTCATCTTACAGACAGGAAAGGGATGTAAGGAAAAAGCTGTAGCTGTTGTTTAAAAAAATAATTTAGGCTAAATAATACCCTACCTGTGCTGGTACATTGTATCTTTCTGGGATTTTTGTGGGTTATTTTCCCTGTCTTTTCTATGGAGTTATTTTTGAAGTTAAGTCACTTGCAAATCACATTGTTTCGAGTGCAGAAATATGATCTCAATTATGAGTGTTTTCCCAAGTGGTAGATAGTGTTAGTCTTCGTTATTCATGCACGTGTTTTACAACAAGTTTTTGTCTGAGGCTGAGGGCTTCAGGCCTGTTTGTTCTTCACAGTATAAAGCCAAAATTCTTCAATGAATGATCTTATAACACAGTTCGAAGGGCTAATAAATGGCGAGGAGACAGTGGGTGGTGTGAGAATTGGATTGTTCTTCATCTAAATATGCAGCCTGTCTAGTAGGTTAGTGTATTATCTATTTAGGCTGTTACTTCAAACCACTTTCCAAAAATCATTTCAGTGTGTGTGTACTTTCACCATCTTGTGGATTTTGGAACTGCGGGAGAATGAGAAGGAGAATCTATGGAATCTCAAGACAGGCAGGAATCTCATCTAGAATTAAAATTTTCTGGTGGAAGTAGTCTTGCAGCACTTCGATGCTAATGAACAGGAAACAGCTAGTCGTCTCAGGCTTCTCCGGTACTAGAACAGCCATCATGAAAAGAGCCCAGCTGCTGTGTAATTAGACAGCAAACAGGTCTGACATTTAGAAGGCTAGAGACTCATTCCTCTCTTTTCCACTGTTGTTTTATTCTGAATTTCATTTCAACATTTTCAAACTGAAATGTTTCGGCTTCAGCATTTGAAATGGTTTTCCATTTCATAATTAAGTGATATTTTTAAAGGGGTTAAAAAAGCATGGGGGAAAATTGTCAGTGTTTAATTTAATCCAGAACACTTTTGTCTGGTTTGATACTGTCATTTTATTGAGAATAGTTGTAAAGATTTGTTATCCAAACAAAAAATCAGTTACTAATGAATATCAATAAATGTGGAACTAGAATTGACTTAATTCAAGTAAGCAACAATCTATTTGAGTTAAAGAATAAAGTAAAAAAAAAAATCTAAAAGTTTGGTACATAATCGATACTGAAAAATACAGCTACAGATAAAATTTCATAAATTTAGGTAGATGAAGGAGGATTACCTTTATTGATTTACTTTTATGCACTCCTAGAAGGCAATATGAATAACGTTTCCTATCTCAGGGAGCTGTTTTTCCATGATTATTGCACTCTACAACTTTCAACAGTCTGCTTCTCTAATAGCCATAATCTGTCTGCTATGCATAGTTTAAGATGTATGAGATAAAAAGAAGGCAGAGTTTCTCACCAGCAGAGATGAGAATTCCTCCAGACTTCACCTTTTTCAGGCATCTGAAAGTTCACCATTCAGTCTAAACATACTCAATAGGATCCCTCAATACCAATATAAGCATCTCTGGAGTGAGAGTCACCCATCTGAAGTAAGGAATTCAAAGCAGATCATCTGAATTACCCTCCATTCAGTATAGAGGAGCCTAGACACTATGTTGTGAACTTTCAGAAAGCAAACTTGAGATTAAATTAGTTGTATCTCTTGCTGTGTAATGCTTGTCTTCAGCAACATGAAAACGAGCATGATATTTAAGCAGCAAAATCCCTTCATTTTCTGCAGATGTTTAGAGTTCCTGGGCCAAAAAGTGTTGTCAAAAAGTTAACTGAAGTATTTATTAGTGATGCTCAGGAACTTTTTTGTATAAGCAGTTAGTGTCGATGACTGAGTAGCTAGGCTGCAAGTGTAGATTAAACTATTCCCTTTATTATTATACTTGATTCTTAACTGTAACGTTTTTTTCTACAGCTCCAAGAATTCAAAAAGTAACACTACCTTGTCAGACACGTAAAACATTTTTTCTGTTCTTACAATTTTTCTGCGACAGGACCTGTGTGCTGCAACTTCTTACAGTGAACAAACACAAAAAACATAATGTCCTAGTACTCTACCTTAAAACATGAACATTTCCATGGTGCTTCTTCGTAGAGGCTTAGTGTTCATAGTCCTACTTAGATCAGCCATCCTGTGTGGGTTCCACATTACCTCCCTGTCTTCCTCCACTTAGAAAAAAAAAATGCTGTGCTCATTGAATTATTAAGACTTCCATCCAGATCTGTCCTCTATGCTTACAACATTATTACATAATTGGAAAATGATTTAGCAACAGTCTGTGAGTAGAAAAAATCAATAGACCTTGATAATGAGATCTGTCCTAAGTATTCCTAATCAATTATTTTTTAAAAAAGTATATTACAGGAGGTGCTGCACATGTTACTAATCTTGCAAGCTGATGTTTTGTGTTCCTATTTTACTAATAAGGTCTTGTGAGGAAGGGTGAACTCTGTTTAAACTATCATTCATCTTCATTTCATATCCTGCCAAGTTCCTAAGCAAGGCCAGAAGGGCATGAAGCTCTTGTGAAATAATGAACTATTCCTTACTCTGAAGGCTGATGATATTATCTCTACTTCACTGATAGAGCATCTGCTTTCTACCTCACTAATCACAAACACTAAAATGCTACAAACCCTGTTCTTGAATCTGAAAGAAACAATATTTAGCTTATTTTGGTCTTATCTTTTTGACAAGCTCTGTTCTGCATACTGTAATGGCAGAATTGTTTTCGCTTCGTGTCCTTATAATTCAGTATATCTATGTATAATGCAGTAATCTATGTAAAGTAATTTTTTGCTCTTCTTGTGATCAGATTATTTCACTTTTGAAGAAACAATCTCCATTGACATGCAGATTAGACATATTTTCTATGATAGTAATTTTCTTTTATTTTTTGTTTTGTTAAGTCCTCTAATACACAAGAAGAACACCTGGGGTAACAATATGCCATTTAGTCCTTTACCTGCGCTGGGTGCATTGTAACTGCACTGCCTCGAGAGAAGTAACAACAGGAGGAAATTCTGAAACCTCAACCTGAAAATCGTGTTTGGTTCCCCTTTACTCTGGTGTCCCCAGTAACAAAGTTCGAGTTTTATTATTAATTTCTGCAGTACACAAGATAATTCATCTTCCAATCTCAAAATGATGGAAAGCAATTTACAAGAATGTAGTCAGGAATGCAGGGAATTGCCATGATTAATACAGAGAGAAGATACTTTTTTAACGATTCAGCACCTTTTTCTCTCCATTCCTCTGTATTAATGCATTTTTTAGTCCCATTTCAACTGTACAAGACTTCAAGTATGGTAAGTCACATGTGATACCTGACAAAGAAGTAACAGAGAGCATGGCAGGTTTCTGAATAGGTCGTAGTGTTTATTCAGATGCATAATATGGTTTACAAAGTTCTTACTATGCTGAATTTCAAGCTGTTGTTCTTCATCAGCACAATGATAGATATTTTTAAAGTTTCCTTAGAAGGTCTATGGTAGGGATTTTTAAATGCCTTGAAATATCTATTAATTTACTTTATAATCTGATGTCTAGAAGTATTTGATTACTTAACTGAATACTTTAACTGCTATAAGAGTCACGTTGTCAGTGATCACCTCCTACTTCTGTGAGTGAGGCCTATGTCTTTTATAAGGGAAGACAAATGATTCATGATAAAAGTGAATAGCTGGAGAATGAAACTACTCCTTTTTTGTCCTTTCTTAAACAGTGTTTCTTCATGTTTGTTTTGATATCAGTGCTTTAGACATAAAGGTACACCTACAAACACATAAAAGATACAGAGTGGTTTCCAATTAATGGCAGTCATAGGAAATTCCATTGAAGAGAGTGTAAGGTCAGACCTGAGAATCAGAGAAACTCAAGGGAAAAAAAGCCTAAGGTTGTAGCTGATCAAGCATTTGCAAAATCAGATGATTCATGATGCATGCTTTGGGTGGTTTAATGGCAATTGCATTTTATTTGTGTTCTGCAGTCTCAATTATTGGCATGGATTTGGATGACTCTTTCAAAATTTCTTCACAAGAGGAGGCCTAAAAACTAATTTTGCTAGCAATATCTGCAATTCAGCAGTTATAAAAAACACCAAATACTGAGGAGACCTGCAAAAAAAAAAATCAAATGAGTTGGCAATACCACGTACAAAAAGCTGTTCTCCAAGTGACATCTCAACAAAAAGAAACATCAACGCAGAACTATCATTTTTACAGTCATTCTCACATACTCAAAGTTTTATAGCTAACTCTTATGTCATTTGAAGCAAGACTGCTCTTATCATTTTGACTGAAATGAACAAGTGACCTCATTATCTTTATGATAGTCAGTGTGTGTATCACATCTTGCAAAGTTCACAGCTGTGCTCATGTCAATAACTACAGTTGATTAACAACTTTTAGAGATCATCTTCCTTGTGCTCTTATCTTTCATTTCGAATGCTGGCATTTTCGATGAAGTAATCAGGAACTTTATGTAGTCAGTAATTTAATTAGCCAGCAGCAAGTTCTTAAAGCAATTAAAGATGACCAGGAGAGGCTAAGTCATTTTTTCAATACAAACAATTCTGTCTCCAACCTCAGGAGTTGAGTCAGAGGGACAATTCAGGTAGAGTTAAATACGTATTTATTTGACTAGTCAATGTATTGGACATGAGCACAGAAATATACACAGAAAACCGCATTAAATATGAATTCAAAATAACTCTCACACAACCCAGACAGTGATAAGTAAGACTTGGTTCCATGGCAAAGTCATAAACAGGGCCCAACTTGCCATTGATGATAAAGGGAATTATGTTCAGGTGCAGATTCTCATCTTGTGCCCAGCACTGAGCTTTATAAGAGTTGTTTATGCTGATACCAATCACTGCTGTATAACCTCTCATGCGCTGAGTTGCTGAGTCTGTGCATGGGCAGGCCAAACAGGTTTTCATACAGGATTGATAGCATTCCCAATGCTTTTCAGCAGACAGCATACAGGTGCCATAACTGCATTAGGGTAAACAGTCTAAATCTAGGTGAGATCGCTAAGACAGCTACCACACTACTGTACAGTATTATGAGGCCAAATGAGTTATTTCATAATGAAAGAAAAGGGGACTCCTTTTCCTGCCTGTGTGGAAAGCAAATGGAAAGGTATAGCTTTACCTCAAGTTAGAGTTCACTTACAGTTTTGGACCACACAGTCATAAATTGGATCACGTCATGAACTATCAAAACTGAGCAAACAGCTGATGACATCTTCGAACTCAGAATCTTTAAAAAAGCACTAGAAATCTTATCTTTGGCCTTTTATTCTATTTATGTCTCCGTTGTTAAAGTTTGGCATTTTAACCTCTCAGCATCATCTCTCCTTTGAGGAGGGCAACAGTAACACACCGGCCCATAAGCCGGGAAATCTTGGTCTTGTTGATGACTATCACCCTATTTTTGCTCTCTCATCCCAAAATTACACTCAAAAAGAATTAGCACGTGAACAACTGCAGGGATCTTGAACACATTTGGATTCACTACGTACGTGCTAATCTGACTCAGGAGCCCGCAGCTGAAATAACACTTTTAAAATTGCTGAGTGCTCTAGTCTTGGCCTGTGATACAGAGAAGATGATGGAAATAACTTTTGCTGATAACTTTTGCTGATAAGTGATTTTGATTGTCATTCTCTCCATAAACTGTTGGGGGCAAGAATAAGTTGCTATGTAGGGAAATCATTTTTTTTTCAATTAATTATAAAGCCAGACAGAAAGATTAATGGAATTGATGTAAATATTTGACCAAGGCCATTTAGAAAGCCCCAAGGTATCTCTGAAACCAATAGCTGGATATCACAAAATCAAAACTGCAGAGTACAATTGATTTGGTTCTGGAACTATTCCCAGTCCTGCCTCGCATAACAAATAGGTGTAGTTAATAGCATATGTTTACACAGTGTTTTACAACTTAGGATTGCAAAGTGATAATGAATTAGCCTTTCCAACAGCCCAGAAAAGTCAGCAGTTGTTAGGCCTATAAGTAGTGAGAGATTGAGAGGATTGCCCAAAATCCTTTGCAAGGTATGGGACAAGGAGCTCAAAAAAGTCTCATTTATGACACTCAAGCATGGAACTTGCTAAGTTGATCTTTTTCCTCAACTAAATTGAAATACACACTCCTTTTAAAACTGTAGTGTATTTTAAAACTTTCTACTCCTTTAGGCCTTCTGTTACTCAACAGAACTTTTGAGAACATCTCTAAAAGTACTGGTCTTGGCCGTAAACTGCAGGAACAGCAAGGCAGGATTGTGTGTCTAACTCTGCTCTAGAAGAGCTGTATGGCCATATTAGCCTAGCATTACACTGCAGCAAATCTCTCCTGTTTCACAGAGCTTTGATAAAGTTGTTGTTTGCAGACAGACACGTGTCACAGTCCACTCTGTGGACGCGTGATGCCAGCAGCTCACGCTGAAGGAGTGCAAACCTGCTCTGATCCAAACATTGCTCAGCCTCACTGGCGTGCTCAAGCTAATCCGCACATCCTCCTAGCACTGTCTGAAGAGCAGGCACAGCTATATGCAAACCCAACCACACAGTTCCTAGTTCAGAGCTGCCTTGTGTCCTGAGATGCCTGAGCAGAGGTCTACACAGCTGTGTGGTACCTCTGCTTTGGACGACCACATGAGATGGTGCTAACCACAGAGACAGTGCTCCACCGATCATCCTTAAAATCTTCATACACAAAGTTTGCTCCTTTAATTAACGCTTTCTACACCTCAAATCTTTTCCTTTCCCATTTGTTAAACCAAGGTGCCACTAAGGAACTGTGTAAGTTCCAGGCCCAGTATTCTTGGATTCATAATGTCTATTATACTCTTCATCAAGTAATGCTGAACACATCTATAGATTTAAGCTCATGAAAAGGGAAGATCCTGCCCCAATACATATTTCCAGATTTCTCCAAAACTATCATTATCTCACAGAACATTTCACATTGCAACAAATATTTCTGGCTCATAGGAGTTTCTGGAACAAGAAAGAACATGTAGGTGTTGTGAAAGTCTCTCAGTGTTTATTTCAACTAACCAAGAAATGCATCCCCTTACTGAAATCTCAGTCCCAATGCTGGACAAATAGCGCCGTCACTCCAAACACTTCAACAGCTGGAATTCTGCAGTATTCCTGTCACCACCAGCCCTACAAACCAAAACCAAAGCAAAACCAAGGCTCCTCCTGGCTAAACTGGTTAGAGTTATGCTAAGCTGTTCTCTATGCAGAACTGACAATCAGTAGTTCCCAAATGTTGATAATAAAAGCAATAAAGAGAGTGACAGTAATCACAATAGTAATAATTATAATAATAATTATATAGCTATATAACTCAAGCTGCATTTAAAATAGCTTAAACCAAGCAAAAATGATAAAACCAGATTCCGCATGTCACAGTCTGATACATCTGCCCAGGAAATTCAGAAACACTTAGCTCACCACAAAGCAAAGAGAAAACAATGAAAACACTTGCAACAGATTCTTGTTAATGATATTCATGGGAGAGTGTTTAAACTGGAAAAAAAGAAGCCAGAAGTGCTGATTATTGTTCTTTAAAAGTTGAAGTGTTGGTTTTCAGAGTTTCCAAATTATGACACTGAAAAGTTCAGTGAAAGCCATAATCCAATAATGATCACAGAAACAGGACATTAAAATAAACCCGCCAGGCTGAGGGAAAGCCTCAGTCAGTGTAAATCAGCAAAGTTACACTGACATAAATGGAATTATATCAAATTACACCCACCCAGCATTTGGCAAAAAAGAGCAAGGAGGAAAGAGAATGCAATTGTGTACACAGGGAAGCTAAAGAAAAACAATTAAAAAATACTGTATGGGATATATAAAATCAGACAATTCATAATTATTTCAAACTGGAGGAGGAGAATGTTGTAAGATAAAAGTTGTGAAAACAGATATGGTACATAGGACTCTTAGACAGAATTCAGGTTCTCACATGGCTGCTGAGCTGTTGATAATATTTTCTACTAGATGAAAGTTATCTAGTCATTTCACTCATATATACAAAGATTTTAAGCCAGATGAATCAGTGGAACTATTTTTTCACTATTCTGCATGCAAGCTTCTGGCCCCCAGGAATCCTGGGATCCCCTCTTGCAGAACCTGCAAACAAATGTTCAGGAGAATTAAAAATACAAGAAAAATAAACCGTTCCATTAAGCTACTTACGCAAATACTATCAAGACACAGTATCTCTTAAGCTTGAAAGACAGCTGGCTTCTTCAGAATGTTTTTGTCAACAACAGTTTTCAAAACATTGCATGTTCACTTAATTGTTTTATTACAAGATTTTCATCAGGGTGAGATTCATATCACCTGACTTTCAACGTCTAAAATTTATACAGCTAGCTTGCAGAGTGTCCCACTCCGCCTAACATAGTCAGTCCAGAAGAGTATGGTTTCTCCAGAGATCCTTTGCAATATCAGCCAGCCTCACATGGATGTCCCAAATACCCTACAGTATCTGAAACAGCATCTAATACTTGCGTTTAGCAAAACAAACTGCACTCATATGGTCAAATTCACCTTGTGGATTCGGACATCTACATTTAGGGAAAGGTGGGTGAGTTGTGCACCTAAGCCATCAGGACAGTCTGGGGAGGAGTGGGTGCTCTCAGGTGGGATTTGATACTTCAAGATAGGCATCTAATACTGTTTGAGATGGCATAGGACACCCTAGGATTTCCAGACAGGCATGGCAGAGTTGATAAAGACCTCAGAAAGAATAGCTTCATTTTACCTGGAAGCCAGGTAAAACATCCTTTTTTTTCTTTATACATGTCATGAGATGCTAGTCCCAGGTGTTGGAAGCCCAACTCAAGCCTGAGCAGTCAGTAGACAGTTGAGGGCCATTCAGCTGCCAGTATGTAGGCATCTGCTTTATGGTGAGACCAACCAACTCCAAAGCTCCACGCGCTTCAGATTAAAATTCCATTGTCTGTAACAGAAGTTTATAAAACCAGTTTACAGGTGTACACACACATGCACTTAAATTTAGGTGTCTGAATCTGCAAGGTCATTCTCAGTTTGCACTCCACAGCTAATGGAGAAAAACAGGCACTACTCCATAGCAGCTGTCTGATCTCGTTCAGACCACAAAGCAGCACTAAAATGAGACTTTTTCAAGCAGAAACATTTCAACGGGAAATTCTACTCAATTAAAAAATCAAGATTTTCTTTTTAATTCAGAATGCAGCCAAATTTCTAATTCTCAAGCCCTTTTCCAAAATGGAGCTCCAATCTTGAATGTTCAGTGCATTCATTTTCAATATGTTCAGTTAAGCAATATGCTTAAATGTTCCATTTGATCGGTTTTATTTTGTCTTCAATTTCCTTTTAATAAGGGGACGTATACCTCCAGAAATGTTAGAAATAGCTTTCATTTTTGTGGACACATGCCTTTCAACTCTCCCAGTATCTGTAAGAAAGGATGAACATATTTTCGTTGGTAATGGGATGATACTGTGAGTGGGAAGTCAGTAGGGAAGACTGAACTGCACAAACACCGTAGCTCACAAAAATATGTTTTCACTTAGATGTGATTGAATATCCCATTTGTCTGCTCTTTTTCTCATGAGATATCAAATTCTTTACTGCATCTGAATGCTTTGGATCACAATACCTTTTAGCATTAAAAATAAAGGGTCTCCACAGACAGCTTTTCTTTTGTGCACTTCCCTGAATTCTGTTCGCTTCCCTCATCCCCCTTCCTCATTTTCTCCCAAACCAAATCCTACCTAATGGAGCCTCATTTTTTTCAAATTCTGCCTGCAGAAGTATGTTTCACACTGAAGGAGAGCAGGAGCCAAGTGTAAGTATCTTCTTACTTCACACAAACAATGGCATAAAGGCAGAACTCATGTGTTTTGCAGTGCCTGTACAACTCACACAGTTCTAACTGCAGCAAGGCGGATTTCCCCATCCCCTTGTGCTTACACCACTGTTCGAATGACACAAAGTTGTTAATAATTTTCAGCACTGCAGACAACTGGTGCCTGAGGCCTGTTTTTCTTTCTTTCTCTTGATCACTGCCACACAATCTCGTTCTGCCCATGCAGTCATGACACCAGGTTCTCTTTTTACAGTACTAATCCTCTTGAACCATTTTGCCTGCTCTACTCTATATGAGGCTCCTCCATGCAGAGGTCCTCACCCCTCCCTGAGACTGGGTCAAAGAGCTTGCTCGGTGGCTCTGGTGGCTGTCCCAGAGGCCCCTGAAGCTGCCAGGCCATCAGTGTGGCAGTGCTTCTCCATCACACTTCCCTGCTGCCCAGTAACCACCCACCACAGTGTCTTAGGAGTTCAAAGGACCAGCAGAGCCAGCTACAAGTATGATGGGGGAGATTCCTACATCAAGGTCTCTGCTAACAGAGTCTGGGCTAGACTCTTAAGTCCACTTGTTTCACAGTTCCTTTGCATCAAATAACAGAGTGCAAAGATCTTACTGTACAACAAGCAAACAGGCCATTGAACAGAGTCCTTCTTTTGAGTCCAACTCCACTTCCACAAGTCCAGTTAAGACTATAGGTGTTTTGCCTAAGCAAAAGAAAGAGAAAGAGAGAAAGGAAATTCACTCCTTCCTTCTTTTTCATCTGCTTTGAATTGCTGTTACCCCTTGTACCGTGTATATTTTTCCCTCCTGCCACCACTTATCCCTGGTAGCTTGCAGCCTTCATAACATGTAGAGGCTTAGTACTAGCACTCTTGAAGATGTTAGGGAGAGCTGAATTGACTCCTGTTGTTGTGGTTACACACTTGAATAGAAAATTACAAGTAAGACCTTCTTGTAAATATCCTTGTATTTCCTGCTTTCAGTCTTGGCTGCAACTCAGAAAAAGAGACATGTATGAGAAAATGGAAAAAATGTCATATTTAGTGAGAAGGAAGGATTACTTTTCTGTATCTTAAAAAAAAATCATTATTCTCACATTTTACTTTCTTTTCAGAATGTTACAGAGTTCTTTACTGGGAGGTAGCTTATTTTTCTCCCAGGACAAGCCACAGATCAGAAGCAATGAGATTTGGAGCACCATGGTACTTAGAAGCCACAGTCCTGAACCAGTATCCATTTGTGCTAGGTAAAGTAGGAACGATTTCAACACGCCTCATCCCGAGAGTTTATAATCTAAGGACTAGCAAGGAGCAATGTAGCCAGCTCTATTCAGCTGCTGTTTCAGCCATTCCATAAAGTAGCGCAATAAAACTCTTTGACAGTAATTGCCAAATTTTAATCATTTAATAGCTGTAGAGGAGACCTAGGGTGACAAACCCGCTCCCAGTCTGTGCTGTAAAGGTGAACACACCTGCAGAGCCATTCCCTGTTTCATGGCACAGACTATGCACTATACCAGGTGGCATTAACGCATGGAGCTTCATACAGAGCCAGACTGATTAAATTCAACTCCTAATTTTCTGCTTTAATTTACCCCAAGCAAATTAAGTATGTGGTCCATCATCTTTGATAGGTGTTTTTTTCAGTTTGACTATCTGGTAACCTGTGTAAAAGGTGTACAATGACAGTATTTATCAGCACTTAACCTCAGAGTTGCAAAGGATGTAAAGAGCAGAGCAGAAGACAAAGTGGACGATCTGAACACCCTGTTGTGATGGATATACTTGTGCCAACAATCAGAGAAACTTCTTCTTGGCTTAGTGTAAGGACTAATATTTCTCTCTCTTTCCAGAGCTCGCTAAAAGTAAAATCAAGAAGAGGTAAACAAATTGGGCTCTGTTGAAGATTCAGCTAAAAAGACGCTACATGTTGGAAAAGAAATCCTGCTGAACGTTCTGTAAATTAGTCATTTTACTTACCATGTTTGATCCAATGGTCTGTGTCATCACTCTTAAAGCTTCTTCTGTTGGAGCATTTGCTATTAATTTTATCTCTACTTACTAATGAGAACTTTATTTAATCATATTTTCAGTCACATTGTTTTCCTTTTGGGGACCAGCCTTAAGGGAACTATTTCACCTTGGTCTCAGGAGACTAAGTTTGTGCAAGTTCATTAATTTAATATCTCAGAGTAGAAACAGTTTTGTAATTTTTGTAATTCCTTCTTTTTCTCATTAGCAGCTTATGTGTTCCTGCGTATTTCCTATGCCACTCACACCTTCTTCTACTGTATAAATCCTTCCTTTAAAATCCCTTACTTTAGATTTATTATATTAAAAATATAGTAGAACCCACTGGATATTTCCTTCTGCTGTGTGAGTCTGGTTTTTTGCTAAACTGATGTTGAATAAGGGCAAGAGGAAGCCTGAAGTACTTAAACATAGTCCCAAATAACACATTATGGAATTCATTATGGGACTTAGACTGGGCAAGGTTTTATTACTACATTAATAGATCTCATTATCCCTCCAGAAATTCAGTGTTCATTATTACAGCAGGAAGAATGAAGTGCACAGAAATTAACACGAACAATGAAAGAACTGCAACAAATATAAAGAAAAAATACATTTTCATCTAAAAATTGAGATGAGGACCTTACCTTGTCAAAGGACTGTACTGTTCAAGAAGCAAAGGCCTCAGAGGGAGCAGAGTAGTTAATGAGAGAGGTAACTGGATACATATTATCCTTTACAAAATGTTTATAAATAGTATTAGATTTGAAGCCTAGAAGAAGTGCTGTGATTATCTAATGATGCTTGCATATCAAGGGAGCAGATCTTCACCTCCTAATTTCTGCAGCAACTCCACAGTGCCTGTCTGAATTAAAGCATTTAAAAAAGACAAACACTTATAATTTTAAAATATTATTAGTGATAGATAATCTGCCACAATTCACACAATATTAGCCCAGTGTTTACTTTCACTGTTAATATTTGCAGTTCATTTCTAGTTCTTTCATCAATCTTTCAATTTAATAAAATTTTCTTACCTTTAGCTTTCTTCCCACCACTGTGATCAGATTAGGCCATTTTTTATGATTGGATTTCACCTCCCTCATAAAAATACTGGTTGATGCAACAAAATAATCTCTTCCCCTTCTTTTGGACATGCAGATCTCATTGGCCTTATGAGAGAGAGGATCATGGCCTTATGAGAGAGAGGAACCTGATGAAGTTCAACAAGGGCAAGTGTAGGGTCTTGCACCTGGGGAGGAACAACCCCATGTGCCAGTACAGGCTGGGGGTTGACTTGCTGGAGAGCAGCTCTGCGGAGAAGGACCTGGGAGTGCTGGTGGACAACAGGCTCACCATGAGCCAGCAGTGTGCCCTTGCGGCCAGGAAGGCCAATGGCATCCTGGGGTGCATTAAGAAGAGTGTGGCCAGCAGGTCGAGGGAGGTGATCCTCCCCCTCTACTCTGCCCTGGTGAGGCCGCATCTGGAGTACTGTGTCCAGTTCTGGGCTCCCCAGTTCAAGAGAGACAGGGAACTACTGGAGAGAGTCCAGCGGAGGGCCACAAAGTTGATTAGGGGAGTGGAGCATCTCTCTTATGAGGAAAGGCTGAGAGAGCTGGGTCTGTTCAGCCTGGAAAAGAGAAGGCTGAGAGGAGATCTGATTAATGCTTATAAATATCTAAAGGGTGGGTGTCAAGAGGATGGGGTCAGACTCTTCTCAGTGGTGCCCAGCGACAGGACAAGGGGCAATGGGCACAAACTGGAACACAGAAAGTTCCACCTGAGCATGAGAAGGAACTTCTTTACTGCGAGGGTGACAGAGCACTGGCACAGGCTGCCCAGAGAGGCTGTGGAGTCTCCTTCTCTGGAGATATTCAAAACCCGCCTGGATGCATTCCTGTGCAACCTGCTCTAGGCTAACCTGCTTTAGCAGGGGGGTTGGACTAGATGATCTCTAGAGGGCCCTTCCAACCCCTACCATTCTATGATTCTATGATCATTATTATAGCTCTTCCAATGCCATCCTTCCTGTTAATCTCCTTTCTAAAGCATAGATGCACTAACAGGGCTCACTATTATGGCAGGGATCCTACTTATTGTATTTGCAGGACACCATTCCCTATTCCTGCCTAACTTTCTCTAGCCTTGTCCAAGGATATTTTTTTCCTTGTAGTATCAGGGTAAAATCACATTCAGACAGGTCTTTACCTGAGTCTGGAAGGCCTTTCTCACCTTCTGGAGCATTGTTTGACATACACACTGTAAAATTAACCTGTGTTTTTTCTTCCCAGATGTGTGACATTTTATTTGGCAGTATCAAAGCAATATTTTCAGTGTTTCTTAGCCAAATAATTCACAGTGATCCATATTATTTATTTATCCTATTAATAACTTCTCCAATAGTTTTTGTGATATATATGTCCTACCAGCATTTATTTTATACTTCCTTTCATATTGCTGGCAGAAGTATTAAATAATATTTGGCCTATAAATGCATCATGAAATGATGAATTCCCATACGTAACACTTGGAGATCTATCAGTAAATCAGTTTTATATTTAATTTACATAGTACTACACTATGTTAATCATTCTTGACAGTTTCCATACTTCTGTATACTGTCTACATTGCTTTCACCTTCTGTTGTGGCTAGACAAACCTATAAATAACTTCTGTTTGAAAGCCATGAGTCTAAAAATAGAGTGGAATGTAGCTGAATACTTTAAGACACAATGCATCTTGTTATTTTGTTAAATGGGTGGGGAGGTTGAGCACGTGTCCAACTTGTATTTGAACATTTTCGCAAAACTTCCTGATTTAAAAGAGATCTGAAAGCCCTGAAGGAAATATCCAAATGTCCAATCTACTTAACATAAGATTCCAGTTTGTGTCCAGTAACCACTACTGTTGCAGTGCCTCCATAGTCATTGTGGAGACAGTACCTATGAAGAAAGGGAGATCCTGCCTAAATCAGCAGCTAGATTTCTCTCTTGAAACTGAATATCTCGACTAAAAGGGTTGTGAAGGCTCCCTAGGCAAGGACGGAGAGATGTGCACCTTCAGACCATTTTAGATACCCTAGTTCAGATAACAACTTTAGAACCGGATTAATTGTCTTCTGAAGGCAGCTATGTCTCTCTGTAGAAGCCTAGACAATTAGTTTGTATTAAACAAACAATTGTTTATAAAAGTTGAGGTGAATACAGACAGGTGCTTAAACTTTGATGAATGACAATTCCTGCTAGAACCTTTCAACGGATTCCACCTCCTTCCACTATTACATACAGAAGATAAACAGGTGCTCACAGTTTTCTTCAAGCATTTCACTAAAACATATGCACAAGTGAGATGCCTACATTAGACAAGACATTTAATTTTATCAGGTATCACTGTAACCTGAATAAATAGATTTCAAGTTCACATAGATTTCAAGTTTCACATGTCCTGTTTTTCATAAAATCTTGTTAATTGCATTATTTTTACTACCACTTACTATTTTCCAGATTAGCCTTTCCTTAGCTTTGCCTAAGATCACTGACTTCTCTCTCATTACCAGTTAATATCATCATGTTTTATTGATTTCTGAATGATTCTTGAAGTTCATCAGTGCTGTATGACTTGCGAATAAGTCAAACAAATTCAGTCTCCTCACTCTCGCTCATTTGCCACTGAAGGGTGCCAGTCCTGCTGATTTCAGAAAAATATTTAACTTCCATTGTTTATGTTTATGGTCCTCCCTAACTGCTGGCTCAGTAGAAAGTATTTCCTTAATACTTTATCATAGAAATACATCATCCTGCTTTTCTTCATGAACAGATCAAAAAATATTTGTTGAACGCTCCCTTTTCTATGTTGTGATTCCTACCCTTCTCTAGTGTCAAATTGATACAATTGTTGAACTATTGTTTGTTCCTGATACATGTAAGAAATTCTTTACTGATTTTAACCCTTCTGATCACAGGGTTTTATTGATACCTTGAGTTTTCATGATTGGTTTTCTGCTTTTCCAGGGATATTTATTAACATTTATTAATTATCAGTTTAAACATCCTTTCTTAACCTGTCCTTAAAACTAGAATATTTTGAGTTATTGGATCTGAATATCTTATTGCATGGGCTCAGAAATGGTAATGTGAGGAACGCCTGGTAAACACCAATGTAACAATTGAAGAGCACCAAAACACAGAAGAGACAAAGAAGGGGCTTGCTTTGTAACTTCGGTCCTCTGCAATTTTGCATACCACCACAGCTTGGTGGGGTCTCTGTTATTCCTTTAACGTAACTCCTTGTGGCTAGGATTATCCCTCTGGATTTATAANGTGAGGAACGCCTGGTAAACACCAATGTAACAATTGAAGAGCACCAAAACACAGAAGAGACAAAGAAGGGGCTTGCTTTGTAACTTCGGTCCTCTGCAATTTTGCATACCACCACAGCTTGGTGGGGTCTCTGTTATTCCTTTAACATAACTCCTTGTGGCTAGGGTTATCCCTCTGGATTTATATTATATCCATATTTGTTGTATAACTACAGCTGAACTTTAATTGCAATTATAAAATAGAAGTAGTGCAAAAATATGAGAGTCTTGCTGCTGAGTCTCCCTTTGTTTCCTCCTGGGGCTTTACACCGTCTCTTTCCTGCATGCTTGTATATTACAACCCTGCTATCCTTTTACTTTTCAATCAATCAGAAATTGTTTTTCCTTCCCTCTTTCTTTCTTTTTTTTTTTTTTTGGCCATGGCTGCAACATATCAGAACATTGGCTTTCTATTCAGAACATTGGCTTTCTATTCAGAACACTGAACCAGAAGTTCGTAAAGCTTCTGCTGTTTATTTTTCTTAAAGCAGATTTTGATGTTATATCAAGTTGGTGCAACCCTGAGAAACACAATGTCAGCACTCTGCTTTTCAGTTTTTCCCTTTCAGTTTATCACAGCTTCTCACATGTCAATCAAAACCACTTGTTATGAATAGATTTGATGCCTGCAGAGATTAACAGATCCAGATCCCATGATGCAATCCTGAGACCCAAGCGGAAGGATATAACATATGGAAGCCACGTTTTGGTGAACCCTAATAGCTCTGCCTACTGTCCAGATGTTTGGGTGGACACAGATATGTCAGACTCTTTCATATCTGAGCGTACCACATTGTCAAAAAGAAAAATCAAAACACTATGAGAAAGGCTAGTCCTATATGACTGTAACCTTTCTGAAGCCAGATAATGCCAAGAATACACAGAATTACAGCCCACTCTCTAATTCAAATATAAACGAGTCTTCCATTCTTTTTACTCTGTAGGACTACATGACAGTCTGACTTGTATATTCCAAAGGCAAAAGAAAATTACATATATTTTCGTAGGAGTGACTTATAAACAACTTCTAACCCCTACCTAAAGAGTTGCTTATCCCACTAACACCCTTACTCCAGGGTAAAAATCATATGACTTTTTGGACACTTTCATATTCGGGGAATCAAAGTGAGAGCAAGGAATGCAGTGTAGGTACATTACAGTAGAGGAGAATTAGGAGGCTTTTTGTAGTACTAAAACTTTTTAAAAATCCCAATTCTTTTTTAACCATTGTGTTAAATTAAAGTTAATTTAAAGTCCAAACTATAGTAAGAATAAAACAAATTGAGTGAGATTATTCCACATCCATGTCTGAGGTGAGCAGCTCGCACTTCCGTCAGTTAGCAGAGACAAACACCTCTAGAAGGGAGATTCTGTTTACTCTAAAAGGGAAATAAAAGATTATATTTGCCTCCAATGAGTACACAAGGAGAGTTTAGGATAACTCACTCTGAAAGACACATTTGTTTACAGACAGACAGACACGTTCAGCATTAGCTGAGATGAACCTTACCTTGCTTTTCAAACTTTCAATGACTCTTATCCTATTTATTTCCCTGTCTTTTCCATATTCTTGGCTACCCTCTGAATAACCCACATTTCAAAACAATGCCATATAGCTGACCTTCAGTGTCTTCTCCAGGTGGTTCCTTTCCATTCCAGAGATATCCCCAAAGGCCTTTTAGCCTTCAAATTATTCCTCCTCCAAGGCAGGAGTCAGTTCCACCAGACACATGCCTACAGAGAGCAGGAGTGCATTACGGAGCAGTTGCCCTGTTAGCAGTGGTTTCTGCTGCTCAGATTCTCTTCTTCCTATCTACATCACAACTGTGGTGTGAACTGTAAACTACTGTACAAGCAATTTGTTCTAGCAATTGCAACTGACTACTATTGCACCATTTTAAATAAGAAAGAGGTAGAGAGAGAATTCCTCCACCCAATTAGCGAAAGTCCACATTCCATATCATTCTGGCCTCAAAAACATGAAAAAATAGAAACTAATCCCTTACCAAAAAGGTGCTTCTAAAACACTAGATCGGGTGCTTTCCAGGTTGCATGCAAGTGCAAACTCCCAGGGATACTTCCCCAACCGCTATTACTACTTCATAAGCTTCTTTTAACTGTTAATTTGGCTGGTTTATTTGGTTAGAAAAGTGTCTGAAGGAGAGCTGGCACTAATATTGGCTAAAATTGCCTCACTTTTTCTTACAAAAATCATCTTTTGCTCTTTACAACTTTCCTGAACTTTATCATACCAGCTAGTATTTTCCATGCTAGCAGTATCCGTTCAGATGCGTGTGGAATGGAGGGAGAGCAAGAAGGAGCAAGGGAGGGAGAAAGGGAAAAGGGAAGAAGTCTCTGCCAGAGCTACATATAAATTTCCTTGTATAAGGGTAAGATGAAGTTCTTTTTCCCAGGTCAAAATGCTCATACAATTGATTTACTGATAAAAGTTTGTGTTTCTGTACTTTGAAGCAGTGTCTGGAAGTCTGCAAGAGGAGGAGAGATCAAAATGTCAAGCATATGAACCTGCCATCCCTATAAGAATATGGCAGTGCTGAGTCTTCCTAGCATGTCAATAGTCACACATACAGTTTTTGCAAAAGATGGAAGAAAAAATATTATAAGGTTCTGCTCTACTCTCCGAGTGCTGCTGCAGATAGTCTAGGGCTTCAGGTAAAAGCATGGATAGTCCTGCAAACGATATTTAATCTGCTGATGCTGATGTGAGCCTCTGCACCTAAACATCTGCCTTTCACCCATCGTACCCACACTGGAACCCAGACAATGAGGAGCTGAAGACGAAAGACTGTTATTAGTTCAGAAGCAATGGAGTGATAGGAGTAGACAACAGGGTAGTAAGTTAGGACTGGATGGAGATTTACTTAAAAAAGAGAAATTATAAATGTTGCTGCCCACCATGATCTTAAACCCAAGACTAAACAAAAAATATTGGGTTTGGTAATAATCACATGGAAACTATCTGATATAGGCACATCTTACTTCCATTACTACTGAGACTTTATTGAGGCCTCTCTATGAAGTGGGACTATAAGAAAGATAGAGACATTTTACCTGAGCCTGTAGTGACAGGACAAGGGGTAACAGTTTTAAACTGAAAAGGGTATATTTAGATTGGATGTAAGGAAAAAATATTTTATTATGAGGGTGGTGAGACACTTTACAGCTTGCCCAGAGAAGTTGTGGATGCCCATCATCGGAACTATTCAAGCTCAGGCTGGATGGGGCTTTGAGCAACCTGATCTAGTGAACAGTCACTGCCCATGGCAGTGGGTTTGCACTAGATGATCTTTGAAGATCCTTCAAACCCAAGCCATTCTATGATTCTCTAATTTGATATCTGGTCTAAATGGTAACAAACTCCTGGTAGACCAGCTGGTAATGGTACGTTTACCAGCTTGACCTGTGTTGCTGTCCTGTATGTCTCAGACCTTCAGGTGACCAACAGAGTAGTTGTGGGATTTCTATTTCAGTTTCCCTATTCCACCTCAAGTAGCTGCTCTGCACATGTGTCTGATGACACAGTCTTGAATTACATGATTTCATAACTCATTTTCCATTCAGTGGATGAATCAGCAGTACAAATTAGGCAATATTTTCTTTTTACTCTTAGCATTCGCAGTGCAGCTTTAAGTCCCATTTACTGGGAATCATCCAAACTTTACACAGAAGATAGAGTCACTCATTATCTCATGAGCATTTCTGTGGGAACGCCTACACCATACAATGAAGGGTGGTGTTAAGAGTCTTTGGAGAGTGCTACCTGAGCCAGCTCTTGAACCAGAAGCTGCGTTGCCACATCAGCAGAGTGCTGTAACTGAACTAATTATCTTCGTTGGAGCCAGAGCTAACCAACTAGTATGGGTGCAGACCTTTTTACTTTTGATACCTGCATGGCTATCCATGCTACGGATATTCTGGCAATTTCATGGCTATTTGAAGCAGCTTTGCATCATACTCTGTTGTGGTGTGAATATGTTCAATGATAACTCATCACCACAACACCAAGTGCGATATGCACATGCACAGGGACAAAGCACTTTCAAGCCTGCATCTTGCCACTTCACCATTCTTTTAACCTCATTTTCAGAAACATTGGACAATTCATTGCAGTTGCTCCTTCCCACAAATGAACCTAAAGGCTCTTCTCTTCAGAAAAATGAAATTAATTTACAAGTCTAACCCAAGCCATTCTGGATACAAAAAAGTACATGAAAAACATTTCCAGAAATAATCAAGCAAATTTTCAAGACATTACGCTTTCACTAAAACAAATATTTTCTTTCTTTTTTCTTATTGTAAGTGAGATTAATTTAGCTTTCAAAAAATTTAGTGATATTTTCTTTCTGAAAGAAGAGGTTCTGAGGTCTGTGATGATTGATGCTAGCTTTAATTATCCTAGTCTATAACTTATAAGAAAACCATATAGGCAAATATATGAAGACATCAATCACTACAGAGTATTTTGTAATTCAGTATTTAGTATTTAGTATTTATATGACAGTTACAGTGTGAATAATAGACAGACTGTGCCCATTCCATATACTACCAAAGCAGTTAGAGTTTTTCTATTAGAGACACAAATTAGTCATGAGCCAGCAGGTTTGAGAAACACAAAGAGGTAAATTACAAAGCAATGTGCATGGATTTAGCTACATGAGTCCCATTAACATCAATAGGATTTAACTGTGTGACTCCCCGTGCACCACTTTGCAAATTTACCCTAAATTGAGTAGCATGGCAATTCCTGGACAGCATGCAGTGGGGAAGTGAGTGCTTCTGTAAACACAAGGGACTGTTGATTCTTAAATGTCTCCATGCTGCACTCAACAAAGAACAAATATTCAAAGAAACATTTTATTCCCTACATCACAGGAGGACAGAAAATAAAGACACGAGCTCAGAACTCCTGCTCCATAGGGGACTCAGGTTCCAGAAACGCCATTTAGGGAAAACAAAACTCTGTTAATGATCCCTGATACTGTCAGATTCCTGACTTGTTAAGCCTAAAAAAATCTTATCCACTGGTATCGCATAGGAACTGAGATGGCAAATAAGGGTAATTCCTTAATTCCTGTACTAAAACTGGCTGAGAAATGCAAAGAACATTTGATTCCAGTATTCCCTTCGATACTGCTCCTCCTGAAAAACTATTTTTTATTTGATCACAAGGAGTTTTATTTGTTTTCTGCTAAAAAAGCTTTATTCTTTGCTTCCTCATAAAACTTCTCTCATTTTTTCATTATTAGGTAACTAAAGGTTTCATTATTAGGCAGCTAAAGTTAGCTCACATTTTATTATTGCATACTAGCTTGAACAGTTGTATTCCTGTCTGAATAAAAGAGTACAGATCTTGTTTGCATTGTATATTTCCCAAAGCAGAGCACACAAGTTAAATAAATACAAGAAACACACATGTGTTTCCCACAGTATGCGGGACAGCAGAATATTCATATGCAGGTGCTGTTCATTCATGAGTTGAGGGGGATAGAGATGGTTGATGGAAAAATTCAGAAAAATGTTAGAAGTCATGTTGGAAACAAAAATTATGTCCCTTTCTTCTAACTGAGCAGTTATTTTTAGATTTTCAGAGCTATATTTAGTTTTCTGTTCTACAAAAACAAAGCTGTATCTCTCCTTCTCATTTCCTTCACCTCCAGTGACAAGACAGACAAAAGCAGTCTCATGGCTGTTTCATTCCTATGGTTTTATGTTTTCCAAGTGTTCAACAGCAGCTGGATTTTTCAGGTCTGGCTGTTGGAGAGGCATAAAAGTCTCCAAGCCTGTGAAAGACCTACCGACATGGTGAGGGCAGTCATACATGTATATGCCTATAGTGTCATAGGAATATGTACATCTGTGTAAAATCAAAGTTGTGGCTTTGCAAATCTGATCTGGAAGTGACTATAGCAGCCATTCAGTTCAGTATGATCCATGGAAAATAGTTTGCCCAGATAGTTCCTGGTCCAAAATTTCTCTAGAAGAAAGTAGTACTTGAAAGTCAAAGTCTGTGCTAGTATAAATCAGCATAGATGCACTAATGCTTGCTGTCTTATAAATTTTCCCATTAAACCTGTAGCTGACTCACAGCTTATGCCAAACCACCATGACAAAATCCACCCAAACGTCGTTGTCAACATGACCATACCAACTTTCTCTTTGAAATTATCCTTCTGGGCATATCTTGGTCCCAGCTAACTCTAGCACACAAGGCTTTTAAAAGCTTCCTCTTCAAGAAAGAAAGAAAGAGCTTGAAGACTGAGGGGTCGAGTTGACAGAATTAACTCAAATAGCATGAAAATGCCCTCTTTTGCTCTGGAATTATTGGAAAAGAAGTAGATTTTATTTGAAACAGCTCTTAAGGCTTTTAAAATTTTATTTTCAAGTATATGCAATTTTGCTTCCGTATGTACTCTTTGATTTGCTGCTAGGCAGCATCCAGGCCTTTCAGACAACAATCAAGTCAGCACCTACTTTATCTGAGTAAGTCTGGGTCTCCATTCTCTGTCTTCAGTATCTCTGTGTCTTTGCTGTGATACAGGAAGAATATGAAGAAAGATGTCTGAGCGAGGTTGCTGTTCATAATTTTCATATGCATTTCTGACCGTTCCACAGGACATATCAGAGCTTTTCAATCACCTACCCTTATTCTACCTCAAAATCATTCTTCTGCTCACCAGTAAAACCAGTGACCAAGAATTAAGAGACAGTAGAAAAGGAGAAAAAACCCCACATTGGATATGAAAAAGAAACTGATTGTTGCAGAGTTTGTGTTCTGCAAATATTCTTTTATTCTGAGAGAAGGGAGGACATGAAATTGATGACACCTCCCCATCTTTTAACATACACCTTGTCTGATTCATAGCAAGGACATGTTTTACACAAAGTGATCCAGATATGCTCTTCTGCTGTGTGTGTAAAGGTTGTTGTTGCCAACGACCCTGCTCCTCAGTAGGTAATCTGATAAAAGTCAGAGAGACTTGGAGAGGCAGTACTGTAAACAACAAGATGATTTAATCCAATACTCCACATAATATATTATAAGAGAGTAGTTTCAATTTCATTATCTCCCAAATGCAGGATTTTTAAGGCCAAACTTACCTGAAGAAAGTATCAGAGGGATTTTTAATTTTTTTTTTATTTCAGGGGATATTTTTTCCATCTACTTATGCAACATCAATATCATTGCCATAAATCACATTCTGTATAGAGCTTGCTGAGCGCTTCTGAACTGTGTCGGGTACTTTCCAGTACCCTTGGTGAGAACAAGCAGATGCATATGAGGTCAGAAGAGGAATGTCACGAAACAATGTTGTAGACCTGTTGTACAAATACAACAATGAAAAGCAAAGAGGAGCAAAGTGAAGTTATTTTAATTGCATTATTCTTTCTGATAAGTTACCGTTAATGTTGCTGTCTATGTTATGTCAGCTTCCAAGAGTCACAGTAAGAATTTGGTCCATTTCTTGGGTGCAACACTAAGACAGATGAAGCCAAAAATCCCAAAAGAAGGGTCTAGAACTGTGCAATAGAACATACAGATGTAAAAAGCCACAGACACTCCAACACACACGTTATGCCTAAGCATGCATCATTACTATCCCGTTGCACATTTTCTAAAGCTCTCCAATGCAGTTCAACAAATTAATCGTTTCAACAGGAAGCCCCAATTTCCCCTTATACCAGATTTTCTAGTCCTTCGATATTCTCAAAGGTAGAATATGGAGTTCAGGTCCACTGGAATGAATGACAAAAAGCTGATAAAGGGCAGTCCTATATGGCATCAGCTTCCTTCCACACTCTTCATTCAGTCTTTTTTTGAGCCTAGGGGAAGATCAGCAGGTATCTGTTCCCACTTTGTATTATCTAAGGATTCTCATTTTCATCTTCCCATTTGAGGAGTAAGTAATACTTCTGTATCACTTAGCTCCTCTATTAGCACTGAATCTCCTGAGCCCCTTTAAAGTGGATTCTCAGATTAAAATCGGCTGTCCTCACAGTGTCTTCATTCAAAATGCACTGAAAAGCAGTGAGAGGGAACTGTATGTTGGATAATTATCCTGATATCTCAGCACAGTGAAAGGATACACGCATCCCTTTCATGTCTGTGTCATTCTAAGGGGTTAGCAGTTCAAGACTGCTCGTTCTGATTCAGATACTAAAAGCGAACCTATCCCAGACTTGCTGTTTTTCAAAAATACTGAAACTAAAATCATTGTAATTTTATTAGTATACCATCACTGGGAAAAATATATAGAAGCAAAACCAATTCATCCACCACTCCAAGTACTACTCCTGTTGAAAGAATATCCCTTTTTTCCCAAGCATCTTCCTTCTCCAATGAAAACACTCCAGCTGATACTGGAATGACCAGTACAAACCCCTGCAGTCACTTCTGCTTATGAAATGGTAGGCAGATGTGTGTGTGTAAGTGCATGCACACACATGTATGTTTATGTGTGTGCATACTCAGGTACTGCATTGTCACTTTCCATTCTGAACTTTACGGTGCAAGAACAAATACAGTGGATATTTCATCACTCCCATGGTTTTCTGTAAGTCCAAGCTGATTCCCACTGTCAGCAAGCCTTTCTGCTGCCCTTCATCTGGCCCATAATGTATAGCCAAGTGTATTAATTTTAATGGCAATGGTCATTATGAGCAGCTTTTTACTTAGAGCCCTCATTCCTGAATTCATGAGGTTACAGAAGAAATTCTGCTTTATTTCTTTATTTTTCCTGGCTGTTTCTAGTCTTCATGCAAAGAACGATTAGCAGCAAAAACCTGAAAATGTCTTTCCAAGAGGCTAAAAAGTATAAATATGAAAATCACCTACTTACTTGAAAGTAGTCTTTGAAATGTTGTAATTAGTTGCTATACCTAAACAATTAGCTTGTTAGATTGAGTCACTCTTCAGACATGCTGTGATCTCTTGAGAATCTGGCCTCTGACTTCTGAACACTTGGAGCTGCAAAGTATGTAGAAAACCCTATGGAAGCAACATCTCTTGTTTAACTGTCCACAAGCAACAGGAATCCTGAATTTCAGCTGTGCTCATCTGTCTAATTGATGAAAGAAGTCTATACTCATTTCAAATGTCCCTTCTCTTCTTTGTCATGACTTAGTACACCTTTCTCGTGTAAGAAGTACACCCTCCTAAACCTGGCCACAGAAAAATGACACACACAAAAATTAGTTTCCTGTACCATCAGACTGATGTTTTGTTCCTTGTGGTGGAGAACTCGCCGTGCTTGCCTGTAGAGCTGGGTTACAGTTAATGAATACTTTCTCACCATCTGAACGGCATCAAGTACAAAAGAAACTGGCTCCCTACCAGCTTCTTCCTCTTTATTCCTCCCTCCTTCCCCATTCCCTCCACACTGTCTACTGTCACAAGGAATTGAGTAATTTCCAAAAAAACAAGATCAGAAATCTCCAGCAGGAACTGAACTCGAGCATCGGTGACAGCTTGAGCTCCCAAGGACCTGCAACCCCACTGCAGCAGAAGGGTGCTGGGGACCTTACCCTGTATTGGCAGCAGACAGCCCAGCCACTTGACACCTGGCTTTGAATATGGTGGTAAAAAATTCTTCTGACTTACAGAAATATAAACTTAATGTGTAGTTAACTCTTTTACAGGCTGGGATTAACAATAAAGATACACTGAGACACATTCTTAAACACCAATGCTCTAAAATCTCCAGACCAAAGGCTTATTTCTCAGTCAAAGTCATCGGCAATTACAAACTACATACATTTTTTTAGATGTAATTTGGGAAAGCAGGACTGAATTTCTACAGCAGACACAAAAAGATATAGTATGATGTAAATCCACCCCTGAACCACTTATCTTTTAAATTTGTTTCATTCTTCACAGGATATACCTGCCTTCAAAAGTGAAGAGTTCAGTCTATTATAAAACTATGAAATTATTTCATCTTTTCCCTAGTAAGACTACCACAAAGTACTGTACACCACGTGTGGCAATTGTTTTGAGACACAGAGACTTGTTGACTAGAAATTCAAGTAAAATATTTTAAATTCACCAATTTACAAATTTAAGATAAGAACAAGAATTAAGGATAAAAACAAGTGGTCACGATTGCCAACACATTCAAATCTTCCACCATGGACTTACATATCCTTTTATTACAGCTGTGGCTGATCCCTCACCAAGGACTTAGAAAATCTCTTTCTTTTCAGTTCCTGGAGGCTTTTAGTAGCACCATGAAAACTCCAAAACAAGGACTTCTCTGTCTATCTACTTTGTAAAAACTTATTTGGCAAACATCTTTCAGTAGCAGGAAATAACTGTTAACTGATAGAAGATAACCAAAATGCCTAGTGTTCTGGTCACAGAAATTACTATGGTATTCATCAGGTAGGAGAAATAGAACTCATTTGTGTTAGTAACTATGCCAAAAAGAGTTGATACTGTAAAGTCTGAAGGAGCACACACTGTATGCATAGCTTTTATTTTCCTGGAAAAGTTACAATCAGATAAAATATATTCATTGGCTTTAAATCTCAGAGAAAGCTATCCAAGACAGTCATTGTAAATCTTTCATTCAATGATGTCTGCTATATTTTACTGAGCCTTTGATTTTCATTTCTGCGTACAGATTCAGGTGGAGACATTTTGGCTAACATTAATGCGATAACATTAATAGCCTTCTTGCACCATTTTTGACTGCCTAACAAAGTAATTTATTACTTAACTTCAGGAAGTTATAACACTGAGAAGAAACTTGTAGGTTACAATCCATTAAAGCTTTGTACAAGTGTTTGGATTTCTCAAATCATGGGCTGATTATCCAAAGCAAGGAAAAAGACAACAGCCTAGCTGCTTGAAATGAGAGAACTTTTCTTTAGAATGAGGTGGAAATTTCAAGCACTGACATCACAGATCGCTGCTCTCTTCATGCATTTCAATCCAAAAAAATAACAAAGAGCGTATGGTAGGAAGACAAACCAGAAAGGAACTTGCCTGACTGACACCCATAGTAATAAAATGACAAATAATAATGCACTGAGTGTGTTGACAGATTCCTGTAATATTCAGTGCCCTGTATGCTACCTTCAGTGTAGAAGTGGGCCAAAAAACATGAGGTACAGTGTACTGGTAGCCAAGTATTTACGTCCTGTGCTGCTGATGGAACTTTTGAGCTGCTTCCACTGCTTTAAGACAAGCTTTGACAGATGCAAGCCACAGCTGTACACAGAAGTGCAGCTACTGAGCTTGGAAATTTTTCTAACGCAGATTCTGCCAGCTTCAGAAAAACAAGGTCCATTTATGGACAAAGCAAGTCATCTGTGCCGTGCAACGTACTGGGGCTGGTATGTAAAGTTTCCTTCCATCAGCTACCTCAGTACTCTACAAGTTGTAAACTAGTGTCTAGAAAGACTAACCTCCTTGCCAGGGTTAGATGTCCGAGCTTTGTAAGAGAAAGAAAGATTCCTTCCACTGCGAACTGTCATGCTTTGCAATTGTTAATTTATGACTCTCCTGGGTATGTTGCAGTAATTCCTTCATTCCGTATTTGCCTAATTTAGCTCTCCTGACTTAAGCGAATGTACAGTTCTACTCCCCGTAGAAGTTTTGCCTGAGAAAATAGGCCTGAGTAGGTCCCAGCAGAAAAAAAACTAGGAATAAGGTAAATCCCACTATCGTAGGAAGGCTACATTCTTTCCACACTAAAACTAAATCAGCTGGAAACTACTTTAGTGTGCACTGCACTTGAGGGGGTTTCATGTGTGAGCTTGAAAAGCTGCCTGACACTGGTCATAAATATGTTTTGAGATGTCAACTCTATGAAGTAACAGAATTATGTGAAATTGTGGCTCGAACAGTAAAGCAGATAAGAATATCCTTGAAGTTGGCTAACTTCTGAAGTAGTTATTCATTCCAAACAACCCCAGCTGGTTTTACTACTCCAGAACTATTGTAAAATATATATTTTGAAAAGTCTTCAATCAGGGTAAAATTCCAACTAGACAATGGGTTTTGCATTTCAAGAAGTTTAAATCTTCTAGTGGTGCTCCTGGTCTCTCAAATGAAGAAGTCCTCAGCATATTTATATCTAAGAGAGAAGATAATCATGGAACTGCCAAATTTTAAGTTCATCTTTAGTTAGTCAACAGTTTTCAGAACTCATTTTTACTATGATGCATGTTTAAAAAAAAACTCTAAATAAATCCAAGGAAAATTAATTGTATTTTATTTCACTTACTTCTGCCTCTTGAAGACAGCTATAGTGTAGATAACAGTTATGGATTTATTTTCTAATTATAAGATTGAAGCGAGAATTTTTGTCAATTCTGCAGAAACATTGAAAAGTTTAAGCAAACAGAATATCAGTGAAATATTCACTCTTAATTACACCGTTACATCTCAACGGGTTACAAGCAGACAACAAATACAGCCTCTGCCAAAAAAAACTTAAAAGCCACAAAGTCACATTTCAAATCTAACAACAGCGTCCTTCGCAGGGAATGGTTCCTGTAATAGCCTCTAACATCAGCCAGTTGGCACAGGCTGTAACGCTATGCAGTGGCTTATTTTACACAATTTTGAATGAAAAGAGAGCACTCTCAGACTCTCTGACTCTGAGTGATTACTCGTGGGCTCAGGTTAAGGCTGTCTGGTCCTCTAATAACTGTCGAGAGCTTACAAAGGGCTAGAAAATTATTTCTTACAGCTTGTGTTACCACCAACTCCATCTCAGGATATGAGTAAGAGAGTAATATTGAGGCAAAATAAAGCTAGGTAAGATGGATCATGCCTTCTTAAGATGGAAAAAGCCTTGGAGAAAGTAAGACAAAACAACGTTTAGGCTAAAGTTTAAATTTTGTTGCCATTTAAATCAACTCCTCTGAGCAAAAGGCTCACTAGGACATTGATACAAAGTAGAAGAAAGTTCAGAACAAGCTCACAGTATATTCTAATACTAGTCTTTTATATGCTTAGAGATTAGACTAGGAAAACTAAAGCCCCCTTTTAAAAAAAATTGAGTGCCTATTGGAGGACCTATAAAGCCTCTGATTTCCACATCTACAGTTAGAGCTGCTTGCAACGGTGTGGGTGAGAGAGAAATGTTTGGTTTGGGGGTTGTTGAGTTGTGGGGCTTTTTCCCAAATGCTTTCCTTTTTAACTGAATAAGATTACTTTTAAAAAGAAACCCTTTTTTAAAGCACATAGTGGTTACAACTAACTATTCAACAGCAAGAATTGTTGACTCTGGAAGGAAACTCCATTGAAGAGTGAGGGACTGCAGAACTGGCTAGCATGTGAGAAGTGCAGGCTTTTTCCATATACTCAGTTTGTACTTTTATCCCCCTGCTTTTCCAGTGTATTTACCAAAAAGATCTTTGCAGCAGCCATTTTGTTCTTATAAATCCTGAGGAAAATGACAGATGCTCATTCAAGCTTTCTCCAAGGCTTTATTTTCTTCTCTTCTCATTGTCTTCCTTAATTTAAAATAAATATTTATTATGAGAAAAATTAAAGAAGGTGTATCACAGCTCATGCAACAGATCTGAACTCCATGGCAAATCCTTATCCTGGCACTAAATGCACTTGCCACCAGTTAAGGAAGTAATTGATGTCTCTGTGGGATCCATACCATAGAGATTTCTCCAGGCACAACTGGAATGCAGGTGACCACCACTTCAACTGTGTATAACAGGTCATAACTACACCAGGAAAGAAGACAAAACAAGAAATCTCTTCCTTCACAAACTTCTCCCAGAAAAAAAAAAAAGATTGGCTATTGTCTTCAGACAGGAGCAAAGTTTTTGCTTAAGACAGGCAAAATGCTGCCTATTAACCTCACGAGGAATAGAGAATTCTCAAAACCACCTACATGTCTATACTCATTATCTACATAGCATCAAATGATGCAACACACTTTTTGCAAGTTCTTTTCTCAGAGAACCAAGAAATCTGACTCAGTAAATTGCTATTCAATTAAATCAGTCAAAATCACCACCATTGACTGTTAAATGAGAGAGCTGGCTAGGGTCTTCGCTATATTTTATTGGCCTTTCCTCTCAATTTCCACTGCCACCCTTTTCATTCTTGTATAAAAATCCACGAGGATGAAGCCCCACCTAAATTCATATTTTTGCATGCTTATCTTTTCTAAGAAACTGGTTCTAAGCAAACTTTCCACAGCAACAAGATTTTAATACTGCCAATCTTTCTGAGGACAAACACAGTGACAGGAGAGCAGATAATGAGTTGGTTGCAAACCCACCCTGTCCGGGTGGTGAGAAGCAGAAATGCTAAGCAAACGTATGTCCTGCAGTGTGATGAGCAGGAATACATGATATAAAGATAAGCTCAGCCAGTCAAGCACGCAGACACTTGGGGCTGCAGGATTTCTTCAGCTGAGGTCAGAATCCTGTCCTTGTTCAAAAGTACTCAAATGTCAATCCACCGATAACAGACTAATATAGAGCACCAAAGAGTGAACTGTTTTTGTAAGAATATAAAAGTACAGAATTTCCCATAGGCACAGAGACAAATCATTTATTAATACAGAACTATCACAATTACCTGCCAAGACATACACATCTTTCCTTTCCTTAAGGGGTCTAGCACCTTTTTGCATATACAGAAAGAGACATTTTAAATAATGCTTCCAGTAACTGTTGGAAATCCACAGTACCAAGCACTGCTCCACCTGTCCTCTGGCATTACAGAGCATCAGATGCCTGAAGCTGTGTCCTCTACTTTCATCCCAAACTGCGGCTCCTTATAATTCTCCTCTATCTTGCATGGAAGTATGGACAAAGAGTATCCAAACAGCAAGACCATAAAGGACATATATGTCGCTATATAAAGATTCTAACGTGCAAGTCTTGGATAATTTACAAAGTTATATCACCTGCTCTGTGGTGACTGGCCCTATGCATATTCTTAAAACAGAAGAAGTGATGAAGTTTATCACAGCTCCCAGCATGTTATGCTCAAAGAAATCATCTGACATATGCTGGAGATTTTGACTGTACAGACTGTTTAGGCTGCAGCATCCTCACCTGATGTATCAGAGTTTGTTAACCCACGTTAACTGCCCCATGAGTCTTAAAACTTTGAGTCCGTATCATGTTATAAAGAAAGCCGCTTTCTTACAGTGTTTAACACTGTACTCATAAAGGACTTGTACTGACACATTTAACAATTGCAATCAGAATTTTGTTCTGGGATTACTCCCCAAAATTCATTAAGCAAAGCATGGAACAAGATACTACAGACAGCAAAGCGTAGCAGAATCTAGCTCACCTTGATAGATAAACTGACCAAATACAGCACCATTGTACATCTGCTCCAAAGCCATCTTAAGAAAACAGCTAGATTTGCTGCAGTATGGCAGATGATAGCTTTTACATTCGTGAACACGAGCCATCGCTGTTTCTGCGATGCTCTCTCTCACCCAGAGCTGCCAAGAGCACTGCCAATCCACGCCGTTAGCTGATACTCATCAAGCAGCAGCCTGACCTTTTGTGCCTCTTCCCTCCCCGTGGGAGCATCTTGTGACCCCACGAAAAGAAACACGGGAGCCCAAAGGACACAAATAACAAAACATCCTTATTGACCACAGAAGAGCAGACATCAGCCTCACACAGCGATCACCTCACTTTGATCAGAGCTTCATGCACCACTTACAGATGCCTAAAGCCAGCATGTGTTTCTGACCCTCATATCTCTTCACAATTACTCAGCAGCACACAGTTTTATCCTGCCGTGGTCAAGAGGACAACACGTGTTTGCCCACTTTCCCTGGCTTGGGCTTTTGCCTTTATTGATTATGATCAGCTGTAAAGCCCGTGAATTCTGGGTGCTCCAGGGGTTTTCTTGACAGCTAACTAAGCCTGAGGCAAACACAGACTCATGCAGCTCCAAACAATCCTACCTGGGTTTCTTCCTCCTCCCCCTTCCACCATGCACTGCATTTAATGGTAATTGTTTATGATAAGGAGATTGTAATTAGGAACAAGCACTGGTATAAGTGTCCAGAATTTCATATGCCAAGCATGTGCCACCAGCACAGTCAAGATACCTCCAAAGATTCTTTTAAATTTTTATGATTTTCTTACAGCAGATAAAGAATCCCTTCCCTCTACGCACACATACATTTATGCAGCTTAACTCCACTTTCTTGTGACAGCCGATTCAAATACGATCCAAGTTACTAACGCTGCACAAACAAAGTTGTTGGTTCTTTCCCAGTAAGTAGGAGACAAATGTCACAGAAACCGGTGCAGTGAACTATTAAAATGGCAGTAAAGCAGAGAAATTTAGGGCTGAGCACACACACGGACAGCTAGCCAACATCTCGTTCCCAGCCTAGTGCTCATCTGTGGGTGAGACAGTGTGCTGATCTTGCTTTTGTAATTGCTGTTTGTGTTGCATGCATTATTAAATGATTTCAGAATATATATATAAGAACATAAGGAGAAGCCATGTAGATTATAGAGTTCCTTTACAAGCAGACACAGCTTCATGTAGACCCAGAGAAGACAACACTCCTGTGAGAAGGGGAGTTTTGGGTTTGTAAAAGACGGTAGTGAGAATGGTAATTTGAGTCTTATGTTAACACTCTTTCTTTAAAAGTTGCTTATCCATTCGAGCTATCAACATGCTGACTCATTTCTGTTTGGCTAGAGGTAGTAGCTGTACTCTCCCACGCGTTCAAATTTCAACCAAATTAGAGTGCAAGTTAGGATTCTTCTCCCCCGGCTGACAGTCTTACACAGCTGTCAAGACAGCAGAAGGCTTTCTCCAGGTAAATGAGAGATATCTGCATTGCTATGGCACAGTTTCTGCTAATCCTTTTATCTGATGCTGCCATCACTGAGACCCACCAAGAAAGAAATACACGCCATGCCCACAGTAATACACATTCTGCTAATTGAGTTTCCTTGCAAAACAATAATCTTCTAGGAAAACAAAAAATGCTTTATGCAACTGGCAGAATTAATGCCTCAGCCTTTTGGATCTCACTGCAAACTCAAAGAACGAAACCACTCTAGTTGCATATTTTACAGGATTTAGAGAAGAAAAAAAGCCTTTTTCTAAGTTACAAGCACTTGTATAAACATTTTTTACAGTTTAGATCGATCTGAAAGATGGTTACTCCCCTTCATTAAATAGAGAAGCAATCACCATTTGGAAGAGGATGGATTTCACAACAAATTATCAGGTAGTTATGACCTTAAATTTTATCATTCTACCTAACTAAATGGAGCTCAGTACATAGATGTGTCTGAGAACCTCAAAGGCAAACTATGCACTACCCAGCCCTTATCCACTAACCTATTCCATGTCGTATGGAGCCTAGCCAAAAGCCTAGAAAGGCAAAGAAGCTTTTTAGCATTGCACTTAAGATCAAGAATCCTGTGATATTTCAAGTCCACAGTATATAGAGAAAGAGCCCAGAAAGGTTTCTGGGCAGTATCTCGCAGTGTTCATGGCAATGGCTGAAATAGCAAGTGAGCTCGCTTCTGCACGTTATCATCTTCCCAATTCCATCCCCAGCAGGGATACATGACAGAAGAGAAGAATTTGCAGCGAAGCTTCAGATGATATGCTGTAATAGGCAAGAAGTTGGGTTTCAGATGGCTTTTCATCATGTGTGAGTTTGGAAAAATGCTGAAGCAAAAGAAATATATCAGGAATATGTTTATTAATTTCATGATGATTACATTTGTCCTCTAGCAATTTACGTAATTCATCAAGCAGTTTGTATGCTCCAATAAAATGTTCATTTTCAGGGTAGCAGACAATGCATGCACCTGTTGAATGTTACGAAAAGCACTATTTTTTTTTCGCTTAGAACTCGAAACAGCATGAAAGGTGTATGACGCTTACACTGAAATAACAGCTGCTGTCACCAAAACAAAAGTTCTCTCCTATCCACATACAGGATATTTGCTTGAAGCAAATGAAGTGGATTGATCATCTTGCAGTGCAGGGTCTGAGGACCAGATTTCATCTCTTGAAGTACTCTGTTATGGAGAAGATTGAAGTGCACATAGGCATAGATTCACCTAACAATTTCAGACTCTTAAACTATATATCTAGATTAAAAGCTAGATCACCCACATCTTTCATTAAGCAAGGAAAAACCCAGAAAGTAATTTTGACCTTACGTTAGCTGACTTCATCTTCTAGAGGTACCTGTGTTCTACCCTAACAAGGCATATAATTTAGGCATCTTGTGTTTGGAAAGCCATCCAGCATCTGGAAACAAGGAGGATAAAACAGGTCTACATTGAACTCATGTTACAATTTTACAATATTTCTCCTTCCACCACGTCTTTTGGTCAATTTGGTCCACATACCACCTTCTGCCTCTGTGTTTCCTTCAACTTCCAAGGTATTAACAGTAATTGTCCTTTACCTCAGAGCAGAACTGTGGTTCCCTGCTCCTCTCTGCGTGCTAAGATAACAATGTCAACCAATTCAGCTCTTACAGCAGATTGTTTCATCTGGTCAGTCAATACAGGTTTGCCTTCCTTAGGAAAAAAAAAAATCAATCTTAGCTGTTATGAGAAGTAACGTCTAGGGCATGAAAACAGCATTAAATAATAGAAGTAACCCTAATGTTTTTGTTGCTCTTCATTTATGAAAGATCATGACCTTTTCCTGAGATACCTTTGCAATTGAAGCCTTTGCTGCAGAGCTTTGAAATTCAGCAGAGAAAACCCTTGAGCTAAAAAAGTGCTTTCCCCTTTGTCTTATGAAATTCCATTCAATTTTAGCTGCAATCTCAACTGTTAAAAAAATAAAAAAATCACATTTCCTTTCTTTCCCTCGCATTCCCCAGAATATAAGAACAGCTGCACTAAGTCAGACTAAAGGTCCATCTAGCACAGTTTCCTGCCTCTCTGACAGTGGCCAGCAGCAGATGTTTAGGGAGAACACACAAAACATAGGGCATACACACAGTGATATTCCCTTGTAAACCTCCCAGCTTCTGACAGTCAGCAGTTTAGGGTCTTCTTGAGCCTAATTTGAAGCCAACCATTCTGTATATATAATTAGATGATATATTCCCCAAGGTCATTACTTTGCATCTATCAACACGAATTTTGTCTACTCAGTCATTCGGTATTATCAGATCATTCTGCAGTTCTTTAGACTCCATTTTATTTTTTTATGACACTGAGCAATTTTGTACCATCATCAGTCTTCATGAAGTCACACTTCATCCCCTTCCCACGCTATTTATTAGTACCTCAAGAGGCACAAGTTCTGGAACAAGTCTCTGTGAGACTCAGCCAGCAATTCCATGCCATTCTAAAAAAAAAGGCCATTTACACTTATTCTTAACATTCTTGGTAATTTTTGTCCCATGATAGCTTTATTTTTTTAAGATGTTTTAGTAAGGACTCCCGACAAAGCTTTTATTGAAATCTTCATACACAATATCAACTGGGGCAACCCTATCCACATGATACTTCACTCCTCCAAAGAATTCAAATGGATTTGTGAGGAGGCACTTTATTTTTCAAAAGCTGTGATGGCTCTTTCCCACTGTGTGGAAAATCTGAATGGGAATCTATGTGTATACTCGTTCTTGGTTTTATTACTATTTATACCAGTTTTTCTAGTACGGAAAACAGACTTAACGACTCACAGCTCTCTGGAATCCATTTGAGATACTGCTGCCATGTTTGCATTTCTTATCTGAGTTCCTTTAGAGGTTGTGGGTGAATGACTATGACAATTTGCTGCTACTGTTTGCACTGTTCCATAGTGAAATGTCTCCTGTTAATATATGATTTTCAGATATTTCCTCCAAATCATACTGCATAAAAGATCTCCCTTGTATGTTACCAGTCTGCTACTATCCTCTAGCCCACAGCGAGCAGGGTCCCAGGCTGCACACATGTCTCCACCTGAAGATTTACCTAGGCAGAATAAAGCAGTGACTAAGTCGTGTCCTGTGAACTTCTGTGATCTATCATCTCACTTCCAAAGTTACCACTGGGTTCCAATTTAGGAACACTAAGCTCTGAAGGGTATTTAAAAGCTTTTTAATGTCATTCTGAAATCCACACTGTGATTTTAAAGTAAATTGCAAATTAAACACAACTTTTTCAAATTCTGCCTATTTAGGGGATCAAAAAGCAGGGGTGTCAGTTCTTTAAGCTACAAATAATGTTCATAAACTAGCAGCTGCCATTTATATCCTTTCCACATTACAAAATGACTCCAGCCATTTGATTCAAGAAATACCTGCACAACTGTTTTGTGTTCGAAAGCAGCTGGAGGGTGAAAGCATCTTTGGTTCGAGCACGGCTGGCCTGTTTAATTCTGCTGCCTCATCAGTCTGTAAAGTACTATAAATTATCTCTTTTTCACTGATAAAGTCTCTGGGCACTCTTAATAAAACATCCACCAAACAAGAGGACACCTTTTGGCATGTCTCGCAGGGGACACAAGACCTGAGTGTAATAAATAAAGGGGATTTTTTTATCCAGACTACTGAGCAAAGGCACAATGTACAGTCCTGCTTCGCTCTTTCGTTTCTAGGAATCAAGCACTTACTTATTTACTAAAGTGTTAGCAAGGTGAATAACCCAGTACTTTAGGAGGTTCAGTCCGTAGGCATACTGAAAACTACACCAATCCTTGCAACGTTAAGCTCTGAGCACACAGAGTTTACGAGCAAGGCCTGGGTTTTGCTCAGCTGACACCTCTAACCCAGATCCTCAGTCTTGGATCGCATGTATTAGATCCAGACTTTGTACAGTAAACACATAGTTATCAATTTTTATTCCACATCAGTGCTGTTAGGGCATTCAGCAGAAAACTGTAACGTCAATCTGGTCCTTGTTCTGAATTAGATAGAACTTCAAAAACCTCTGCCCGTTCACAGGTGGAGGAGGATGGTGGCAGTGCTTAGGCATGGATAGGCAAGAGAAGAGACTCTTTTTTTTCTTGAGAAGGAGCTGGTCTGCTCTAAGTCCTTAAATTCACCAGAGGGATGTGGATAGACAAAATTGCAATCTTACATGGAGGTAGGGTCACAAAAATGTCCACAGGTTCTGAAAGACACTTGGTAGCTAATTAGCACATTGTAACAAATTATTGTTATTGATAGCCAGGAGATATTATTTCTACAAATCCTGGTTTCTTAGGTAAAGATTTCACTGGCAAGCAAGGCAACAGCTGTACAGTTCGTTTGTCAATAATTCCTTATGCCCAGAAACCAGGTTGAAGCTGTTGGGCAATTGGTTGCCCCATATTAAAAAAATCACAGAACATGGGTCTTCAAGAAATTCAGGCAAACACTCAAATCCAAACTGAATGAAGATCTGTCCAAGCCATTCCTTATTAGGCACTGCAAAATTAGAGAGTTGATAAATAAATTTGGACTATAGAGTTAAGAATATAGTTCTCGATATTTAGCTTTATCATCTTTACCTGGCCGTGAAAAAAAATCATCATTCTACATCCATGATATTTGAGATAGCCACATGGCATAAATTATCTTTCCAGTCCAAACCTAGCTGTGTGCAAAAGAATGGGACAGCAAAAACTGCATCGTTTCTGAACCTGGTTTGAGTGATGAGAAAGATCAGCTTTTGTACCCAAAATATAAAATGTTAATTTTTTCTCAAAATGTTAATTAAATAAATTAAATTACTTAGGTTAGTTGCTGCGGCTCCTCAACTTTTATCAGCATTATAACTTTAGGTGAGTGTACAGTGTAAAAATAACAGTCAGACATTTCTTACTCTAAGTGACGAGCTGCTCTTAAATTGCTATGTTTATATAAGTTGCAACTGTCAAAATACTGGGTTGCTGGAAGTTTTGACAAAAGTTTTGCAGACATTTACTTTCTGTTACTTTCCACTGCGCTTAACTATTTGAGAGACACATTCAGTAACAAAAATCAGTGAGCAGTACACGAGCAGTCAGTCGCACTCACTTCAGAAACATTTCATGGACTTTCTGTACCAAACACACACCAAACCCACTGTTCGTGTGCCAAGACTCTCCGTGCAATAGTGAACTGCTGATCTGTGGCATTTAGGTTACGCTGCATGAGGGCTGGACGTCTCTGTGGTTAATGGCCAGTGAAGCCTGTGGTGGCATCCATCACCCCGCCCCAAGCTCCTGGGCTCCACCACTGTGTCATACAGCTGCAGTTCCTGCTCCCTTGCAACCCCAGCAACACCAGCCCCTTAGCCGGTCCGCTAGGTAGAAGCCAACTTAAAATATAGATGCTATACCGATGTGCCTCTCTTCAGCATTTCCTAAGGTTTACCTTAGGCAACCTTTTGCACCACAATTATGCAGCAAATTCAGAAAGGCTACAATACCTGTTAATGTGTATTCAATACATTTACTTCCTTTAAGCTTAACCTTTTCAAAATAAATACTAGAGAATTATTTACATTACATTTTTTTCCAGAAAACTAAAGAGAAAAACTTAAATATTCATACATTCCATCCCTACTTTCCATGGAACAATTCCAGTCTTTGTTTTCATTGCTTCTTTAATGCTGGCAAGGAGAAATTAATTGAATTAATTCCTTAATTCTTCAACGAAGGAATCTAACTTTGATTTTTGAGATATGGCATTTTCCTAATTAATTTTATTTGAGAACTTTCTTCTCTGAGGAAGAACTTCAGGCAAGGTTATATGTAACTACGTATTTTGCCTTTGTTTGGAATCCTTACAGCACTAAATTTTTTTTTAGCATTTTCAAGTAATTAATGAAGTCAAAAAGTCTCGCGTGACATCACATTCTAGTCATGCTCTAAACCCTGCTTTAATCTCTACTCTCTGAGCCTGAAGTAAATAAGTGGTACTTAGCTTATCTCGGTGAAATAAATTAGTGCAAGAAAAATCAGGTCCATGATGTGCTTCATTCTGTAGTCTTGCACACTTTCATGAAACTATGCCAGTGGGGTACCTCTCCCAAGATAAATGTAACAGTATTCTATACAACTGCAAAAATCTTAAAATAAGGTGAGGCAATAAAATCTGTCTTTTTGCTAATTTCAAACAGCACAGAAATATGTTATTCTCATCCACTCCAGGTTTACAAATTTTGCTGCGAGCAAAACACATTATTGCTGCATCCTTCCCTAAGTAATTTTCCCAGGGTAGAATATGGTTCTTCCTTGAAAAATTTTGCTTTGCAAAACAACTACTAGAACTTTTTTTCTTATTAAAAGTAGTTTTGTGGAGTACATTACAATGAAACACCCTCTCCTAACTACCTAATTATTCCAGCATCTATAGAAATCAGAGACAGGTACTGGCAAAGTAACAGTTCTAAATTCTTCCCTAAAGGTTTCTTTGCTCTGTGCTTTCCCAGACTGCTGGAGCGCGTGCTAGCCAAGTTGCTCAGAGACATTCACCTGAGGATGCCAGAAGATTCTTCTTTTTGGACTAGAAGTGAGTGAACAAATCATCATTTTTTTTTGGTGAAATATAAAAATTCTCAAACCATCTTTCTCAAGCAAAAGATATTTATTAGCATTGCACAGTCCAAGCTATTATGTTATTCTTTAGCAACACTGAGACTAGCTCAATGGTCTGGGAAAACAGAAAAAAAACTTTCTGTTTCTCAACTGCTAATTCATTGCAACTGGGGCATCTCCCGGAGCAGGACAGTTATATGTCATTCCTTATACAAAATAAGGAGCAGAGGCTTTTTCCAGTCCTATGTGAATGACATGAGAAAAGATCCATCATGCTACCGAGGGACATCTATAGCACAGGTCGTGTAGTTGTCTTCAAGCTAGCTAGTTCATAGGGTCCAAGTAGCACAGGCATAGCAGCACAGAGCTCAGCATGGGCAACAAAAGCCCATGAAACAGAAGCCCTAAGAAATAAAGTAAATATCTAATAATTAGCCCAAATAAAGCTCTTGTTGCTGCTATGGCCAAAGTGCTACTGGGCCTTAGGCTAGGTTGCTTAAAGCTGCTAAGGAATGTCTTAATTTATAGGCCACATCTTTAGCATTCCTCTTCTTACTTCAGCTCCATCCTGAGTGGATGCAGATCCAACAAGGCACTTCTGATTTATTTTTTGTATGAAGCTGGCAAAATCATGCGCGTCCAGTAGCTAGATTCTTCCTCTATAGCTCTTTCATTCTGTGCCGATGAGGTTTTTTTGTCCCCTGATCTGATATGCTTCCTTGGCTTTTTTGTTTAGATGATACAAATTAAATACAATCAGATCTCATGCTTGTGATTTAAAGTGCTCACTAATAAATCCTGTTTTGCCATCTATAAACCACTTTACAGATGCAGAGAGAGAGAAGAGAATGAAAGGGGGCATATTCCTCTGCAATAGCTGTTATGGAGGCTGGACATGGTAAATCAGTGTCTTAATCTGTTATACTAAATAAGATTCTTTTCTATGCAGTCCTCAGTACACAGCCTTAAAAACCTAACACAGGAGAGGTAAATAAAGCATAAGAATAGTTCTTCTCAACACAGCCAAGATTATAAACCTACTTCATTTAAAAAAAAATCAATTACTTTTTTCCAAGTGGTTACTGAAAAATAGCATGTTAACGCATCTCATCCGATGAATAAATATAAGGAAAGTGTGGCTAAAAGAAGAGTTGAAAGCCATGGCTCCAAAGCTAACACTGATTCTTGATTGTCACAAAAATAATCAGTGCTGGCATAGCAGGATGGAACTGCTAGAAGAGAGTTGAAAGCTGAGCTATGTTTTATGCTTGGGCACTGGTCTCACAGCCCTCGGAGCATGTATTTGGGTTATCTCAGTGTCCTCTTTATGAGCTGTGAACCTTCTAAGGGTTATTGTTACCTAATTCTACCTCCAACACGTGATTTCAAAGGCTTGATCTCAGGCCAACACAGCTGAACATGCCTGTGCACTCACAAATATAATGGCTCTTCATCTTAAATTTAATCTGAGGCCACCAGAACAGCAGACATGCATCTATACAGTTAGAAGGACTGGCAAGGGTATGAGCTAGAGATCATAATCAACTTACACACCCTGCACAGTCAGAGTGGGATATTTAACGCATGCTCGTTGATGGGTTACATATGCCCCATCGACTTCAGCCTAACTCTGCACTTAGCTAGGAGGCCACCCACATGCTCAGTAGTATGAGAGCTAAAGATTAAAACTTGTGCTTGACCAGGACATTTTTTTTTAATATGATGGAAAACCAGACATGCCTTACATGCATATTCAATCCCAGAAGTAAATCCTTTAAGATACAGTGTTGTTGAATATCTCAGAGTTGAATATACTTTGGCAAACTGGATACAAACTCTGTATGTACTCTAGGAACTTACCCCTGCTAAGTAAAATCATGCCTTCCAACTATTTCAGAATTGAAAATACCCCGTGCAGGTTATATTAAAATATGTGAAGTGTATAAAATGTATAATGGTCAAATGCAAAGTCTAGCATCAACTGCAGCATTGAGGTTGCTCAATCAACCACTCAAATCAGGAAATTCCAAAAGTTAATGGTCCATAGTCTTCTCTTCTGTAAATCCATTGAAGCTATTTTGCATTCCCAGAACTCACTGACATAAAACATATGAAACATTTCCATTCATTTTAATTTATTAATTTTTTTTTACTTAATTTGTGGTTGCGACTAGTAGGAGATTCTATCTGGACAAGTTAACATCTTGATAAAACTGAGCTAAATCCAATCTGAGTGTATAATCTTCGCATGAGAAACCTGAAATCAAGACAAAGTTGTCCAAAGACCAATGAAATACTTAACAGATCAGTAGTTAGGTTAATTCCCTGTCTCTCCTACAGATTTCTGTGCAACATTTGGCAAATCACCTAAATGTCCATGTAATATTCACTCATTCCCATATTAGCATATTTAACATAGAATAACTTAATTTCAGCTTGAGTTACCTTATTTCCTTCTTTAAGAACAATGAAATAAGCCAAGCTTGAAGTTGGCATCAGTCACATTTTTTATTCATTTAAAACATTTACTTTTAAATCGTATCAAAAGGAGTATATCTTTCTCACACTGTCATAACGTAAGTAGCCGCTATAATGTTTTATGAGAATTCAAAACAGACCCACTAGACATGGAAAATGTCAAGTTGAAAGGACTTTTAGAGATGCAAGACTGACAAATAGGATTAGAACCAAAGTTTGAATGCTTGAAGGAAATTTGGACAATTATCTCATTGACTTCTCTGCTGTCAGGATGTCACCTAGCACTTGTGTTATGTTAGCTGTGACTGCTACATTGCACATTCATTGGGAAGAAATACACACAAGTTTCCTGAAAAACATTCAAAGACTTTGTATCAGTCATTTCCACTGATTTCTTTTCAGGAAATAAGACACGAAGGAACAGTTTCTGTTGCATTTTAGTTCCTACTGTTATGTTCTGTTACATTTCCTCTACTACTGCAAAAGTTGAGTGAGGAATGTTTAGTGGGTTTAGATTTTTTTTAATTCAAAATATATTTTAAAGTCATAATATGTAAAATATAGCTTTATGTATTTGGAAGATACCTTTTACTTTTCACTGAGTGTACTTCCCTAGTGAAAAAAAGCTGATCAGCTCTATTTAAACAAGTGTTAATCATTGTTGTGACAAGATACTCCCCTAAAATTGCAATTTCTTTCAGGTTTACTTATAGAAATTAAGCTAAAACATATTGGCAGTGCCAAAAAGCTATAGGCACTGTTGACTTATATCACAAACAAATTTGTCCTAACATTTTTATTATTATTTTCTTGTTTCTTGTTGATTTAATATTTCATGTTTCATTTCATATGATATCCCTCTTTGTCAAGTATATATGACAGATCTAGTTATAGAAGCTCTGCTTTCCTTTTCAGAAGCCATTTCTGTTCAAGTGTAAACACAGAATTAAAAACACTGTAAAATAAATGGAAAAAACCCACTGATATTTCTCACCCCTGAAGTATGAAGTTTTGGAGATGTCAGATTTCCCGTTCTGTTTGTGCTCAGAGAGGTTTTCTCATCTTTAGAATTGTCAACTTGTGGCTAAATAAATGTGAAGAGCATTTGCAAGGCTGCCACGTACAAAAATAACTGGTTAAACTCTGTTTTACATTAAAACAACTGGTAGAAAGTTCTGTCCCCTGATACATAAATGAAATAGAACTGATTTCACTGGAAATTTCATGTATGCTCTGCAATTGAGGAAAAAAATCAGGAATGAAGACTGTTGCTTTGCAGATCCAAGTTGTCCCAAGAAAGTGCCACAAATCCAAAGAATGCTCCTGAGTGCTACATTTTATACAGGAGTCTCTAATTTAGCAGACAGATGTGAAAAAGCACATGTAGCCAGAAAACTCCCTAATGACAATCTATCCAGGGGGATGGAAAAGAGTACATATATTACAGCTAAGGCCAGTATTCAGTTGTGCTCAAAATTAAAAACTATACTCAAGAAAAAAATGCATATCATTAAACAAATGAACTTTATAAGAGTTAAGAAGCCCTCATTTATCTCAAAAAAATTAGCCATAAAAACCATTATTGTTAGCAAGTCTTAGAATCATCTGATATATAAAAGCAAATTTAATTTGACCTTATTTTATATTTTTTGCTAGGACCACGTGCTATGCTGTGGGTTCACTAAGGACGTCCCCAGACCACCCCACTCTGTTAACAGAAGTCTTCTGCTGCTGCTCCTTCTGCAAAGAGTAGCAGCTAGGATTGAGCAAGTCCTCCTGGCTCCCAAGCCCACAACTGTCCACTGGTTCCCTCTGCGTGACTTGCAGTGGGTTTGAGAAAGGATTGTTTTCTAGCCACAAAGTAAAAGACAAAGTAACCCACAGTGTTGGGAACAAGGACCAGAAGTTAGGATTTCTTCTTTCCCAAGGAAGTGACCACCTGATCGGCTGACAGAGGTACGTAGCCATTGCATGCAAACCTCAGTGCAACGCAGGGATATAGGGTCCCTGGAAATTCCTTAAAACACTAGGATACAATTGCTTATGTTACATGTAAATCACGAATGAGAAAGATAAAGATTGCCTGGAGATACGGAGAAGTGACATGTGTCAGGCCATTCCTGACAGATTCAGACATATCAGTGCTAGAGAAAATGCTTCAACTTCCCAAATTTTCTGAGTTAAAACTATAGTCAAAGCAGAAATGAGAATACAGTTACCAAGGTGATAGTTGACTTATTTAGTCCCCCAAATTGTCTCCTTTGAATTAAATATGCTTTCTGAGAAATAAAAAGACCTCACATTTTTCTGCATTTTTAATTTTAAAAAATAACAGCATTCAAATATTATGACATTCTTTTACACTGGCTTTTCATTTGCTCATTTTTGTGGTTCTTTAATTATGCAATACATGGCAGTCTCTTAGTCTTACACTACAATACACTGTCTCTCAGAAACAAACATGCTAATTGGGTATATGCTTCTGGCTTCTGCAACGTGTCTAGTCAGCTTCCAAAGCAGACAAATGCAGTTTCATATACCATAGGTTTGAGTAAAAATATGAAAACTGTAGTTTGGGGGTATTTACAAAGGCCATCTTTGGCCTCAGGGGCTAATCTTCTCATCTCCTGGCTACTGCTTTGGAACACCCTCTGCTGGAGCCTCTCTTGCTACCAAGCACAGGGACAGCTTCGGACAAAAAAAAACCCAAGGCTAAATTAGCCATTGTAAAGACCCCACTTCAAAACATGTAAGATTTTTTCATTAAGAGATTAAAGTACAAGTACATTGTAAATTTATCATATGTTCACAGACTGATGCCTTCATACTGCCTCCAAACCCTTCTGCAGCTCATGCTCCTCTCAATAAGCTCCACACAAGTACCTACAAAACCCTCGTGCATCAGTAGATTCTACCTTGGTTCAAACCTCAGCAGCGCACAGCCTTCTTGAAGTCTACAGGATTAGCAAATACTACAAATCTAAAATGATAATAGAAAATGTAATGCACAATGTATAATGTTCGGATCCAATTAATGCTCTAAGAGATCACTAGCAGGTCCACAAGGTGGACAGACTCAGAGTAGCTTCTCAAGATAGTCATAGAATGTTCCAGCAGTCATATTTTGCATACGCATGCAAGTGCTCCATGGTGAGAGTTATACTATCTGAAGCATGAATATGAAATAAAGAAGCTTTTGCTGGAAAATATGTATGTTTTCATCAATATTTTTCATTGAAATGTTCTTGTAGGCTAATCAGAGCCATTATTTAGAACATAAACTCATGCTTCTCTTGGATCTCAGTTCATGAACTCTGCACAGAAAGGGCTACAGATTCCATAAAAAGCATCAGTTCAGAAATTGCTTCATATGGGGTAAACTCTGACCTTCTGTCTGGCTCCCAGTGAAATTAAGGGAGTTTTATAACTGCGGGTATCTCATAATGTGGGGGTGATAAAGTCTGAAAGAAAAGATCAATATTTAGGTTAGCAGATAACTCTCCGGAGGGCCCAACCCTTTTACAATTGCCATCCATCTTCACCAGAAAGCAGTTTCACATCGAACGAAGAGCAATAAATCTTACAAATGTACAAAAGTAAAGGGAAGGAACTTAGCCTAAAAGCCATCCAAAACAAGACACAAAATGCATTCTTGAGAGACAACAGGAATATCTGTATGGACATAATCCACAATGCACTGCCAGAAGTCTGACAACTAAGGATAGGAAGAAAAGACATATGCAAGATTTCAGACCACATTTATGAAGTTCTAAAATGTAAAAGCTACAAACTCTTTTGTAATATCCCAATTCCCTTATTTTTTGGCATGTAAACCAGTATCATCTGCAGCAAAATGGCTAAAAATGGTCTTAACTTATTCAACATCTATTGGATTGTCCTATGATAAAGTCATTTCAGTCCACATGTTATTCTAATATCTAGATAAGCCATATTCTTAATTTCCTCTAGTAACTCAATAGAATCTGGAAGAGGGAAAAAATATTTTTTAAACCTGCTTTGTGAAAGTTCAGGTGAGTAGACATATATCATGCTGCCCCCAAATTTCTCTGAAAAGGTTTAAGAAAACAGAAAATTTCCCAGAAATACCCGGATACACAAGACAAGATCTGGCAGCCTTACTCACAGGCCACTCATGGAGTAAAGGACTACTTAATACAAGTACAGTTTGTAGGCTCTACTTTTATAAAGATAATGGAAAATTGGGTCCATTTTATTTGCACTTTGTGAAATGTAAAAATGGTAAGTAGCAGAAGAAAAGATTTTAAGAATTTGGGGGTTTTTTTCAAATTTTAGATAATACCAAGAGATGTTGATTATTTTTATTTTATTTTTTTAAGAGTGTGGAGTCCTGGACTCATGCAAGCTGTGGCTTTTGGCTTATATTTATGAACTTCCCTATTTCTGCTATGTTCATTCTCACTGTCATATCCAAATCCAGTTTTCAAGAGGATGCCAAGTCCTTAATGAAAACAGTCTTTTATTATATCCTAACCAATGGACTTGAAGTACACTGGGCTCATATGGGAATAATCAATCACAGCTTACATTTAGGCCATTCAGCACATTTAATGCTCACTCACACACACAACCTATAAAAAGATATATACTTTTAAAAGCATTGTTTTGACACAATTCAAGAAAATATAGATTCAAAATATTCTAGGTCATATGGACACATCTTTCTTCCATTAATTTTAATGGAAGAGATGGATGAGATTTGTAGTAGTCTTGTAGCGATACAATTTCACAGAAGTAATTTGGACAGCATTGATATACTTTTGCTAAGAATCAGGTTGTAGGTCTCCCAAAAGAGAATCAGTTTGTGTATCAAAATAATACTACGTTGGAAAAATTCAAAAGTACTCTCTTTTGGTGCAGACATATTGATTAAAAACCATGAGCTACGTCCTTTCTGGCAAATGTTTCATTCTTATTTGTTCCACCATTACTACCAAAATATTTAACTCCCTCTCAAACTGAAAAAAGTTTCATAAATAAAGCCTCCTAGATAAGCAATTTGCAAGTTAACTCACTTAAAAGATTTCTGAGAATATTGATAACCTCAGAAAATACTACTGTTGAGAAAAAAACTTCCCTCAGAAAGGTGCTCATTTTGGTAGCATTTTGTTTCAGTAAAATATCCAAGTAAATATGATTCAGTAATATCAAATTGTAGCAGCTGTAAGAATGTTACATTATTTTTTAATTTATTTTCTATTTAACACACTATAAAATACATTATAACATAAAAAAGACATCAAAACCAAACCAAAAAGTCTTGATTCACTAAAAAAGATTTTTTTAAATGCATTCTTTCATATGCATGAATGTACTGCAGCATAAAGTATTTCTAAAGTTACATAGTTCTCAACATAATTAGTTGGTATACGTTTCACCACTAACGGCTTAGGTTGATTAACTACCGAGATAACTCATTTTACTGTACTCCAAAAACGTAATATAGAGGTATTAATTCATAAGATGATGCAAGCTATCAACAAATCCATGCTCTGTTATTCACCTTATTTTTTTTTTTTTAGAGAAGATGATTTCAACTACACAAGAAAAGCTATTGTGAATCAAATCTAAATGGGAATATAAACAAGACTTTAAAAAATCCACTTGTCACCTTTTTTCTTTTTTTATCCTTAAATCACATGCTTTAAAAAGAAGAGGTCAATTAAAAACTTTAAAAATCCAACAAATCAGAATTTCATGCCAGGATAGTTTCTCAAATTACATTATTCTCCAAGAATTAACTACTAGAAGACAGGCTTTTTTTCCAGGATACAAGGCAACACAGTTCTTAGAAACTCCTACTTCACCATATCAGAAACGTGACAAGTAGATTTCTGAATAAAGGAGAAAACTACAGGTGAACTTTGGGACTGGCTGTTAGATCTGGGCTGAGGTGGGAGGTATCGAACTAATCCTTCCATGATGCCCTCTAGGCACATTTCAGTAAGAAGAATCACAAATACATATATATTAAATATATAGTACAAAAAACAACCAGAAAAAAATCTTTATTGCTCTGGATATAAATCCTGCACAATAATGATTTTAAAACCTTCCTAAAGAATTTCCCTACTCAAAAACTCTGTTCACAGCTATGCAAGTATTTTGATGCACTCTTGTCTAAACCTACACTGAAATTTATTAGAACATGGGATGTGTCTCTCTACAGGCTTTAATATCATCCTCCGGTCTTCTCTGATACAATAATTACAACAATACAGAATTGATGGCATATAACTAAGAATGTAAACACTTATTATACCATGTGCTAGAATTCTGTATGTATTAGTAGCATTATATTAAGCCAGTGTGATTTTAGAAAAGAGAACCTAAGCACATGGATTTTTATTTCCTTCTAATAAGTAATATGAACTGGAAAGAATCACAAGGTGAAAGAATTACACGGTTAAATGCAACATATTTAGAAAAGAATTCACATTTTTACCCCTTTTCTGTCGCTGGGAACAGCACTCTCTTCCATTGTGTCTTTCAAGCTTAACCACTATGTTATCTCTGACAATGCCCTCTTTCTAGTTACTCACTCTAGTTACCCCAGTCAGGTGGTATCTTCATTTTGCAAATCCTTTTTCTCCTCATCTGCACAGGTATTATTAAATCATGAACATGCTCAACTCTCTTGACCGCATTTCTGGTGCCACCAACCATCAGTTACTCATTTCCACCCCATGCTCAGTAATTCTTGGTTTTGCCTTTCAGAGTCCCACCGAATCAGGAGTATTTCAAGTCCAATATTTGCTTTTAGTTCCACTGTGGGACAACTCACAATCTTGCCAGTGGAGGTCATTTTGTGCACCATTGGGTGTAGCTTTGCCAGTCCTTTACACTGCTCATTTTTCTGCATTTATACTTGTGGACAGGCTGTTACATTAATTTATGAATTGCCCCTGGTGTGTTCCAACTATTTGCTATATAGGCCAATTTTTCAAGGACAGGTTGGCAGAATTTTCAGACACTCTAGGAATACACAAAAGCATTGTCCACTAATGTGTTAGGAAAATCACATCTGAATGACATAGTAAATTATTTGATTGAGGCCCTGTTGCATGTGCGAGCACAAAAGCAAACAGCATTTCACAAAAGTAGTGTCATGCAGTGCAGTGGCACCCAATCGTTCGTGTGAGACCAATACAAACAGCTTGTCTCTACTATCAGGCACCATGATATACAGTGGAGAATGTACCTACCAGACAGTTTAATCCTGCTGTATCCAAGTTTCCCCACACTTCTTAGGTGAGATGCATTCGTGGATAAGCACTTTGAAACTTAGAGAAATTCTTCCAGCTACTGGTGTGAACTTCCTGTGAAATCAAACACACCCAATGTGGTTGGGAAAAAGAATTGGTTTAAGACAATGGGATTCCCAGCTTCTGATTTACTTGTTCCTGTATCATTCTGCTAGACAGAACCAACACATATATTAACCGCACAAGTAATATTGTGCAGTTCTGAAGAGAACATAGAGTTCATAGCGAACACAGAGTTGAGTTTACCTATGACAAAACAAAACACACTTGCACAAAGATTCAACTATTTACATATTTTGTTCATGTATTGTACAAAGATGTAATAGTTATAACTCTATTATATTAATATACACATATGTTAATATCCTAAGGACATGCTACACATTTATTTTTAACCTGCTGCAAGAGTAAACCACTATTCTGGGATACCTTGAATGTTTTTTCCTGCCATAGCCTATGAAGGTTAACTCAGAAAACAGAGAGATACACCAAAGATTTCAATGTCGTCCTAGCAATGAAATTACAGTGGTTCAATTGGAGTGCTACTGGCAGGATATGGCTGTTTTCAAAAAAATTGTAGGACAATATTGAATTATACAGCAAATAAGTTGCAAAAAAACTCCAAAGGCCATCTGGTCCAATTCCTGCTCAAAATAAGGCCCGCTGTAAATGCCGTCCACAGGACTGAGTCATATTATACAGCATGCTATTCCTATTTAGGTAGAGATAATTGGTAAAAAATTAAATGGCTCCTGGGCATTGATGAACTGTTAGACTATTCACCCATTCAGAAAGGATTCTTGTGAGCTTGATGGGTCCATCATCAGTGGTTAAGGGGGGCCATGCCCCACGTGTCAGTTTTTATAAGTGGTCACTCTTACGTATTTGTTGTTTTGTGGACTCTGAAATTTTATGGACATACTGTGCTGATGTGTTGCAGGTTTCTAAAATGTATGATGTGTGGGAATGTTTGGGGTTTTATTGTTGTGTTCTTCCAGCAACAGTGGATGGATAATCTTTCTGGAATAACAAGTCTGATTATATTGGGTAAAAGCTGATTTTTTTGTCAAATAAAAGATAAATGTAAATATAAATCTGTGTGTAGGCTAATCTGGAGACGAGACAAGAAGTGTTATTTAATTGGCTTGTGCTGATAGCTTGCTATTTTTTGTATTTTAATAAAACATGATAGCGCAGTTGTGACTTTTCACCTCCTTAGTTAAGTGGAGAATAGCACATGCTTTAACAAACACGGACTTTTTTTTCCTTACAAATCTATGCAACAACACGGTAAAATATTCTGCCTGCTAATAACAAGTTGAAAAGCTTTGTAATCTGTAAAATAAGAGGGGTAAAGAGCAAAAAACAAAAACACCTTAAAACAAAACAAAAAACTGCAGGGTGCCTCAAAAATAGTTGTTTCTATTTACAGGTGTAATCCTTTTATTTTCCTTTTCCCTCCTACATTTTACTATATGTTCTGATGGTGTGCAGTGACTGCCTTCTACAGTGGCTAGAGCAATGAATTTCCCTCTTTCAGCGGACCTTTGTTATATTCTGCATTGTAAAGAAGACCCCTCTGGAGAAAAGGGCATTGAGAGGTGATGAATTTGGCACGGAAAAGACATCACAGAGCAAAGTCGCAATATTGGGATACTGCTAGAACACTCGTTAATCTCATCTCATTATAACTGCTTGAGGTATTTCATATGTACCCAGCTTTGCAACCATTTCCTGGACTACTTGCTTTTAACACCTTGCTCTTTTCTGTGTGTACCTCCAGCACTCCCACTTTTTATCTCATCAACCATGAACTCCTCACCTTTGCCTTCAAGAGCCTGCTGCTGCTAGGTCTCAAGGACTAGCGAAATGTTGCCCACATCTTAAATTCACAAACAAGCATTTTCACATTTCAAGTCCCTGACAGTGGCTAGGCAGACAGTGCCCCAAGACCACTGCCGCCCATGCAGCTCTGCATTGCCTCATGGTTTCTTTGTCCTTTCTCTGGTTGCAATGGGCCTACCAGTTGTGTCTGTCTTGTACTTAAATGTTGTGAGTTGTGTGGTGAAGGATTTTCTTCCAAGTCTTTGCAGAGCGTGTACACAGTTGAGTCATGGACCACTGCTAGTGCAACAGTAACACACAACCAAGGGGTAATAGATAAATATATGCTCACAAGAAGCCAATAAATGTATGTATACTGCCTATCCTTGTCTGTAAAAATAATGAAAAGTACTTAAGACAGTAAGACTCACTTTGAATATTTGCTAATAGAATCCAAAAAACTGATAGGGCTGTCGTTTATTTGCTAACATTCCCCTGAATCAAAAATTACTGCTTGTTATGAACACTTAGCTGAATCCAGCCAATTGTTAATTTATAGGGTTGTCTAGCTTTGAATGGATTTATGTACAGAAATGCTTAAAAAATGGAAGAATACATGCAGAAATATTGTCCATAAAGTCTTTATTTGCATAACATTGTGTCCTCTATGGGGGATGTGTAGTGTACTCTGGTGCTCGGTGATTTATTGCTCTTCTATTTAAATGGCAGTTGCTGAATTCTGAAGGACTTTCGTCTGACATACAGCATTTCTTTTCTAGTCCTTAAACACATGCACATTCACACACAAAAACGTATTGAACAAGACAGATGTATTAACATTTGTTAGCAGGTCAAGCTAAAACACTATCAAGGATGCAGTGTTCTCTTTGACCTGCTAACACTTAAGCAAGCTGCAACAGCCCTGTATAATTCAGATTGTAATATGCTTTACTTAACCTTTGTTAACCAACACATGAAGGAACAGCTTTTCCTTTTAGTGAGGACAAAGCATGGTATTTCAAAAGGGCTTATGTGAGTTGAGAGTAAGGCTCTGTACACAGTTAAATCCTACATCTGACTGCTGAACCCATTCTTTCCCCTTTTTACCTAAATCCACATGGAAACGACACCAAAATTAAAAAAAAAAAAAATGGCTGAATTGAAACTGTTTTGAATTATTTGCCATACCAAAACCAAAAACTGAAGACATCTTGCGGTGGCTTGATCCTGGCTGGACTCCAGATGCCCACCAAAGCCATTCTATCACTCCCCCTCCTCAGGCGGACAAGGCAGAGAAAATATAACGAAAGGCTTATGAGTTAAGAACAGCGAGACATCACTCAGCAAGTACCGTCACAGGTAAAACAGACTCGACTTGGGGAAATTAGTTTAACTTATTACCAATCGAATCAGTACAGTAACGGGAAGCAAAACCAAATCTTAAAAACACCTTCCCCCCACTCCTCCCTTCTTCCTGGGCTCAACTTCACTCCTGAATTCTCTTCCCTCCTCCCCTCCAGCAGCGCGAGGGGATGGAGAATGGGGGCTGCAGTCAGTTCACCACACGTTGTCTCTGCTGCTCCTTCCTCCTCAGGAGGAGGGCTCCTCACATTCTTCCCCTGCTCAGGCATGTGTCCCTCCCATGGGGTGCAGTCCTTCGGGAACAGACTGCTCCAGCATGGGTCCCCTGTGGGGTCACAAGCCCTGCCAGCAAACCTGCTCCAGCATGGGCTCCTCTCTCCATGGGGCCACAGGTCCTGCCAGGAGCCTGCTCCAGTGCGGGCTTCCCACAGGGTCACAGCCTCCTTCGGGCACATCCACCTGCTCTGCCCTGGGGTCCTCCACGGGCTGCAGGTGGAGATCGGCTCCACCATGGATCTC
>VZSC01017964.1:0-28694 GCA_013398225.1 Steatornis caripensis | reverse complement strand
GTCCCTTCCAACCCCTACCATTCTATGATTCCATGCATTGAGGATGGACATCAGAAATGTGACCTGCACGTAACAGGAAGACTGTTTCCACTATCAGTAAAAGAAAGTATATAGCTTCGTAAGTCATAGGTAGAATAGTTTATTTCACAATCACCAAATGCCCAGGAAGGATACCAATACACTAGGATAAACACTGAAGTTTCTGTATCTTTTTCTAATAGTCATAGATTCATAGACTGGTTTGGGTTGGAAGGGACCCTAAGGATCACACANGCTTCGTAAGTCATAGGTAGAATAGTTTATTTCACAATCACCAAATGCCCAGGAAGGATACCAATACACTAGGATAAACACTGAAGTTTCTGTATCTTTTTCTAATAGTCATAGATTCATAGACTGGTTTGGGTTGGAAGGGACCCTAAGGATCACACAGTTCCAACCCCCGTGCCATGGGCAGGGACACCTTCCACTAGACCAGGCTGCTCAAAACCCCATCCATTCTGGCTTTGAACACTTCCAGGAAGGGGGTGTCTACAATTCCTCTTGCCAACCTGCTCGAGTGTCTCACCACCCTCACAGTAAAGAATTTCTTCCTAATATCTGATCTAAATTTACTCTCTTTCAGTTTAAAAACATTACCTCTTATCATGGTTTTCTAGAAACAAAACTCAACTAACAAAGGCCGTTCAAGATTGTGCATCTAGGTATAGTGTCGCAGTTTTCACATACGAAAGTCATCTGGAGGAAATGCCACTTTAAAAAATGCATTCAACTAACAGTACCTGTCCTTTCATTGCCTTCTGAATACTGTATATTGTTTAATATACTTCACATGCTAACAGTGGTTTTAGGGAGAATATACTCATAAGTACACTGATGACAGATTCCTAATCATTAACTCAAAATCTAACTGCACTAAAGAGACACAGAAACTAATATTAAATACTGTTATTTTCTGGGTGTATATTCCAGGCACCTGTAGCATTCCTTTCAAATATTAATGTGAACTATTATCTCTTATGTCAGGTTACATGTTATAGTACATGTATTGTTATCTGTAAAGCATGCTCTCAAGTTTAAAAATACTTCTAAAAGCCTATAACAAGAGTTCTTTTTATTATTCTACAGCTTAAACAGTTCACTTTCAATGAAAGATAAGCAGGGTTAGATGACAGCATACATCACTATTAAGCTTGGCTCTCAAACCTTATGCCTAAGATAATGGCTTCCTGCAGAGTCAATTAAAAGCATCTTGCTCCTGAAAGAAATATTTTTCTAATCATCAGAATCAAAGATCAGTGAACTAAATGCTATTTCGTTTTCTCTAATCATCAACATTATTTTTTTGCTAAGTAATATATAATGTTTCCATGAGCACACTACAACCAAGCTCCAAATACATTTATATGTGGTTTTAAAAGCCTGATGAGGAAAACTTGTTCCTGGTTAGTTTGGTTGCCTCAATCATTCCTTTTGTCAATATTAAGGATTATGTGGACCAGCGATCAGGAACCTATGAGGCCAGTGACTTCGCTTCACATAGCCTTTAGTCACACTTGGTATTTTTTTTCATATTTTTGTTGAGTAATATTAAGATACATATTACATTTGCTAGCATTTGCACACTTGCTAAAATATGTTGCCTACAATAATCAGCTAGCAAGAATGAAATTCAGAGGCAGCTGCTGCTGTCAAACAAGGAAAATAGAAATCTTCTTCTTCTGCATCTTCAAAATTGGAAGCTCTGTGAAATTTTTGGAAACTTTACATTTGTTTAAAAACAAAGTTAAATGTTAGGCTGCAAAAAGCAGGATCTTCATTAAAATAAGCATTTATGACTTTAAGGTTTACCATAGCACTGCAGTGAAAATTCTTAGCACTGAATTCTTTTAGTTCATTTAAAGCTTTAACTTATCTAATCCTATTAACTACCTACCACTGAACAGTTAAATGATTAACATTCAAGAATCTTACTACTCTGGGTCTATGTTTTTTGGTCAAAGACTTTATTCCAGCACCAGGGTCTTACTGGTTTGAAAGGCAAAGTCTTGGTTATTGCGAACTTTTTAAGAGTTTTGTTTAATGCCTGCTCACATTCAAAGAGCTGAATGCCAAGACAAGAAACCACTGAAGAGTGAAAAAAATGAAAAGCCTCATAGGCACCATCTGAAGATGAAGGTAAAGCATATACTCTGTAATCACAGAACAACCACATTTAACCTGGAAGCTATCCTGGATCTTCACACCTGGACAGTGATTCAACACTACATGGATGAGCCAAAGAGCTTCTCAATAGCAATGAACTGGCTGCATGTGAAGGCAAAAATGTCTTCAGACAGGTACAATTTAAGCTGCAGTACTAAATTGCCTGTTGCCAAACAACTCCTCACCTCCACACCAACAGTCTGGCCACGGACAGCAGTTTTTTTTTTCCTTTCAGCTTTATTAAAAACTTTTGCTTCTTTGAGAATCTTGCCTTAGCCTGCTAGGGATGAGACTCCCATTTTTCTGCATGTATGGAAGAACAAACTTGTTCAAAGCTTCTTTTAAACATTAACTTCGGACTAATACTTTTCAATTTCTGGCACAGATGATCTAAAGTGGAAACATCCTAAATTAGTGTTTAGACAAATTATTTTTAAAAAAAGGGAAGGTAAAAACCGGGGGGGGTGGGAGAAGAAACTTTAATTACTCATAAAGGTAAGAAGGAGCAATAATCCTTCTCCTTAGTTCCCCATTTTGTGAATGCCTGTGTAAAACAAATTGAATGCTTTTGTCTAGATTATAGAACAAAAGCCTTAGTTATAAAACTCAGCACAGGATGATAATTATGCTTAATGCTTTCCACAGAAAAACAAAACAACTTTGAGATTTGCGCAGGAAAGCTGTGAGGCCAACCATGAGGTCAAAATACATTTTCAGTATTCCTACAAAACAAAACCAAAGCAAACAAACAAATAAAAAAGCTTTCATGGCAACTTTCTATGCCACATTTATGCAGCAATCAAGTATGACTTTAAAGCCACCATTAACATAAATAATATACAGTAGGAACTGATATTTAAGGCTATTGCCTAAGCATAAGAAAACATGAAAATTCCTACTAGTGCTTTTGAATATAGCAGAATACAGCTCTCTTTCCTAATGAGGCTATGAGCAGTAAAGAGATTAAAGACACTTCTTACAAGAGGAAGGAAGAAAAAAAGTACCTTTAGTCCCTTATAGTTTATATTACTTATAGTATTTATATGTTGTGTAAATTACTACCACTTAAAGCAAAGCATTAATTCCTAAGGGAAAGCATGAAGGGCACACTTCCTTTGCTTAAGTGTTTTGGCTAAGTAATGTTTACATTGCCCCAAACAGCTTTTAAGTTCAATAATTCTAGCCCCTTCTACAAAACAAACACATTCCTGTATTCAGTCAAAAGGATATCTGTAAATTAAGAGTATTTTCCTGGTTCAACACGATGTTAATGGGATTTCCATTTGTTTCCTGTTTGAATTTTAAGGAAGGGTTTTCCTGATAAACACATCTTTGTTATTTCTGAGTATTACACAAAAAAAAGTTAAGGAGTTATGTTTGCCAGACCCTCTCCACGTGAGTGACAACAGTTCTATTCACAGACCTCCACACCACGAAAATCCATCTGGCTGAGATGTTCTGATGTGCATATAGTTCATGTTACAGGTTATGTAGTTTAACCTCACACCTAGTATTTTCATTTTCTTTCTTTATGAATTCACAGACACACAAACTATACCGCAGCTGCCAAAACCAATCACGAGCGGCCACCCCAGTGATTTCAAAAGTATGCTTTGCCCTAAGGAACTGGGCCAGCAAAGTAAAATTGGTTTAAAAACAGAATACTTGCACCTAATGCATACACTTTCAGGGACACACACATACCAGGTTAAATTAGTGATACTAGGTCAGCTTGCAGCTATTTCCTGTACCCCATTCCCCCCAACACAAATACAAAAAAAACCCACTTTAAATAAAGATGAGATCCACAGAGAGGCTTGCAACTGTTCACTCTTTAAGGCCGCAAGAACAGTCCCTGGACAGAGATGAGACCTCCACACTCTTCTCCTTGAGCACTGTGAGCTAAACAATGAGGTCAGGGCCAACTTCCCTTTCTCCCACTGCACAAAGAGGGCTGCGTTCCCAGCTGTGCAGTTGCACAGCTTCGGTGGGACCAGAGAGGGTGGGTGCCATGCTGGTGACCTGCCAGCTCCAGCCCCTCTGCCCAGGAGAGGTGGGACAATTTGAACCATCTTGCAGCAAGAACAGAAACACATCTTCATAGCCAAGTGCGACAATGATTTGGTTACCATACAGATAGGGAGCAGGACAGCATCTTAATACTCCAGTAATTAAATTCTTTTTCACTTGCAAAAATAAATAAAAAAAAAAGAGTGCAGTCATTTATCTGCAGAAAAGGGCTCCAGTCCAGGCCTCCCTCCTGAGCAAGTACAGTGTGCAACCTTCGGGGGCGGGGGCTGGTTTCTTCTTCTGAACATCCTTGCCATGGACCATTTGCTCCTCAAGGAGATGCAGCAGCTGAAATACACCTATGCAGCTTCATTCAGCATTTTAACATCTTTGCTTTCTGAAGCTAGAAGAGACATACAGACCTACATTTTTAAAATTTACTTTAAAAATAATGTAAACACATTCTATTTTCACAGCAATATTAAAGCCCATACAGACAGCTTCCTGCCTTTGGTTCCCCTGATACTTCAATGTACCTGTGGACTGGATCAAGAAATCCACGTGTAGCCAAGATGCCCCACTTAGATGTCACTACTTGCTTTTTGGAAAGTTTTCCTGTTGCCTTGCAGTCAGCCTCCTTCAGCTGTGTTTGGCCCCTCACCTACAACAGCGCAGCTCTGCTCCCTCCAACAGTTGTTCCTTTGTAGCTCTCTCCTCATGCAGGCAACTCTCCCTCCATGACCCATTCCACCGCAGTTTTTAAAGGGCTTACCAATGGCTCTTAACTTTGTTTCCTTTCCCGTGGAAGTTAAAATTTCTTGAAACTTTGTACCTCCAAACAGCACCTAAGGAAAACTGTTTTACCTAGTGTGCAGTTCTTCCTTAGCTCTGCCTACTGCGAGCCCCTGGATTCAGCAACTCACTCATCTATTCATAGACAGATGGGCTAGCTCATCCACTCCAGTCCCCTCACAGAATCAAGAAGTAGGAAAGGGATGTAACAATAGTTACAAGGATAGGAAGAGCTTACAAAACCATATGAGTTTTTTAACAGAATCTTTAAATTGCACATAGAGAAATTCCCCAAATCACTCCTATTTAAGCATTACTGACCAATTTAAAATCCTTACATGTAAGTAAGGTTCACTTACACAGGTTCCTGTTCAAATGCGTGATCAGAAAACAAAGGGTCTCATTAAAACATGCATTTTCTAGAGTATTATTTTTAGGTTGCTTAAGGCTGAAGGAATTCACTACAAGCTCTCCACACTATGGAACAACATTCCCACCAGTCTCTCTGTTACAAATTAATGAAAAGCTGGCTGCTCATTCTCTGCCTAAAGGCATCTACCATGCATCATAAACTTCAGTTATGGGCACTGAGGAGCAGATCAGGGTACAACCTTACCCAAATATTCCAAAGGAAGCTATCTGCTTTACATTCACTGCAGCAAGATGATCTCTTGACCCTTCTACACAATTCATTCTTGTGTCCTCTCCTGTCATTACCAGAGTCGTCCAAAAATGCCACATGTTCAGAAAAAATTGAAAAGTTCTCTGTTCCTCTTTAAAGCACAGTATGCAGGACAGTCACATGTATTTTTAACAGCCACACTCCACCACTGAAATGTAATGTTGAGTTTGAAGAACAGAACAAGAATCAATTATTTGCAAAATTGCATCAAAACGACTCACTGGTGATCTTTGCATTAAAATCCCTGCTCTAAACAAAACCTATAAAGCATTTTAGTTGTGTACTTTGGAGCGATGCCTAGAAACAAGGCTACAAAGAACCTCCCCACCCAAACCACTGCTCTTTGACTGGTATTTATCAAGAGCAAAGCAAATACAAAATTATAATATGAAATCACTTGGCTACAAAAGAAAAATCACTAAAGCAACAACAAAATGCTATATATTCTAAGTAATTTTTTAAAAAGTGCTAAATACTGGGTTAATGCAACTGCCTCTGCTTGTGTCAATGGGAATAACTTTAAGCTATTACTGGCTACTACAGAACAACTTAATTTTGAAACACTAAAAATACTTAGATACAGTTTTAATACTACACTAAATTTGACCTATTGGACTTATAAACCTTGCCAGTCAGAATTCTCTGTTTCTAAAGAAAAGGGACATTGTACAATTTAAAATAGAGAAGAGCCATGGGATTGTAATAATCTAACTTAAACATAGTGTGAGTTATTAGATTATAGCACAAGCAATTTATTTCAAAAAAACATGTTTTAAGTCATCATTTATTATCACTGGCCTAGAAAGCATTAGCCTACCTGCCAAAACCTGTGGTTTGCTTTTGACTTCTGAAACTCAAAACAACACTGACAAATGTGCAGAGGAAAAACCCATAAAACATTTTCCCTTAAGTTTGGTATTTCATAGCAGGCCACATATTGGCCCCACCTTTTGCCTGCCGACCCAGTCTTTATTCTGCTCTCCAACAGAGTCTCTCCTTTACCCAGTTCAATTTCTTCTAGGTATACAGCTCCAAATAACATGTAGAAGACAATGACATGGTCTAGCGCAAACATGCAACTTCTGGTGTGGAGTTACAAACTGCACATACAAAGTGTGTTCCATGGAACATATCATTCAGTAAAGACAGATGAATCATCCATCTGTTCCTTCTCACCACTAAGGATCCTAATACAATATATGAAGAAATCACACAAAACAAAGAAAGGTATTTCATTGACTTTTGGAGGAATGGAGTCTGAAATTTTTTAATTAAAATTTATAGTGTTTGGCTGCTAATAGAAAACTTGCATCTGAAATAAACCCTTATACGGTAAAGAATTCCTCAGCTATGGAAAACTAATTAAAGCAAGCAGTTCCATGAGCTCTGCTACTAATTAAGCTTATTTTTGCCAGATTCGTGCTTCACGGATGATCAAGACTTCTGACAGGATGGTCTACAGTCCCTCCTCTAACTGGCCACCTATTTTTGTAAAATACAGGTACCCTGTTAGCTTTAGAGAAGTCTGCCTTTCTGCTGATGGCTAAAATCAATCAACTGAACAAAAAAATTACATAGAGAAAGAAGAACCTATAGATCCCGGCCCAGAAACCTAACAGCTAGAGGAGGACAATGCCTTGTGACAAGGCTGCACAAAAGACACTTGCTGGCAGGAAGGGCTATGTGGTGTGCACACTCCTTACCTCCTACTACCACAGAATGATGTGGTTTCCTCCTAATAGAGGAGTGAAGAAATGAACAGGACTCAGACATTTTCTTTGCCAGGCCACACATTCCATGCCCCACCAGCCTCTCTGCTGAACTTCCTACCACCACCTCACGCTCAACACACATTTAGCAGCACTGCAATGCCCAGCCCTTCCTACTACTCACTGCTCCATAATCCTCTTCACCATGCATGTCCCAAACCTGCCACAATGCTATACCCATACTGTCCTTTCCACCACTGTATGCCAAATATACTTTCACTCCTTTGTGCAAGGCCATAAAGGTGCCGCGTAGCCAAAAGAGGAGTAATAGAGCTTTTGATAAATCACAGACAGGCACATATGGTTGGCTGATGAGCAAAGACACAGGTACAACTGGACTGCCAGAGCACTTGGAGAGAATCTGCTTACAGGCTCAACATATTGGGTCACAGCTCAGATCCAATTCAGATCAGGTAATTGGATGATTTTCTTTGGAACCAAACCCAAGTGTTTGTTATTTTAAATTCTAAAGTAATTTTGTTCCTATTTAACTGAAATTTTACATAACATCTTGTTTCTGAGCCTTCCCAGCTGTTCATCAACATGTTTCTCAAACAAAGATGCTATAATAAGATCGCCTTCATTATTTTTGATTTTTTATATAAAATTAAAAGGAGAAACCATAAAAATAGAGCTAATATAAGTGCTTTTAACAGCAAAACTGCCTGTGGAAATCTTTCATAAAATAACAGTAGCCACTGTTAATGACTATGTACAGCATACAAACGAAGGAACTTCAGTAACACTAGTTGTGGAAGTTACCATCATTTTCAGGACTACAGTTTGAAATTTGTACATGTCACCTAATCCATAATATATGAACATAGGCATTAACCAGTCTTCACAGAACCTTGGTTAATTAAAGAAATCTTAACTCAGCTTTACTGGTAGCAAAGTAAGAAAATCCAGTGCCTTGATCACCAAGTGGATGGTGGTGCTTTCACAGTGTTGTGAGACTGACTGCTCCATCAGAGCACTGTCAAACCTTCCAAGACCAAAACAACCGGCAGTCTTCAGCAAAGAAGAAAAATCACCACAGAGAAGAGCACAGATGCTGGCAGAATGACTGATGTGTGGAAAAGTCAACAAGGAACTGTTTCTCACAACAAAAACTAGTGAGCAGCTCACTAAATAGTAGATCTGTAACAAGTGAGGAAATGTTCTTTTCTTCACAATGTATACTTGAGTTATGGAATCACTGCAGCAAGACACTGGACACACATAAAGCATAAATGGACTCAAAAAAGAACTAAATTCTTGAATGACAGACCCACTGCTGGTTATTTAAAACACAAATGCTTGGGTGCAACCTTTAGCTAAGGAGGTCCCTAAACCACTAATTAAGGGACCTAACCATGGGAAAGAATTGCTATATATACTTCAAGCACTTCTTATGTTTTTCTCCCCAAGTATCTTTACTAGCTGCCTTTGGAGAGAGTATGGAACTAAATGGACACTTGGCCTGACCAGAACGTGGCTATTCTTCTGCTCTCATGAAATACTGGAAGACATGCCAAATACCAGATGAAGGCAGACAAACCAACAGGCACAAAATGTATGCAGGCTATAGACTCTTACTCCCCTCCCAGTTCACAAACCGCATTAATCACAATTTCTGCAAACAGCACGATATAATGTAATTCACAACACATTTGGACAGAGTCATGTATAATTACTGTGAGAAGCAAAAATTACAAATGAGAAAAATTATTTTACCTCTCTCGTATGTGTGATTTCATTTGCTGCTGGGAAACAAGCCATGATCCAGGGCCAGCTCTCAAACAGGAAAACAAGTTAGGTACAATCAGATTTAAAAGTCGAGGCTGTATTCTACAAAGAGGTTGAATGTTGGTCCACTTTTAGACAGCTCTTCTAATTCAGTGGAAATCAAGACTGGACAGGTGGACCTGTATCTGAGGAATCCCCAAGTGCAGTAAATAGATCCTGCCCAGTATAAGGAGTGAGAAGTCATTTAGGCCAAGATTCCAGTTCCCTCTGTTTTTTAAATGTTACTTCTATTTTGGTTAACTATTAAATTTCCATCAAGACCTACAGTCCCTTGAGATTTATCTGGAAGTCTGTAAACTAGCCAATCAAATCCAACTACACACGAATAGGGTGGTTTGGGGGGTATTTTGGGGGTTTGATTGTTTGTTTTTTAGTGTTATGATACTTAATGCATAAGTGATAATGCAAGAAGAATTAGGTACAGAGGAATTTTTCACAACTTTTTCTAAAATCTAGGTGGTATTAAATATGATATCCTTCCTACGGGGAAAACAACAAACCAACCAAAATTTAATTTGTCATCACCTGTTTGTCATGGAACAGGATTTGGTTCTTTTGGACAGAATTTTGTGCCCAAATTCTATTCCCTGCTATGCTCAATGGCCATCAGGAATGACAATAATACTTCATCCTGGAAAACTACTGTGACTCAGATGCCCATAGCCACTGAGATTCCCTCATCTGGAGTTGGGTGATATACAGGAACCTGTACTCTCTAGTAAACCAAAATGCAACCAAGAGGACAACAGTTCTGGCACAACTACTTTAGTTATTAAGGAGAGTTAGGGGGAAACAAACCTTAGAGATTGGTCCAAATGCAGTGAATGCCTCTGCCTTCTTTAGACTGAGTTAACTCGACTCTCATGATTACTAATACCTTCCTGTTGGTTCCAGTCATGAGCAAGTCCACTGAAAAAATATACCACCTTACTGGTCCATGGCATAAGATTTTCCACACGAATGCTCATTCCTGTGGAGCCACACCTTGTTTCAAGAGCCAGTTAGTTTCCCTTAACTCAAGTTGTTCCTATACTAACAAAACTATAGGAGGAGCTAGAAGAGACTTCCAAAGATCATCTTATCTAATTCCTACGGTGAGATACAAGCAAACATAGTTAGATCCTCCTTGAGACTTTTTTGTGTCTAACCTGTTTCTGGAAACCTCTGATCTCAAAAGCTGTTCCACATCGTATTTAATCATCTCCTTCAGTGCCTAACTATGCACACAAATGAGTTATTGAGAATATGTAGAGAGCTAAATCACATAATAGATGCAGGGTATTAGGCAGCTGCCACAGAAACTTGCATACCTAACAGTTTTTATTTTTCTATAATCCACCCCAAGTCATACTACTTTTTTTTCTGCTCTCATCCAGTGGAAGACAGTATCTCCTATAAAGCTTTTCACTTCTCATGTCTTTCCCACAACTCTTGTTTTTTTCCCATGAGATGAAACGAAGTTACTTCCTTCATAATTTTTCATATTACCAAAGCACCTTATTACAGCTGCTGTGTACCGTCCTCTACCTGAGACTTCATCAGCACTAAGCAGAGAATAACAGCTCTGTCCCCCTACATGTGACATCCCTTGTTCATACAACTCAGATATTTGTCCTTCAGCTATAAACTACAGGTTTTTGTTGGCTAGACTACTTCAGCTTTTTATTCCTCTTTCAACACTTATGCAAAACAGAGCAAGCTGTCCTCACCTTCTGGAATTTCAATTTGCTGTGTTTGGACTGTCTCTCCAAATTGTCAAAACAACTGTTTTTCAACCAACCTTTTTCCCTCATGGGAATTCCCTTAAATTTTCCAGTGGAGGCACAGGACCCTGTGTAGTCAATTTAGGCCTGCTGATAATAGGCTGGCTTTTGTTAGTTACCCTTCATGACTCGTTTGTATTCACAGGGTCTGCAGACCACAGCTCTGAAGTCATTTACCATCATCACTCTGAACTCGTCTTGAATTTCAACATGCTAATGCAACATCCCAGCTTGCTGCTGTCCACAAATACATTCTCCGTATTCTACTAGCCAAGTGCCTAGCAAAAATATAGAACAGAACCAAACAGAAGATACAGTGAACCTACCTGAAATGGCCTCTCAGTTGTCAGTGAGCCATTAATGACAATTGGAAGCCTTTTCTCAACCACTTGTATGTTCACTTTACAACAATTTAATGTGGAGTGCCTGAGCCATTTTCTATCAGTGATGTGTGACACAAGAGTCAAGAATATCACACGCAGTCTCTACATGAAAAAAATAACAAATTCAAGATACCTCATCCATCTACCACTCATCTTTTATCTACTAGGCTAGATATACTTTCAAGGAAAGAAAATTAAGATTGTCTGACACACCTTGATCTTGATAAATCTATACCAGCTGCTTACCGATTTTATTATCCCAGAGGTGCTTATAAAGCAACTGCTTAATAAGTTGGTAAAAAAATATGTGTGGGTATTAAAGTTTCATTGACCAGCTTGTAATTCCTTTCCTCTTTAAGGTTTCATTGACCAGCTACAATTCCCTTCATTTTCCCCAGCATGCTTGAAAACAAAAAATAGAAAGAAAGAAGAAAGGGATGTAGTTTTACATTTGCCCTTCCTCAGTCCTCCAAAGAATCAACTCCTGTCCTCTGAAAGACTCTCTGAAGAGTCAGACTACAGGGTCCCTGGCAAAGAAGAGAAGGATAATGCTGACTTTTCAGTTTAGCATCCTCCGAGTTCTTACCTGAACACAGTAAGCTATTAAAATCAGTGAAAGCGCAAGGTAAGTTACTCACACATGAGCTTAAACAGTATGCTGAGGTCTCTGGAGAGGACAGAGAGGAAAATGATGAGAAGTAGTCTTTACTAAGGGTGACTCCTGACCATCTAGATAAAAAAAATTTCACTAGTTTGCTGCCTGAGGGGATGTCAGTGGTTCAAATGTTTAAAAAAAAAAAAGATAGTAGGAAAAATAGCCTAAGCCAGTAACCTTATTGCTTACCTTCAAAAGCCTGTTGAGGGGCAATAAAACAGACTTACTCAACAGATAGTTAACAATGCACTTCTAAACAAGTTAGTAAATCCCTCTGGCCAGATTTGGTAAGTGGGGTCCTGCTCGGGTATTGCCTTCAGCTGCACTGCTGGGAAAGCGCAGGAAGCTGCTGTCTCCATCGTTCCGGTCTGAGGCACTCCTTATTGCTATAGCAGGAGGCTATTGTGCTAATGGAAATCCCCTGTTAGTTTTCAATTGCAGTCAGTACTGTCTCCTTCCTGCCAAGTTTCCAAAAATGTGAGTGCGTAAAAAGGCCTGTAGTTAAGAAATTCTCCATGAGACTGGGACGCAGCTCAAACTGTCAGGGGCAGGAGAGACAAAAGCCGTTCTGACAGCCTGTCAGGACACAGAGAACGCAGCAGGAATAGCAAGAAGGCAATCTGTTTTTCTGTACCTGCCTTGAAGTAAGTGGAAATGTCAGGTGACCTAGAAAGTAGGCTGAACACCAGATTCAGTGCATGAAGAAGACATTACTCCACTAATATGTGTTGTTATGCACTAACCAGTTAAAGCAGCCTGCCAGTACTACTAGAAACAACACAATCATATGTGCATTCATTTAAATATTGGTCACACTAACCTACTCAGCCTTCAAGGCACATCAAAAGGTGTTTCTCTCTCCTTTTTTTTTTAATAGAAGAAAAATTAAAGAGAATAAAGATTAAAGAGAAAGGAAACAAACAGCAAGAGACAGAGAATAAAGATTAAAGAGAAAGGAAACAAAGAGCAAGAGACAGCCATCAAAAACTACTTCCCCAGTTAACACAGATAATTTCTGGAATTTATTCACTCTGGCTCCATTCTCCATCAATGCTAGCTGCCAGTACAGATGCTGAGTTAGGTTACATGCCTTTTAGCTTCAAACCTACCTGTAGCCCAGAAAGTATAACAGTAGAGTCACTCTCTTTATGCATATCCAGTCACCAGTAAAGTATCCATACTTGTTCTTTTAGCTTGATCATCTTGGGGCCTGTGGTATTACTTGTGCAGAGTTACTGCACAATTTCAATTTGCTGTGTTCAATGCATATATGGGACTCAAGGAAGTACAAGGCCTCACATCTTATGTATGCTAGCAATACAGTGATGTATCTCATCAGACAGTAGAGTGGTAGAGCAGTTAAGACACCCAAAACCCAGTTAGAAGAACTGAACTGAATACTGGCATACCAGAGAGAATCACAGTAACATACATGGATGAAAGAGTACTGGATCAGCACATTTCTTATCCCTTACTCCTGACAAATGTCCACATTTCATTAATCAAAGTCAGAATTTGAAATGCTTTTTGCCAGCAATAACTATGCCTTATTGTTCAAGAAAGACTTGGCTGAAATCAGCCATGCCTTTACCATGACATCTTAGGGTCATTCAGAAACACAGCTGGCAAGGATTCTTGATCCACACTGACAAACATCAATTTAGGTAAGCAGGAATCTTTCCATTGGGATATGAATCAAAATTTTACTGAACAGGATCAAGGTTATAATACCTATACTGGACTTCAAATACACTGCACTGAATTGAACAAATTCTTTTTGATGTATGAAGTTATGCATTAGCAGAAAGAAGTAACTTTCCACAGAACACGGCAGTTGAAGGAATTAGATTGGACAGTACCTTACTATTTAAGAAAAAGAGAGACATACTGACTGGCTGACTCTGACTGATCCTTTGTTTGGGAGTGGCATGCTTCCACTGATAATGTCGCCATGTGTCTGGGTGTGTCCATGTAACACATACCTGTCACACTGCCTTGGCCAGTTCCTTCAACTATTCTGCACAGAACTAAAGGTAACACAGGGATGGGCTGTAACACATCTGTCTAAAGCATAGCATGAGGAAATGAGACAAATATTTAACTGAATTAATAGCCATCTTCCTAGTAATTTAAAAATATGCACTTACTATTCACAAGAAAAATGGTGCCTTGACCCACAGCCCCTTCAGCTCTTCATTATGTATTGGTTTGTACAGGACTTAAGTAAACACTTTGTTTAAACAGATCCTTCAGTCTAGAAGCATGGTTTATAGCTCCCAGTTTAAACAATTACAGTGGTACATACCTGACTAACAGATTACCTTAGCAGACATTGACAATTCACAAACTTGCAGAGGAAACACCATAGAAGCAAAACTGTCAGTGTTTGAACTAAACAACGGGAAACTGAGGAGTAAGCATCAGCATCTAGTTCTACTTTGTAACAGTGATCCCACTGAATTCGGCAGTACTTTTCCTATGGACATTCCAAAACCCATGCTAATTCCTTCTCCATTTTCAATGCTAGGATCATTTAGTTCAATACAAAAACGCATTTATCTGAGCTGAATAGAGATTAATGTTTTTAATAAGATTTTGCCAGAAAAATCCTGTTTTCAGATTCATAAAATATATTTATTACACCAATTAACATACCTTTATGCTACATATGAAGTAAAGCAAACTCATGTCGTTAGAAAACTAATTAACATGTTTCTAATGACATGTTAATTCATGTCATTAGAAAACAAAACATGTATTGCTGAATTACACACCTTCCCCTCCCAATCTGTCAATAAATTCAGTCTCCTTCATAATTTTTTTTTCAGGATCCCAAGTTTTAGTACTGGTTGTCTATGTGAGTACTCCAGAATAGCACCCTAGCTTGTTTTATCTAAGGCAAAGGAAGCGATATACATACATATGCAATGGGTATGTTATAACCTTACAAAAATAAACCAAAAGCTGATAGCTCCTCTTCAGAAAAACAACCTGTCTTCAAAAAGAAGAAAGAAATACACTTTTGATGATTTCACAATACTGCACCATGTGTTTCATTCGTATTGGGGTTTTTTTTCTATTTTTGTTTTTACTCCCTCTTGAAGAACTGGAGCAAGCTCTATTATGCATGGATTTGGAAAGTACAAGTCAGCCAAAAGTCACAGATCTCTCAGGATAGACACGTCCATCTGTCATTTCACAGCAGGAGAACAATAGCAGCTTCAATATAGACACAACAAGCTCACACAATCCTTACATAGACAGACAGAAAATCTGCCTTAGCTGATAGCTAGCTGCCTTTGAAACTCCAGACAGATGTTCCTGTGTAACACCAGGATCAATTGCTGCTTTCTTGTTTCTGTATTTTCAAATATCTCATTTGTTCACAGCAACCAAAATACAGTCAGTTTATTGCTTGTAATCTTTACAGAGCTTTGGAAAATCAGATTTCAGAAGCAAAAGAACTCACAGCATAGAAGCATAGAGTACACTATTCTTTAATCTCCAATTTTTCTGCTCTTGGGGCCTATTTTAGAAATAGCTGATCCATAAAGCCTGACTGTGCTTGTATTTGTATAATGACTTCCTAGAGCTATGCTCGGCAGCCTCCAGCGATCTTCTCCATAAATCTGTTTAACAGACAGCATATTGCATTGTTTCTCTACTACTGAAAAAAATAAACCTTTTTTAAAATGATTTATTTCATATCTGTAGATCTTGAATACAAAAGTCCTAGACAGAAAAATAATTATTTGTAAAACACCTTAATTTAATCTTTAAGTGGCTAACCAGAAAAATCGGCAAAGCAGTGGTTGCAGTTCAAATAAAAGGAAGTGTTACTGGTAACACTCCACCAATTTACATGTCTAAAAATAATCTCACCATGTCCATCTGGTAAAACTTTTGTTTCAGTAGTCTATGTTTGGGTTTGGTTTTTTTTTACCTGACAATCTGTCTCATTGGGTTTTGATTACAGCAAATTTGCAACAATGGCTCCTTCACAGTTCCCACATTTTCCAGAAGTAAACAAATGGGTCCTTTTAAACAACAGGATAGTGCTGGTCTCCTATGCCCTACTGTAAAATTTGCCTCATTGAGAATAAGCTTTGAAAACAAGTTCCACTGCTAGTAACTGAGGGCAGACTGAAAACATCTACCTTGGGAGTACCTTCAGAACTCAATGCTGGGATTTAAAAATAAGCAAACCCCAAATTAAGCAGAAGAATCTCAAACATGACATAACTCTACAAGATGAAGGCTGACATGTTACCCTGTAAAAACTTCACTGGTTTTTGTTCAAGAATGCTATCATCTTCATTTCCTCTTTTCAAGGACCACAAAGACAGAGAATGGTGGCAGTCCAGGAAAAGAAAGAAAATAAAGAAGCTTGGGAAGGAGCAAGAACAATATGCTCAAAAGACGAAGATGGAATGGAAGTATATGCATATTGCTGATGAAAGTATGCTTTATACAGCCTTTGAATTCCAAGATTTTGCTTCAAAAATTTATCTGCACCTCTCAAATATTTCTGGAAATTTTCCAGGACCTGGATGTAAAGTTCTCTTTAATGAAATCATTCCCCTTTCTGCAACTATAAAGCAAACTCATTTTCTTTTGACATTCCATAAAGACGTATCACACATTAACTCTTAGTCCTTTAAAGTTTTTGGGTAGGAAAAGTATATAAAACTTGAATAAAGAATATCTCAAATCCCAAGACAGAGTATGTATGTCAGAGCAGGGGGAAAAAAGGCAATGAAAACTCTTTTAAAGGGGCTTTGGTTTAGTTTGGTTTTGGATGGCAGGGGTTGTTTGCTTTCTTATCTGTGTTGAAGCCTGGAAAAGCCTGAAGCCACAGATAGCACAGATTAAGCCAGAGTAATAGCGCAGCTGGAAAAGCCTAAAGGTAACTGCGAATCAAATTCCTCACTGTTAAGCAACAGAGCAAGAGTTAAAACTGCGACAAAGGAAAATTAAATTTGAGATACCTGCTTTTCACTTGTATCCAAATCTGTTAATTTGGTTGGTCGCCTTGCCTGTACATAACCTCTTTTTGTGAAGCTGTATCATACTACATAAGCCCTGTATTTTCCAGTAAGACGTGTTTTCCTAAATAAATTCTTTTTAAGCATACTTCAATTAATTTCTCATTCTGCAAAACAGCCTATGTTCTACCTAGTAGCAAATTCAAACTCTAAAAGGTCAATTTCCACTTCTTAGCAAGACTAACTACGCTGACTTAGTTGATGCAAACTTATCCTTTAACGAAAATAAAGTTTCAGGTAAACATAACAGTTTTCCTTTTTTTCCTTACATCAAGGCCCACAGATCCATTAGAATGGGACCTATGCCTCCACGAAGCAGAGCAGAGAAATAGTTTTCCGCTGTGGACATACAGCATACTGCAAACGAGCATCCCCCTCCTTCATCTGCTCTTTTCCCCTCTGCTTTTATCCCTCTCCTGTGCTTCCTCAGAAATTAGATACACTGATAACATCTGCAGTAAATAAGGACCAAGACTCAAAAGTGCACAATACTGAACTAGCACTTGACAGACAACTAGATCCTTACTCAAGATGTACAACTGTTCAGGACAGAAAGTTCCTAAAAGACTCAATATTGATACTAAACTGAAGGAGGAACAATTTTCAAATTAATACAAGAGAGTGAATGGCCATGATAGTTACAAGAAATCGTTTCATGATTTAGAAACATTTATTTTTCCTAGGAAAGTTCTCAAATGCAAATAACATCTCCCAGTGGAGATGCAGCAGATCTCAAGATACAGCAAGAGATTTTAATATAGTGTTGGAAGAAATGAAGTCACAATCAATAAACTGCAAGCTGGAATAAAATTTGTTCCTTAAGGAACCATTTAATGCTGGGATCCTTGCAAAGAATACTTTTCTTGCATGTGTTAATATCATCAGTATAATATCATCATACTTTTGCCCAAAACTCTCATAAAAAGTCATTAAGATTGTGCTTCACATGTTTAACATGCTATTTAACTGCTGGACTTTACATAAAACAGTACACCACTTGTTGACATCTTTCTGAAGCCTAGCTCAGCAACGTACCACATCGTCCAAACACTCCTTTTAAATCCACATGAACACAGATGGAAGCCTGCGATTCACCAGCAAAGTGTCTCTGCCAGGATGCATTTGCAAAGCCATCGTGTTTTGTTAAACCGAAGAACAAAGAGTTCTCCAGCCAGAAATGTATAAAAACAGTCAGGGTCACTCTCTCAGTCCTGTCCTTTGTTCCATTATGGGTGACCACTGAAATGATGAGTAAAATTTTTAAAATCTTATTCAAATACAGACCTCAAGAACAAAAAAAGGGCAAAAAACCCCCACCAGTTCCCACTGTGTCCTCACACACTGGCTGGCAGAACAGGGTTATCATTAGCCGTTTTCAGATGTAAAAAGACTGATCACAAACTCATTGCCAGGACTCATGATATGCTACATACTTCCACGACGCTGCAAGAGCCGCTCTGCCTGTTGGCACAGTTACACAAGCGCGGGTCCATCTTCCTCCATGTAAACACAAGAGGTGTGTGGACAGATCACAAAGCATCAGGAAACTTTCACTCCTCTGGCACAGGGGAACCACTCTGCAGGTCAGGACCAACTACAGCTTTCATAACAAGTATTAACGTACTTACCAGCACACACCTAATGTTCATGTAGGGAAGAGCACTGTGACACCTCAGTGAAGGGCAGGTAAATGGTGCAGACCCTTTAATGTCCTTTGACTGAATCGAATAAGGAAGATCCCTTCAAACAGAAGTTGTTCTCTAATGCCAACAGATGCAGAAGTGGATGATCCCCAGAGCAGATGAGGATGCGGAAGGGAGACATCCACAGTCACTGGGTAAGTAACTCCACCACTGAGTATGTCTCTGCAAGACAGCAAATATTTTGATAGGTCTCACCAGGAGGTCCTGTAGGCTTTGTTTCTGTGATATCACTTACTCCTCATTGCCAACAACTCGTCTTCTGTTAACATTTTTCTAGAGCATACCCTTGTGTCCTGAAACGCTCATCTTAGTGAGGTCCGTGCCATGTCTCCCAGTCACTCCTCAGTCCAGAGTACTTACTTACAGAGGCCAGCACCACAGCTCTCCCGGTTGCATACAGCACTACTTCAGTTTCCAGGAACAGACCAGCTTATTTTCGTCTTTCCAAAACTAACATTGCTGCTACTGTAATCCTGGAAAAAGAGATACCCAGGGGAGACTGAAACGGTAACGACAGAAGTTGTGAAAACAAAATGGCTTCCTTCCATCTGCGGAACATAACCGCTGGGGATGGTAAAGAGGGAATGCTTTGAAGAGGAATCTCCGAATTAAGAATTTATTTAGATGTGTCAGACAGACAGTGTCCTGCTGTGCTTGTCCCCAATTATCTGGAAGCAGAAATAAGATGGGGAGCAGACTGCAAAGCTTTGATCTGAAGTGGAGCAAGGCCGGTTTCATGGTATCAGTCATGTCATGGCCTTTACAGGCAGACAAGGCTGCGATCTGTTCCTAAAACTCTCATACATCTTATAGTCTCCTGTATCCACTGACCTCCTTTGATCAAAATGATGAGTAGCCCCTTTTGCACCCAGAAGGAAAGCATCTGGTAGAAGAGACATGCCTGCATGCAACGCCAAGGCTGCGGTTTGAAGGTTTCTTGTCACCCGAAGAGGAACACGAGAGAGGCCTTCCCCCTCCTGCCTTCCCTTCTCACTGCCCTGCACCTGGCAATGCAGCCCCATCTCCTTCCCTCCCTTATGCCAGCATGTGACAGACCCTCCTAACAAGACACTACACTTAAAAGCCTGGATATTTTTTCTCTTAAGCTAGTCTGGGAAACGGGAAGAGGAGGGCTGCTCAGCAGCAGAGACAGGGTATGCCCTCACTCAGGTCTGGGGGATCTAGACACAGGGCCGGACTCAAGACGGCCCTCTTCAGGTACCACTGGAAAAAGTTGCTTCATCTATGGGCTTTTAAAAACATCTGTAATTTGCCCCATCTGTAATATTTTTTTCTTTTATCATTTGACAGAAGTCAGGCCCACATAATATTTTTTTCTGGTTACTCCAGACATTTCTGCTTTATATTAGGACTGCAGTAGCGAACAAATACTCGGCCTTGGTAATTGCTCACACTAAGACTTTCTGCAGTCATGGCAAAAGACAGAAACTCTTTCAGATCTGAAAGAGACCTACCTAAAAATGTTATTAGCTTGCTTGCTTGTTTTAACTGACTGAAGGGTACAACAGTTTAACACAAACAAAACCATTTTCTTATTGAGTAACATGAACACGGTTAAGTTTGTAGCACACTATTTCATAAAATAAAACATCTGTAAATTAAGTAACAAGGGCATGCTAGCATTATGTGTCCTAAATATTTTAACACAAATATATTCACAGTATTTTATGCAGTAACCAATAAACGGATGTAGTCTACAAATGTGTGCATAAAATTATCCCATTTTAGGGACAAATGCACATTTCACAGTTTAGTTAGAAAATACGATGTTTCCATGGAATATCATACCTAGTACCCACCACCTACCTTCATTTGTTTGAGAAAACTAAGTTTAAAGTATATGATGATAATAATTGCTAATGATTTACTGACCTACCTTTTTTAGGATACTTAATGTTACAACAAAACACAAACAAGCATCTTTCACTTCCACTATGCAAGTATCCACGATCTCCTAGAATATTGCATTTATTTTAAACTGTGCTTTAGAATTACAAGCTTAATTAAAGAACAGGAATTTAAATGGCCTAAACTTATCCACCAGTTAACAAACTAATTTATCTGACCATATCTGAACACGTATCTGATGACTTGAAGTATGGCTGAAGTGATAAAGCACTTCTGTTGCACCATTTTTAAACCTCGAGAGACAACCCTTAAAAAAATCTGCTCATTCACCACTGTTTTAAACATGAGCAGAAGCTCTTCAATGGTCAAATGACCAAAAAATCAAACAAAAATGTATTTGCTTCATACCATGTGAATACTCCTACTTAAAGGAGAGTTCCAAAATGATGTTAAGGTAAACATGGTACCCAAGCTTCACTACAGCAAAGGCAGATACCCTCTGAAGCTAAATCTTCTCCTGGTAAGAACATCAAGAGCTGGCCATTACGGAAAACAGACCTTTAGCCTTGTAAGTTATAACAAAGTAAATTGTGACACCAGAGGAACCTCCTATCCCGATCTAGATAAAGGCATCTTTTTTTCAGATAAGATTTCATGTGCACCCTTCTTTGCAAGCACAAGAACTGGCAAGCTCTTCTCTTAACAGGACAGAAATATTTAAAAAAAAAAAAAAACACAACCCCCAAACCACACCCCTTAATAAAGAATTTCCAAGCTTTCAAGAATAGCACCCAGTTATCTCAAATTGACTGCAAGGTGGTAATCCAAATACAACAGTTCTTGTAACAGATGAAAGATACAAGAAGATTCCTGTAATTCTGTGAGTAACAGAAATTTATGAAGTCATACTGCACAGAAAATCAGGCATACTACAAAAACAGTACAAGTAGGATAAAAGCATTCAGCCCAGCAGCACACATGCTGTATGTGCACCACTGGCCACAACTCATCAAGGAGCAGCTCAGTGGCACTCTGTTGACTACATCAGGCTTCCTGAAACTTGCCTGCATTGGATCCCATTGGAAAAAGTGGGATGTTTTAGTTGACTTGGTCAGAAGGCATTCTTCAGTTATGTTCCTTCAAGGTGATAAATATCCCAAATAAAAGGTAAAAAACACTCAAGAAAAGGCCATTCTGTCTGCCTTTAGTACAGCCCTACTTCTTTGCTCCTACCCAACAACAGTGAGACGTACCTTCCCAGAAAAACTTTTTTTTTTTTTCCCCTGGATATAACCAGCCTCCTTACAAAAAAAAAAAAAAAGAACCCCAAGCCCCAAAAACCCAAACCACCTGCTCATTTTCCTGATCAGATGCCAAATTAACCTCATACTTTTCTGTCTAGCTTTCCTCTCCATGTCAAACTCCTATTACAGGTATTGCAGAGAAAGTCTGACAGGGCCCATAGTTTTAATTAATCCTCATGTGGCCAGTATACTACTTAAACACTAAATACAGCGAAGCTTAGTTCTCAGTAAATGCAGGATAATTTCAAAACACTCTCCGAGATATTCCAGATTTTAAACCCATCCACAAAAGAGCTGATTTTAAATCAAATTGATTCACTTTCAATACATGTGTATTTCTGTGTCTGTACATCTGGCATTTGCATCTCTAGCAAGCAAAGCTCCATGTACCTTTGGTTAACTGCATCAGTAACTTAAAGTATTTTCAACATTTGGGAAAAAAACAAAAACAAAAACCCCAAACAAACAAAAAGCCCCACAACACTTCTCTGGTAACTACATGAAATAAAATTAGGTCCCACTGTATTTCAGAAAAAGTTCTCTTAAACTCAAAAGTTCAGTCAATAAACATTAGCCCCTTACATTAAGTGTAGCCTATAAATGAACAAGCTCTAACAACCCCCACCCTACTCTAGAAGGTCAGATAAAATCTATTGCTTCTTAATTGGCAAAATATTTAACCAGTTTGAATAATCACTTAAAGAGAAGTTAACCCCTTGATTCCATGTGTTTAAACATTAACATCTTCAGTCTGCAGAAAGTATAAGCCAGTTAGCCTTAAAAAACTATTTGCAGCCCATTTACTTTGATGTGGAAATATATACAATAGCCACCAGCAAATGGCAACATTTACACATGAATTAACTTTTTTTAAGGTTAACTACGAACCTGGTGGTTTGAACACTATTTCTGATTCTTTATGATCCAAGAAACTAATTTAAACCAATTTTTTCAATTAAAGTCTTTACAGTCTAACCTAACAAAAAAAAAAACCTCTGAAAAATTTACCTGGTGAAACATTTGAAATCAATTGCTGGATAAATCTCATTTTCTCAACCAGCAGAAAGCAGAGTCTTTTCTTGTACTTCTTCAGGAGAGGATTACTGATTTTAGAAAACAAAACCTTTTTTTAAAAAAATCAATTTCTGATATTCTCTTTGGAAAAAATGGCATATATTAACACAGCTCCAAGTAAACATTCTTAATAAGTGCTAAAAGCAAAAGATAAGCTAGAGAATAAATGAATTTTACCTTTAATCCTAGCATGTTTAAGAAAACCAAGATTACTTCCTTTTGATCTATGATAAAAAGCAACCAGGAAGAGCAAGCGGTGAGTGCATCTTCCAATGATTTTTACTGGAGCCATTGGTTTTCAGCTCCTTGGAAATAATCAAGCCTTGAATACAAGCAATGTCTCACAGTGCTAAACAAAGGATCACATCACATACTTCCAAAATATACTGTCAAATACCAGATAATACCCTTTTTCTTGTGATAATGTGAGTGAAATGTTCAAACACAGCTGGCAATTAGGTGTGTAAAGTTAACATCAAGTTGCTTATGCTGGCACCTAAAATTATACTTGGGAGAAAGTTAGTTTCTGAAATACAAGTCTAACAAGACAATAAGGCAACAGCCAGCCTGCTTGCCCACCTCACGCAGTGACAGCTGCATCAGTCAGCTCTCTGTTGGGTTGGAGACTTTCTTTCACCAGTGCCAAAACATGGCTGCTCTTCACGTGCAGAAGTGTACTAGAAGCCCAACACCTGCCTTCATCACCAGTTGCAGGTAACAACCCAAAATTCCTATTAAATCATGAGATGCATTTGATGCTTTACACTCCCCAGGCTCTTTGGATATTTCATATTGTTCATAAATTTAAGAAGTCACCTAAAAACAGTTATGCTCCTAAGCACAGGGACTAGAAACTATTAACTCCGCACTGCAGTCACCACTCCAAACTGCAGGCACCAGCTAGAAAGACCCACACAATCAGGTTCTCTCAACCATCTTCTCCTTCCTGCCTCTCTTACTCTCAACATTAGTGGGTCAGCTTCAGTAAGAGGGGAAAATCTTCCAACCCCTCTCCCTCAGACAATTCTGTACTGCATGCTGGTGGTGAGGACACACTACTCCGGAGGTGGTGACCATACATGAGTCCCCCAAACTGCAGAGGGATGTAAATACAGGTCATCCATTTTCAGTACAAGCACCCCAACTAGCACGCAAACCGAAGTGACAGCACCACCTCTTTAACCAATATGCTGTGGGACTATGGGGCAGGGCACAAATCTTTTACCTACATGTCCTCAGCAGAAGATCCCACGTTGGTAGAGATGACCAGCACTCACCAGCCAGATACCTGAGCTCCAAAGGCAGGAAGATGAGCAACACTTTCCATGTGCTAATTCTGCAAGCCTACTGTTCCCTTGGATGTCTTCAGTTCTTTCCACTGACTCTACAAACATTGCAGGCTCTAAGCTCAGGTGATGTGAATCAAGTGCTGAATTTTTCAGCTCTACATGGGATTTGTACATGGAGTTGCTTTGAAGTTGTACCCAGCACTTTTATTACTTAATATACTGGTATATCAATTTCTGGCAGAATTTTAAAGCAAGTCATTCTGAAAACAAATTATGGAAGAAAAATGAGTCAAGGGAGAGAAAGATTCAGTTTCCTTTTGCATGCATGACTCATTTTAATTATCATCCTGCAGGCAGATCAGTTAATTGCTAGAAACCACTGATTATTCACTCTTTTTCTTATTAGGTAAAAGTCATTGCACACTCAGACTGAAAAAACATAACATGAACTAAAACCAGATCTTGATTGATATTTCTAGCATTTTTACTGTATTTTGTATTTTTACTCTTATTTTCAAACTATTGTTTTTGCAAAACAATGGTATGTTTACATTGCTCAGGCATGTTTCTCATTTGCTTTTTTAACATCTGAAATAAGTTACATCAGCTAATAAAGGACTGTACTATCTATTTTTTAAACTAAGTATCCAGATGTGTCTCTGTATGTTTATATGTAAAGCAATATATTATGAAGGCTTTATTTCACAGCATAACTCAGTACACAGGATCTTCTTCAACACACTACATCACATCAAGGTTTGTTTTTATTTTACTATACCATAAAGGATCTCAAACAAAGCTAATGTGGCAGGCAGGGGCAAAAAAGACAAGAATTTTAATTGCTTTTTTGGCTTTGGTGGGTTTTTTGGTTTTGGTTTGGGGTTTTTTTTGTGAAACAGCACAAGTGATACTGGAAACCAAAGACTTAAAAATCAAATACAGCCATGGTGACAAGGCAAGTACTCAGCTCACGAGATCATGCCAAAACCAGCACCTATAATAGTCATACAATGGAATAACAATGACAAAAGGTTCAAAAAAGGTACCCTTCTTTCTGGCCTGAAGGAGTGTATTGCAGCTGGGAAGACACCTTTTTTTAAAGAAATCAAATACACATGTTCGTGTTTCAGCCTGGAAATGAGACATGGCAGGTATAAATAAAGCAGTCCCCCAGCTGCCACAGTTTATTATTGAAGAGTAATGTATCTAGAGAAATTATGTGGATTTACGGACGTTCTCAATTACGTTCAGGTCTTCAAGAATGTATCACTTCATACAAGAGAAGTTTCCAAAAAAGCATTCAAGCTTGTGAGGGAGAGAAACTCTAGGCCACAGAATGCTGCCAAGGTAAGCACCAGTGGGGTCCATCTGGCCAGCTAAATGTGGCAATACTGCACTGATGTGCAGGTGACTGCACTGCAACAAGGACTATTCCAAAACAAGCTCACCAGGGTAGGAAGCACACCCAGAGACACACTGGTTATCCTGACTGACATCAAAGCAGTGCTCCAATTTCAATCACTGCTAACTTTTCTTTCTTTGTCCAGACTTTTTCTGGAGTTCTCAAAGTGCCACACCTTAAGGGACTTCAATGTTCATGAGTACTGTATGACACACAGATTAGCCTAGAATCTGTAATGTGAAAGCCATGGTTTTGTCAAGATGACCTCTATGCAAATACACGGCTAGAACTATAGCTAATCCTCTGACGAGTAAGTGAAAAAGATTCATACCGTATGGAGCTAGAATGGAAGGACTGCTATGTAACTCAAGCCATATGACTTCCCTGAAATAATTCAGTGTTGAATTACAGTTTATTTTTCAAGGGGAAAAAGCATAATCTAGATTCTAGAATTGCCCATAACTTTCTTACTGACACCCTAAACCAAATAAATACACTACAGGGCATAGTTCTCAGTCCACTATGGATTTCTATGGCTCTCCTCTGGTCCAAGTCAACATCACCTTTGATTCATGGGCATTAGCAAGGTATTCCAGTAGCAGTTGTACCAGTGCCAAATAAAGATATAACCTCTACTCCTAGGCAGTGCACCTCATTTTTAATAACCAGGAATCACACTAGTCTTTTCTGGGCATACTGCTACATTGAGAACTCATGTTGAGCTGACTATTGCTGCAACCCTCTTCTCAAGAGTTGCCACATTTCACACCAGACATGCCCATGGGAGTTATTCATGTTTCCTCTCAGGATGAGTTTGACTTCAGAATTGCCATTAACCAGACTCAGCTCATCAACCTATCCACATCACTGTCTCTTTCTGTTATTTGTCATTCCACTGATTGCTGTATGTCATTGGTAGGGAAAGAAATGATTTTTCCATCACTGGTCATTTTTAAATTTGCATGGAATGCTATTTTTATGTTGCAGCTCAAACAAGAATTAAGTCAGAAGTGACCTAATCCCTCCATCGCCCGGTAAGTCAGGCTGCCTGACCATAGGGGCCCTTTCAGGCATTGCAAGCTCTGGTTTTGTGACTCTTTAGAGGTTGGCAGGGCTGATGTGATTTTTGGTTTATGTCAGCAATAAAAAGATAAGTGAAGAGCCAGCAGCTTATCTGCAAACCCAGCTAAACGACTACACCTCTGTATTTACAGTTACTTTAGCACCTGTCATTTAGCCAGATCAAAGCTGATACTTTGATTTTGCCTTGTTCTACTTCATGAACAAAAATGGGTGTTGAAAGGTTAAATACCTGACCTAAGCCTTATTACATCTTTATCCATCAACTGAGCTTGTCACTTCATGTAAAAAGATTATCAAGTTCATTTTATCAGATAATTTTTCCACAAACCAATACGAGTTAGCATTACTTTTATATACTTCTTCCAGCGCCTATTACTTCAATCCCGTCATGGACAGCACACTGTCCTACCCTAAAGCCTGGCTTTTCCAGCATTTCCATCCAGCTGACCCAGCATCCTTTCCGTGGAGGGGGCAGTGTGGTTTTCAGGTAGCACCTACCGCTTGAGGAGCAAAACATTGCTGCCTACCACAACCTGATGCAGATGGTCAGGCTGAAGCTGCTGGCAATGGGAGCCAGTGGTTTATCTGGTTTATCACTGCCCACAACCATCAATCTGCTCTCACCTCCTCACGCAGCAACAGCAATCTGACTGTTCAGGGCTGACAGCACAGTCCACCCGCCCATCTGTACATCCAGCTGTCTTCCTAACCTCTCCTCTCCAGTAGCCCATTACAAAACCCAGATCCAGCCCACAAACCTGTGTTGTACAACATTAAGTCATCACATGTAATCTAATAAACTAGAGACAAAACATTTATGTCATATTGTAGTCTCCGAAACTTCTCCAGAAGTGAAAAAAACCCAACAAACCAACCGACCAACCAAACACCAAAACTGGGGAGAGAGGTGGTGAAGATGGGCATGTAAATATCATTAACAGAGCAGAAAACTCACTGCTCAGCTCTTCCAAATTTTCTGGATGTAGTTTCTTTGGCCCTGGTGATTTTAAAGGATGCTGTTTAATGGCTGGCATTACTGGACCAGATTCTGTTTTGTTATAAACCCATGAAAAGAGCTACAGTGTCTCTTCCAAATACTGAACAACACTACCTAATAAAATTCTTGCTGGTTTTGCACTCTCATTTACAGTTACATCATTCCTATCAAGTAATGCACCAACTGTAATGCTGGAGTTTGATTTGCTCCTCATAGAATAAACTCAACAGCCCTGAACACAGTGATCCGAACAAGCACACCCATGGGGCCAAGTCTTGGCTTCTTTTAAACAAGATTTGTAGCTGGATCCTCTTTAGTGTCCAAAGATTGAAGTCACCTGTGAGGTGAAACAGGAAGAGACCGAGAACACAGATTATTATCCCACCCTAATAAACTAAAATACAGAAAATTAAATTAAAAATTCAAAATTAAAACACAAAATTAGTGTAAAATAACAAACTTACTTTCATGTATTCGGAACCTAATACAGTTATACTGTGTGTCCTAGAAATTAACAGATGTCTAGAGTTCAATGGTTAGCACTGGGAAGCATTCTCAGATGCATGTCATGGTGGGCAAAGAGATACTCTGCGAATCTCTTAAAGCTAGAAAACGACTGTATAGCTGCATTCAACAGCTGGAGACCAGCCTTTGGAATCCAGAAGTCCTCTGGCAATTCTGTGCTCTCAAGAAATTCAGAAAGAAAGTGCCTGGATGTTCCTCCAGAATTTTATGACAACTGAAAACTGGCATGGGGCAGTTGCTGCTGAAAGAGGGCTTTAACAGTGACTACATCAACTATGCTGTATTAGGGTTTTTAATTAAATTTCCAGCTTACATTCTGCATTTCTGGGCACAAACTGGAACACAGGAAGTTCCAC
>VZSC01017963.1:0-38014 GCA_013398225.1 Steatornis caripensis | reverse complement strand
CAGAAGGAGACTCCACAGCCTCTCTGGGCAGCCTGGGCCAGGGCTCGGGCACTCTTATAGGAAAGTTATTCTTCCTCATGGTCCTGCCTGGTGAGGTCCCAGCTCCTCTCTCTCCTCTGGGGCACTGAGTTGCTCCTGTCAATGTGATATTTAGAAATACCTTGGTTACTGTCTGTTAATTTGCCACCATGTCCATGCAGGACGGCTGTCTTTCCTGAACAGATGGGTAAATGTGAAATATAACCCTCATTTTCCCACCTTCCCTGCAGGACCCCTTTTCCATGAGACTATTTATTCCCCATATCCCCTTATAATCACCCAAAGAGAAGGCCTTTTATCTTCCACCTTTTCCATCCTGTATCCTCAGAAGATGCTGTCCTGGCTCAGTTATCTACCCATCTTCTCAGAGAACATCTGGCCGCTTCAGACCCTGTTCTGGAGAGGAGTTCTGGTCAACTCTCATTTGACTTCTATCGTGGCACAGCAAGGGCTGGAAACTGAAGTCTTCAGAGATGTTCAGCTGCTCTCTTGCAGGTTCTGCAAAACATCTCAGCCTTCCCACATGGAAGCAAACTGTGCTCTTTTTCTCTCCTCTAACACGTATTCACTGTATCCAACGAGAATGTGGTTCACAAACTATGTGAGTTGTGTAAATATCTAATAAAGCATAACGGTAATAACCGAAAAAGCTTTAAACAGTTCATTGGTGAGGAGTGTTTTGGTCCCTCCAGTTTCTGAGGTGTAGGGCCAAGGTCCTGTGGATCTTATATCCAGCCGCGTGTCATTGGCAGGCGTCTCCAAAACCTGGGATAGATTTTCTAGGTCATTTCCTACCCTAGCCCAGGCCAAGAGGAGATTTAATTAACTCCACAGTCAGGGAGCTCAGATTTGATTAGCCCAGGAAGATTGCTTAAAAAAAATCTCATCAGACATCTGTGCTGCTTTTGGTATAGCAGCTTCTCCAGGCACGGCTAGTCCTGCAAATGCACTGCGGCTGAGATTATTGCCACCGCCAAAGAAAAAAATCATTAATAATCAGCTCTCCAAGCCCAAAGGTGCTATTTGAACCTTAATCACTCCTTCCATGTAGCAATTTGAAAGTCCTTTGTAGTTGTGACCACCCGCAGGAGGTATCCAAGCAAACAGAAGGTACCTGCAGTTGTAATTAAGCCACGCTCTTCCGCTTGGGATTAATTTTAAGCCTTCAGGAATAAGAAATAATAATAGGAAAAAAGCAGATATTTGGTGGTATGCCAAAAAGTTGCAGTGACTCTGTCATGGGGCTGGCTTTCAAGAATGATGTGAGACTCCTCAGTGGTTGTATAATCATTGCAATTAGGACATCAAGTGCTTTACAGATTATGCAAGAATTGCTACTCACATTGCACTGACGAAGAAAGCAGGGCGCAGGACAGGGAAGCGTCAGTGAGGTCATTGCCTCCTGGTCACCCACAGCCAGGAGGAGGAGGAAGATCTTGGGAGTTGTGCTCTGACGTCCTAAATTGTTTATCCCCTTTGAAAATAAACGCGGGCGTCATTAATGAAATAGCATGCAAAATCATTCTTAATTGTGACCAGCAACTGGGGACAATTCATTCTTTGGTGTAGAGCATGGTTGCTGGACACCACATCCCAGAAATCTGAATAGCTGTGCCATGGCCATTGTGGGGCAGGCATGGAAAAGCCTCTTCTTCACGGAACTCAGGAAGTTTCAGTCCATGGGAAAGATGGATAATGTAAGAGTCGGGGCTATACTGAACTGGAAATGCCTTCATCTTTTGAAGGGGGTTCACAGTTTGAGGCTCAGTGAAGCCCAGTAAGACTGGGGAGCTGGACAGCCCGTGCGTTACTCATCCAGTGGACAGGAATGATGAGGAGCATCAAAACCGCCTGCACAACAACACGCCCCCCCTTAGCACTGCCCCATGGATAGCAGAGGAGGTAGCAAAGGCGAAGGGAGTCTTGGCTTGCCTACAGGTGATACTACGTGGACCCAGCTGGCCCTCACGTGCTGAGCCAGCTGTGTGCACCTGTTTCAACCCGTGTTTTGCTACACACCCTAGCTGCAAATATTTCTCAACACCTTACAGAAGGGTTTAAGCAGCAGTCCTTCCCCGATGGATCCAGGTAGCGGGTCGCATCTTTTGCAGATCATTCGCCTGCTCGAGGTGATGCAGCAGAGCGGTTGTGAGGGGTGACTGTGGATGATGCTAGGAGATGCAGACATCAAATTCTTGTTGCAGTAAGAGGGTGATGCTTAGAACAACTACTCCTGGCACCCACAAGAAGAGTTGCCTTACTGGATTTGGTTGCGAGTGGTGCCAAGGTCCTAATTCAGGAGTTGTTTGCGAGAGAGCTGCTCTGTAAAAGTGACCGCGGTACAATTAGGCTTAACTGTGTGGGGGACCAAATACATTCAGCTTGTGAGTATTTAATCTCAAAAAAGCAAAAAATGAGGAAAGAAAAGAGCCAAAAGGAGCAATCCAGAGGAGCAAGAATCCTGTGGATGGCCTGAAAGATGTTAAAAAGACTGTGCTGGAAACCTCAGTAAAATATCTGCTTTGATTGGGAAATAAAACAAAGAGGTGTAAGAAAAATCCCTGCAGGGCATGAAGGGCAAAGTTAAGGGAGGCTCCTGAAGGGAAGAGCTCAGTGGTGAACAAACTGCTGGCAGGGGAGAACGGCAACTCCCATAAAACTTGGCAGTCCAGATTCAGGTAGGAAAAAGGGCTGAAAAGGGAAGTGAAGGTGCCTTTGCTGCAGACACCTGAACTGATAGTGGGGGTGTCAGAAAATACACGGGCAGCAGGAAGACGTTGGGGGAGTCCTTGATGAGAAAGGAGTAGGTGGGCACTTAGGGGTGGTCTGCTGTAGCGCAGTACGCTCTTCTGTCCATGGCAAGATAACAAAGGGTAATATAAAAATAAAACTGCTGAGCACGGGCAGTGAATTTCTGGATGTTGCTAGCACAGGAGGCTGTGGAGGTAGAAAACAGCAGCGGGCCCGCTTGTGAGCTGTGAACGAAAATGTGCAGCCCTTGGAAGAGCCTGTGGGCTGACCTGCTTGGTGGCAATGCCCGTGCAGAGGTGACAGCAGAGACTTCAGCTGCTGAGAGCTTTCTCATGGACAAACCCCCTGGGAAACACCCCGGTGGGATTGCTCACGCGTCCCTCAGCTTTTGTGAGCTGGGTGCCCATTGATGCAAGCCTCCATGGGCTTTGACTTTTGTTGGAAGGCTGAAATCCTTTTCGTACTCAATTCATTAACTAATTAATTCAGTTGCTTTCTGGAGCATCTCTCATCAGACGGCTTTGCTTTGCAGAATTGTTACCCCAGTAAGTCCCTGTTTTGCCAACTGTGACACTTGAGTGTTGACAGACTCATCGGTCAGAAGACCCAAGTTACTGCTTCATGCTCTTGGAGATGCAGCAAATGCAGCGAGCCCAGGGTGGGCAGCAAAGAAATCTTTAACCACAGCTAGGTTAGCCTCGAGGTCTGTGAAAACCTCTGCATTTGGAGAGAGATCCGGAGCAAATATAGTCAAGCTAAAATGGCAAATGTAACCAGAGCAATGTCTTCTACAGTTTAAGACCGTATTCTGCTCTTCACCATGCTGAGTGGTGTAAGTCAGAAGATACTTTGCTGAAATCATTGCACCAACTTCTGACATCATGAAGATCAAAATCCATCCATGGGCTAGCATGGAAAGACTCACCAAATGGAAACAGTAATGATCCTCCTGCCTTCCTCTTCTTAATAGCCCACTGCTAAAAGGTCCCAGGGTCTAATCCTGCTGGACACCAGAAAATTCAGGCAGAAGGAGGCTTTCCCCTCTTTTCTACCAGAGAAGTGTACCAGAAAATCTACCACAGCTTTGTTGAGGCAGAGATTGCTTTCTCCCTGGCTCTGGCAATGTTGTAGAAGTCCAGGAGGCTGTGCTGTAAGACAGCGGGGATGAACTTAGCATCTCCTCTGAGGAAGCGTTGCACAACGTATATATCTGCCCCTGAGCCTGTGGCCAAGCTCTGCCCACGGGCATCACAGAACACAGAAAGGGAATTTGCACCACCATGTCAGAGACACATTTTGGGGTTCTGTGAGGCATCCAAAAACCGCCTTTCCTGCCTTATGTCCCACTGTGCCTCAGCCTGATGACACCACCGTGCTCAAGCACAGATGATAAGCACCATTGTCTGACCCCTCAAATTAATTGAGCAAAGCCAGCATAGACTTGCAGGCCCTTTCCAGGTGTGTGGTATTGGGAAGATCCAAGCACGTGGCAGTCCTTACGCCTAATCCTTGAAAGAAGGAAGATAGCAACTCTCGCTCCAGCATCTCCTCGAGAAGGTAGACCAAGAGCAGCAGAGGCTGCAGAGGAAGAAACGCAAACTCCTGCCCGTGTCTGACAACTTCACTCGGCGTCGGTTTCTTGTTCAGCTGATCAGGGCTTGTACCAAAGAGGAAGGCCCCTGGAAAACCGGCATGAGCAAAAATTAAAAAGATTTAAAACATCTCATCGTTGGGGTGATTCTAGTAACGATTTCCACAAACAGATGTGCCTTAAAATGTCTCACGTATGGTGCAGGTAATTAGTACTGAAAATTTTTTGGTGCAAAAGTTGAGAAAACAAACCACCTTTTCCTTTTTTAATTTTTGCTCATAACTATTAGCTTTCTGGTTTACTTTCTCACTTTTTTCCCTACCATCCCCTATTGCAGATCTTCTTCATGTTCTTAATCAAAATAGAGAGAACTCTCAACATTTTCCCTTCCAACGGCAGAAATTATGTAATATTAATGACAGCTCATTAATCCTCTTTTTGAATTTCCGAAGAAGCACTAACTTCCCATTTAATGCCGTTCTTCTTAACCTAATTCCAGTTGATGATTATTTTTCTTTCTATGGTGACGTATTTTTCACATTTGTAAGGAATTAATATGAAACCTCTGAAACTAAATGGAGACGGTGCTTCCCCACTAGAGAATTGTGGGCGTTTAAGGAGGAATTCCTGCTGGGATATATTTGGTAAATGAAATAACTGGCTAGTTCATTAAGAACACTCGGATACACATGACTACCCTCATCAAAACCTGAAGCGCATTGCTGCAGAAGGCAAAATTAATACCTAGAGCTAGAAATTGTTGTATATTCCTCAAGTGACTGGATGACATTGGATTAAGATCTACTTTTTTCTTCTCTTTTATTTTCAAGTTACAAGAGCAAAGGCAAGCTTAGGCCCAGCACCTTTCTGTAATCGAGCCGTAGAGCTGCCCCTGCCACGAGCTTGGCTCTCGCGCTCTCCCTGCAATTTCCAGACGCAGTCTAAGAGCTGGCAGAGGCCAGGGACTGTTCCCAGCAGGCAGTTTAGGTGAAGTCAATCCATGCTGGAGTCTGAGTTTAGTAGTATGGACATGGCTAGGCTCTGCCTTTTGGCCTGGAGGTAAACCTGGTACACATCTGCTGGGTAAATCCCTCCAGACCCCACTATGTACCGTTTCCCTGAGGGATCCCATCACACAGCATCGGCTTCCAAACGAGCGGTACAGAATGACCACCCAGGAGCACGGCAGCCTGGATGGCTGTTTTTGTCATGCTGGAGAGTGACTACCACCAAACCTCAGCCGGCAAGCACAGAATACATGGCCCAGAAACCTCGAGCGAGCTGCTGTGGCTGACCATGTTGCACAAACAGAGGTGGCCCAAGGTGGTTTGCATGCAGCTCGGCACATTTCCCGAAGCAATGCTACAGTATTTTGAAAGCAGTACCTCGGTTCCTCATAGGAGGACAGTAACAGAGAGGATTCATTGGACCTCCTTAGCGCTCCCCAAAGCTGCGGGGATTGTCTGATTGGCCACCAGAAGGCTGTGAAGAGCAAGGATCCTTCACCACCCTCCAGAAACAGCATAAAGCCAAGCTCTGCTCCTTCATCTTCATGCGTCTGGGTGGCTGACACTGATCCAAGGACTGTTCCAACCTAGACCCTCCTCTTACCTGGTAACGACCAAAATCTTCTCACTATTCAGCCTCTCTTAAAAAGTTCTGTCCTTCTTAAATGGGCTGGAGACTTTATATCTTTAATGTATAGCTGCATTTCACTGTTACAGCCTTAACTGTGCAGTGACTCCAGTCTATCAAGAGTCAGTTCTAGAGATTTCGAATATTGATAAGGAGAAGAGTTTTTCTTGGCTGCGGGAAGAGAGCTGACGGGAGACACAAACACTCAGAAATTTATCCTGGAAATCATTTAATTCTTGAGGTGAAGGAAAAGCAACAGCCTCTAAGCAAGAATAGGGAGAAGCTGGGTTTTAACTTAACTGTGAAGGAACTTCTGGTTTTTTTTTTTATATTTAGAAAAGCTTGAGAACACACATTGTTTTTTTTTTAATAAACATAGCAAAAATTGGCTTATTTTTCTTTATGGATTAAAATCTTAACTTCCACAATGTATTGCAATGTATTGCAAAGTAGCTTGCAATCTAGGATAAATATCTGGTTAATTAATACAGTAATTAAAAGGGGATTTAAAATTGTATTTTTCTGCACAGAAGTTTGATCCTGTGCCACAATCCTACGTATGCTCCAGGAAACCCTTAGAACAATAGACATTGTTATAAAGAAAGTGTGTAATACCTCTTCTAGGTAACTCTTGGTCTTGAAGAACATTTCTGCGTGGCACTTCTCATCCCACCGTGATTGTGGAGGGACAACCCTCTTATTAATGTCTTGGTGTCATTTCTCTGTAGTGACGGGAGTTCCCAGTCCACCTTCTGCCATGAAAATCCTTTCCTTTCTCTTGGCTCTCCTCTTGGTGATATCTCACGGAGCTGCAGGTAAGGTGTAAATGAGGATGAGGAGCTGTACAGAAGGAGATACTGGTGTCTTATAAAGGACTCATGTCCCCTTCGTGAAGTGGCCAAGCTCCTTCCTGCAAAGAAACTTCATGCATATTGTCAAAACTTGTTGGCAGATTAAAGATGATACGTGAAATTAGCAGGCAAACACTTCTACCGGCACTTCAGTGCCTTTGCTGCTCCTCCAAAAATCCAGTCTGAGTTGAAAGCACTGGGGGCAACCCCAAAATTACTATTCAGCACCAGCATTTTCCCTGTTAAAGTTTGCAGACTCTTGTACTTCAATCACTTTGTCTCTGGCTTACCCAACAGCAAACCACTCATAATCGAATGTTCTTTAGCCACACAGAAAAAGAGGGATCTGTTCCCCATGCTCTCCACATATCCTTTGCTTCAGGACCTTGTACTTGGAGTGGGGAGGCAGAAGATCATGAGTTAAGATTGAAATGCTTTCTGGTAGCTTCTGCTCGGTGGAGAAACCCATGCAAGCAGAAGTCATAGTGTTAGGCTGTGCCTATTACAGGGACACAAGGGGGTCTGGAACCCAAACCCCACCTTATTGTCCAGAAAAAGGGACTGTGTTTAAACACCATCCCTGAAAATGACACAATTACAGGGCAGGACACCGTGTGCATGAACAAGTGCCGGTGGAGGTTTGGGGTTGATCTCTGGGGGAATAGGATGGGAAGTACCCTCTGGGGAGTAAGGATGGGAAAAGGCTGTGATGAGTTGCAGAAGGCCAGGACCATGAGAGACGCATCGTATATACTTGCCTGATCTTATTCTTACCTGGGCCTCTACTTATGGCTGTTCTCACAGAAAGGACACTGGGCAGAGTGTTTTTTTGGTCTGGACTAGAATGGTGGTTTCATGTCCTTATTTAACAGACAGATATATGCAGTGGACATTTGGGCTCTTTTCAGTAGGACCCATCTTCTGGGTATGGTAAAGCAAGACATTTATCTGGAAGAAAGTGTGTCTGAGAGCCGATACTGCTCACATTCATCACACAGACAGATAGGTTGGGACCAGAAGCATTTTATTCAGCCTTCCCCGCACTCCTGTATTGCTGCCTGGTATTTTCTGGGTNACAGATATATGCAGTGGACATTTGGGCTCTTTTCAGTAGGACCCATCTTCTGGGTATGGTAAAGCAAGACATTTATCTGGAAGAAAGTGTGTCTGAGAGCCGATACTGCTCACATTCATCACACAGACAGATAGGTTGGGACCAGAAGCGTTTTATTCAGCCTTCCCCGCACTCCTGTATTGCTGCCTGGTATTTTCTGGGTATGCAAGCACCACAAAACTCACTTGCTGTGAATCTAACACACCAGGGATGCTCTGGATCTGCCGTGCATGTGTAACATTCGTGGTCTGTTTGCTGAAACAGGCACTCCACTTTCTGGATGTGCTGGGCTTAGTGTGGTTGCATGGATGAGCTGTGAAACTGGAGTTAATTGGTTCATGTGCAGTCAATCACATGCATCCAGAACGCATCAGCCTGCCAGGCTACATCTCTATTAATCAACCAAACCGGTCCAGGCAACATGCTGCCTAATTGGTAGTCTGCTCCCGAGGGTAATTTTAACCCCTGACAACTAGCCCTTTCACGGATAATACCTGTTCTGGGAACAGCACGGACTGATGGCCATTCCCAAAAGGCAGTTTGATTGTGGATATCCTATTTTAATGGGGAATAAAGTTTAGCCATGTAGATAAGAGCAAAGCCATGCTGCTTGCCCTCAGGCCCAGAGGGCAATGCCTGGCTTGCTGTGTTTGCTAGCATGGAAGCGGTCGTTCTGCGTGCATTGTTGAGTTTATCCATGTACGGGGGCCATCTGTATGGACTGCTGGACAACAGGACCTGTTTGGAGACATGGTTGAGATTTATAGGGAAGGAAATAGGCCAAATCTGTGGAAATTCAGATGCACAGAGATCCTCATTTTTCTGTCCCTGCAAGCGGCAGCCTCCGAGCTGAGGTGGTCATCTCTCCTTAGTTGTGACCTACAAAACTTTAAGAGCTGGTAAATGTCCACTTACTGTTTTCCATCAGGTGTTTGGTGTCCGTCCCTGAATTTTGAGTTTCTAAGGGAGTCCTGGGCTTGGAGACATGGTTCTTACATCTGAAAAAGGGATTAGAGCATTTGCTTGATTGTTCTGCCCATAGACCTCCTCCTCTGAGGGTCGCATTAGGACAGTCAGGACATTGGGCACTGGTGTGGCATGGTGTCAGCACACAGGTATTCATCAAAATGCAAAACTCTGACAGAAACCACTGTCTCCTGCCTTTTTTTTTTAATCGTACAGGCGTTGTAAAACGTCCAAGACCTTTTATGCGATGTGGATATCGTGGGACTTTCTGCTTCCCTGGGATATGCCCTCGTGGCAACGCTTATCTGGGAGTGTGTCGTTCGGGGCATTCTTGCTGTAAATGGTAAGTTTAGGATTTAACTGGGGCAAAGATCGCTTTCCAAATTTTCAGTTAAGTCCCGTGTAATGGGATTTCCCTCATCAACATAAGCCTGAAAACCCTGACATGTTCTGTCCTTCGTGTAGGTTGTAGTGTGGCTAATTGCACAGGATCTCCAGGGATGATCGCTTCTCACACTGTTGGATTCAGGGAGCTGTTGTTCCAGTCGTCAAGGATTTGTCATTCTTCTTTCAATAAATGCAAGATCTGGTGAGGCTGTATGGCTGCTGTGAGTGGTGTGGTCATTCTTTTCTCTAGAAGTGTTATTTTCCTTCAGAATCACAGAATCACAGAATGGTAGGAGTTGGAAGGGACCTCCAGAGATCATCTAGTCCAACCCCCCTGCTAAAGCAGTTTGAGCAAGAATTAAAAGAAGTTTGAGCAAGAATTCTGAAATCAGGTTAAACCTACCAGGAATGCTTAGTTTACCAAAATATTTTCCCCTCTTGGGTTGCTGATTGAATGAGTGCCGGCATGTTCTCCACCCATGCCTGCTAGGAATCCTCTGCTGTGACCAAAGCTGGGGTCAGCCACCGTTTCCACATGGAACATCAAAGTCTTCACCAGTGTGATGCTTCATAGCACCTCAGCTCTGAAAATTTTGCTTTTCTACCTCCTGGTCCAGAGCTTTCAGACCTGGGAACAGCAGCCTGTTTCACTATAGGAACTCAGAAGGACGCACTTAGCAGAACAAAAGGAGGCAGGTGACCCCGTTTTAAAATTTGAAGCCTCGTTTTACCTTTGGTTATTTTGTCTGATATAAATTTGGAGTAAATCTGCAAAACTCGTATCAGTTGCGGTAGCAAATCAGGAGAATGGAGTTAGACCTATAACATTGCTTGAGGCAATTAGACAACATGCATGAAACCCCAATGCCCCTGCTGCTTCAGTCTCTCATCTTGCAAGAGGTTTCTGCTGTCCTGCCCTGAACGCAACCAGAAAACTCAGAAGGTGCAGGTGGCTCAGTGAGCTCCTGGCTCTGCAGTTGCTCTTGCATGGCCAGGAGCGTCCATGTGCAGACAAATCAGCCCTCGGACTAATACTCGGTGGTTGTGGCCAGTAAATATTTGTTTTCTGCTCTGAGACTAGCTGGCGTGGCAGAGCTCATGCACATACAGCCAAACTCAGCCTTCAAAGCAGGGCAACCTCAGCCTGCCACGGCCGTCCTGTGCTCACGCTGTCCCCTGTGTCCTGCCCAGCTATTGCCAGGGACTGAGCCCAAGCCATGAACGCTGCGCCAGAATAGCCCTGGGGCTTAGCATAGACCAAGGACCTTTTGGAAACAGCAATCTGGATGCAGCCACCCTTTTCTACAAGCAGAGGGAATTTAATAGCAAACATGGGCAGGCTGGGCTAGCGGCTCTTAGGGCACATCTTTGGGCCTGATGTGTCCCTGAAATAGAGCGGGAAATGACCTCAGCTCTCCCACGGCCTGTGTGAAGGGCAGCACTCATGGGTGCTCAGCAAAAGCGGCAGCAGTAATGGTTGGCTTTTTAAGGGAAACAAGCAGCCCAGGTGCCACAGGAAAAGGACTGACTCGGAACCCTGAGCTTGCCATTTGTCGCAGAGCGTTTGGCCTCCCGTCAAAGCGGATGCTTCTGCAAGTGACTCTGCCACCATTGAAACCACAGCCTCATGAAGGGCAGGAAACTGGGCCAACGGCCGACTCGCAGGGATTCCCCTGGATGGAGACCTGAGGAAATTGCCAGGTGGAACCAAACCAGCAATTTACAGTTTATGTCCTAAGATGTTTTGCACAATCCACAGCAGGTGAGTGTTTCTTTCACAAACTGGAACGGCACAAGTTGTTTTGCTCAGGGACTGAGGACTTTGCAGAGAGGGTTCAGCCCTTGTTATTTTAGATTCAGCTCTGGAGACAGCCCAGTGTCTGTAGCCAGGGTCATGCAGAATACTGTGTTATCACGCTTTTAACTTACTGCCACGAACAGCTGCCCTTGCATTTATTGCTGGGGAATGGCTTTGAGAGCAAGCTTAGCTTGAAACATGGATCGAAACCTCACTCCTTTGGATCCGTGCTGCACATCTCCTCCCTGTTTCTTACCCCAATTCCACCTCCCCAGCACTCTGGGCATGATTGAATTCACCTCACAGCTCTTCCCCAAAGGCAGAGATGCTGATGCTGATGAAACAGAAAATACCAGACAGTACCAGAGCTGGTGGAGTGGGACTGTCCGCACCATGGCCGGATGCAAGGCTGTGCAGCACCTAAAGCTCGTTTCAGATACACATCAAGCCCTCAGTGGAATGGCTGGTTGTGCAAAATCACAGTTTATGCCACTAGGACTCTACTACATCCCCCAATGATAATGCTGTCGCTCTTTCAGCACAGCCCCTGTCTCTCTGCTTAGGTCTGAGAGAGGACATTGTTTCAGGGTGTGAAGGCATGAAGAATAGGAGATCTGCTCACCCCAGCGCCCCAGCAGCCCTCTTTGCCCTTGAAGCTTCACTAGAGAAGACAGACACTCCCAGCACCTCACTGGAGGCACAGCAGTGCTAGCTGCGCTGTCTGAGTCTCACTTTTCCATAGAATTTTTGCTCAGTCACAGCTACTTGGTGTGGACCGACATCCATTGTAGAAATCCCGAATATGGAGCGGGACATGGAGTTGTGAGCTCAGTCTTACCTCAAAGTGAGCACACACAAGTGTTCAGGGAAGACTTGGGTGTGTACGGGGCAGGACCAGGCCCCATAAACAGCTTGGATGCAATTACTCAGGGGTAAGGCTGAGATGGCTGGCCTCAGGAACAGGCTGGTTTAATGTTTAGAGCCCAAAATGCCATGGGAGTTGACCAACTTTCAGTGTCCTTCTTGTAATCTCAGGACACAGAAATAACATTTCCTTAGAAGTGGGCTGTGGAATTAGCAGTTTTCTTGTTTCGAGAGGGACTGATGAATAGATGGGAAGTCTATACAGAGAAGCCACCGTCATCTGGAGTAGTTTAATCTGTACTTAACGTTACACAACAATGATATAGACATCTATGTCAGAGCTGGTCATGCTACGTTCCCTTTACAGACCATGGCAAAGAAACAGGATTTTTTAAAAAGGGATTTGCTAGGCCTGTTTTGGACATCATCACGAGGGTAACATGACTTGTGCTCCGTCTGCTGTGGAAGGAGCAGGAGGTGAAGNTGCTACGTTCCCTTTACAGACCATGGCAAAGAAACAGGATTTTTTAAAAAGGGATTTGCTAGGCCTGTTTTGGACATCATCACGAGGGTAACATGACTTGTGCTCCGTCTGCTGTGGAAGGAGCAGGAGGCGAAGAGCTCAGCCCAGCTGCTTCATCACTGCAAAGATCTGCTTGTGGCCAGCTGAGTCCTGCCCCGGTATGTGTTGACAAGTGCTCTTGTTTCAGCTGTGTCACCTCAGCCCCTTGCACACAGCAGCAGGCATTGGCAAGCTGCTCTGCTAAGCAGGATGGTACCTTGGAAAAGCAACGGCTGGTGGCCTCCTCCTGGAGACCTCCACAGCTGCCAACCTTGTGTCACAGGCGGGTCCCTGCAAGGGGATGTCAGTCTCCCAGCAAAGTCCTGGACCAGCCTGCGGGGTCCGTGGCTCCTCTGCTTCTTCTTCCAAACACGCAGCGGCTGTCTACCACAATTTGTGCAGCAGTTGGATCACATCATAGGCACTTGGCATCTTGACAAGGTGAGAGAAGGAAAGGCCCAGCTGCCAACTTCCACCGCTGAAATCCCCAGCTGAGTAGTTCATGACCGCTATTCCAAACATTGGGAGAGCCAACCCAAAACTCGGGCGTGCAGCACAGCACCCTCCTGCCAGGCAAGCACTGTCACTTGCCCTGGTGGCATGCTGATCCTACAGCTACAGCCAGAAAAAGGGAAAAGACCATGGTCCAAATATTTTTTATGTCTGCTGAGCTGTCGTGGCATCTGTAAGAGTCGTGGAGGTGGCAATTAACTACATCTCTGTGCTTCTGCATTTCAACACATGCGCTAGCTTAGTTTGGGGGGGCTGGAGGAAATGAGGAGCTGTCCTGAGGTCCCTGCTCCTGACCACCATGGCAGAATAACGTTGGCTGCCAAGAGATCTCCCCAGAGTCAGACCCACAAATCCTTTGTGCAATTTCCCTTCCTGGGGAGAGAAATTGAGGCAGGAAAGGGTAATGAAATATGATGAGGCGTTGGGATAAAAGGTATATTCATGTAACCACTCAGTAAATACGCATTATGCATGAATGTTTTTTATATATATATACACACACATACATGTACTTGATGAATCTGCAACAAGGCTGAAAAAGTATACGAAGATGGCACTATCGATACGTCGAGAACCAGTAAAGGGTTACATACAGCAGACTCTTAACACACTGTAAACACAGCAAAGTCACAGTTAAAGCTTGTCATTCATGGGATTGCCAGTTGGACGGAGATGTCATCCCATGTGGCATCTTCCCAGTTATTTTCAAATGAAGCATAGAGAGCACGCTTCACTTGGGGGGAGGAATACAGAGCTCCTTTGTGTTGCGAAAGCAGATGGCTTGCCAAGGTCTAACGAACAAGGATGCAGTGTGTCCCAAGACACGTCCAGCAAACCACAGCACTGAAAAACCCTTACGCAAGGTGGGATGACACAAGGCTGGAGGCCTGGGAATCCTTCTCAGAGGTGTCAGAAGATGAAAACGATGCCTCTTCTTCTTTGGCAGGGGGAGAAGGAGGGAAAGGAGCTTTTGAGCTGGATGTTTTGAGGTGTCAGCCATCCCAAGGGACGCTTGGCCACGTGGAGAGACCAGCTGGCTGAGACCAGACAGCTGCTGCTGCCGCTGGGAGCTGAGAAGCTGCGGGAGGCNCAAACCACAGCACTGAAAAACCCTTACGCAAGGTGGGATGACACAAGGCTGGAGGCCTGGGAATCCTTCTCAGAGGTGTCAGAAGATGAAAACGATGCCTCTTCTTCTTTGGCAGGGGGAGAAGGAGGGAAAGGAGCTTTTGAGCTGGATGTTTTGAGGTGTCAGCCATCCCAAGGGACGCTTGGCCACGTGGAGAGACCAGCTGGCTGAGACCAGACAGCTGCTGCTGCCGCTGGGAGCTGAGAGGCTGCGGGAGGCTCCTACCCCCAGGCTGTCGAGCACGTCCTCCCGCTGGTGGCTGGTCACGTCTCCTCCCGGACGGGCTGTCCTCTCTCCTCAGTCCTGTTGCCGTGCAGGTGCCACACGACACGCAGGCACGGACCCTCCTGTTCATCTCCTTTCTCTTCTCCGCAGAGCTGTGACCCTGCCAGCGACTTCCAGCCATGCGGATCCTGCCTCTCCTCTGTGCTCTCCTCCTCCTGGTGCTCCAGGGAGCAGCAGGTAAGAAATGTGTGTGGGGAATCTGGAGGATTTGTCCTTTGCCAGCTAAGATGATGTGTGACTTCTCCTGGTTGCTGTAGCATCCCCCCTGGGGTCCCTCGCACCCCATATCTTCAAGGAGACGCTCCTGCTGCAGGTTCTGCAGCCGGGACCAGAGCTGGGACCTTGCAACAAAGCTCTTGTGCTCCACAGATGAGGATTTTCTACCTTCTCCATACCTCCTGGCCCTTCCCTGAGTCAGCTGCTGGAGAAGAGGGCACAGCAGCCCTGTTGGAGGGGAGGAGGAGGGAGGAAAGCAGATCCTGCTTCCACCCTGAGAGACCTCCCTTGTGCCAGGAGGNGCTGCGGGAGGCTCCTACCCCCAGGCTGTCGAGCACGTCCTCCCGCTGGTGGCTGGTCACGTCTCCTCCCGGACGGGCTGTCCTCTCTCCTCAGTCCTGTTGCCGTGCAGGTGCCACACGACACGCAGGCACGGACCCTCCTGTTCATCTCCTTTCTCTTCTCCGCAGAGCTGTGACCCTGCCAGCGACTTCCAGCCATGCGGATCCTGCCTCTCCTCTGTGCTCTCCTCCTCCTGGTGCTCCAGGGAGCAGCAGGTAAGAAATGTGTGTGGGGAATCTGGAGGATTTGTCCTTTGCCAGCTAAGATGATGTGTGACTTCTCCTGGTTGCTGTAGCATCCCCCCTGGGGTCCCTCGCACCCCATATCTTCAAGGAGACGCTCCTGCTGCAGGTTCTGCAGCCGGGACCAGAGCTGGGACCTTGCAACAAAGCTCTTGTGCTCCACAGATGAGGATTTTCTACCTTCTCCATACCTCCTGGCCCTTCCCTGAGTCAGCTGCTGGAGAAGAGGGCACAGCAGCCCTGTTGGAGGGGAGGAGGAGGGAGGAAAGCAGATCCTGCTTCCACCCTGAGAGACCTCCCTTGTGCCAGGAGGGAGGCAGCAGACATGTTGGAGACCCTCCCCTGGAGGCTGCTGCGGGATGGTAGTGAGCAACTCCCATCCAAGTACCATAAAGATCACTTTGATTTCTGCTGCAGACATTTGCGGCAGGGCACGGCCAGGGGTGGGCTAGCACCTGCCACGCAGGGACCAGCAGCTGTGCTCAGCATTTCAGCAGGGCCGTGCCAAAGGTCTTCTCTTTCTGCACTCTGCAGGGCTGTCCCTCGCTCGAGGATCACCTCAGGACTGCGAACGCCGCGGTGGATTCTGCTCTCACGGGTCGTGCCCTCTGGGGATCGGTCGTGTTGGCATTTGCTCTGAGCAAGACTTCTGCTGTCGGATGTAGGTTCAGGGCTGCCCAAAGGGCTGAGATTGCTGCCTGTTGGGGCTAGAAGTGAGGCTGTTGGAGAAAGAGGGGACAACATGCAGCCCGAGGACACAGGGACATCCCTGAGCCCTCACTGCTGCTGTGGTTGGGACAGGCACTGCCAGACCTTTCCTCCTGCAGGCGATGGTATCCCTGATGGGCTCCTGGGTCCCTGGTGCCGAACTCCGAGCAGCCCACTGAGACCAGCCCATGCCGTCGCAGCGTGGTCAGAGTGATGCTGCACAGGGGCACGAAGCACCACCGGGAGCAACAGGAACCCGGGACAGCTGGATTGTGGTCCCGCGGGAATCCCTTACCCCAATACTGGGTCCCCAATACAAGGTGGTTGTTTGCATTCCCACTGCCGAGGGTGTGTGTGTGTGTGTGTCTTCAGGGACCGATGTGTGGGCATGCAGCTATTTTCTCTGCAACCAGGGAAGGGCAGAGAAGACAGGGTGAATCCCTGATAGTCACAGACCCACAAACACCCACAACCCATCCTCACCTACTTGCTCTCCAAAGTGTCCCCAAGCTGCAGCAGCATTCCCTGCAGTGTGAGCGGAGACCCACAGGGACCCCAAGAAGAGCCTTCTCTCTCAGAAAGGGCATCCCTGCATCTGACATCCAAGGTCAGGGATGGAGGGGCTGCTACGAACCCCCTAACTTCAGTGTGTGCCTACTGGTTGTCCATTGGGTGCCAAGCTGGGTCAGGAGTCCCCGTGGGGCTGTTTCGCAGGACACGCCGCTCTGGTGGCCTTGGGTCCATCCCCTGCTGTGGGACCTGGGTGTGTGGTTGGTGTTGTGGGGTCCACAACACCAGGGGGGTGTTGTGGGGTCCAGGGGCAGCCGGGGGGTGGTGTGGGAAGTCATTCTGCGCTTGAAGAAATAGAGACTGATGGCTGTGTCAGGAGGCCACTCAGGATGTTGGGATTGAGTTGGGGGTCATCGCTGAGCGCTGTGGGGTTCAAGACCTAGGGCTTGGCTGGGGGGGATCAGTTAGGAGCCCAGGGCCAGGCTGTGGGTTATCATTGTGGGTGAGCCTTGGGGCAGATCTATGGTACTCAGCTCAGGGGGGCCATGGTGGTGGCCTCTGTGCTGCCATGGGGCAGTCATAACGAGGGCTGGCAAGGTAGGGGTCATGTCACTGCCCCAGCAGGGCAGGCCCGTTGGCTGAGAGCAGCCTCAGCCTGGGGCATTGGACACATCCATGGGGATGGGCCAAGGCCAAGATGTCAGCTGTGGGTCGAAGTCCAGATCTGGATCAGCAGGACCAAGCTGCAGCTCTGATGGGGTCCAGAACAAGATCCTCAGCTCAAAGCAGCTGTCCTCGGCAGAGGCTGGCCCCAGCCATGGCCTCCCTGCAGTGTGGGCTCGAAGCCCTCTCCACACCATGATCAGCAGCCCTTGGCTGTGCTAGCCCTGGACTGGCCCTGAGCCTGGTACCAATCCTCCAGGAGTGAGGATGCTCTGAGGACCCTTGCGTGTGTGAAGACAGCACCACAGATACCCAATCCAAATTCTAGGCATTGCTGCTTGGGGAAAATCCCCATGATGTGTCTCACTGACAAATGGCACCAGACGCTTTGCCTCTGATGTATCCAACCTCATTACCCTTCGTTCTCTCCAAGGTCCAACTCCCACAGCTTTGGTCTCTCTGGGCAATGGACCAGCACTCTTGGTACTCTCTCCCACACCCAGTACTCTGGCTTGAAGTTTGCTAGGTGACTGCACAACCATGCAGACACACCATAGACAGATTTTTCGTACAAAAATAGTTAGAAATAAAGTTTATGAGGAATATAGGGCAGATTATGGTGGTCACATGTAGGACATGGCCAGAGAAGCATATTGTCCAGCAGCCTGCTTACATGAGCTTGGCCCCTTTCATCCCTTGCTTCTCAAGTTCTCATGACCTATTCCTCCATGACTCACCTTGATCTTTACCTTTCTGAAACACCACATAATTCCTATAAATCCACGAACTCTCTTGATCAAGTCCACGTCTCCAAGGCCTGATAAGTCCTATTCACCTTCTTCAAGAGTCTCGCTTAGTTTGCATACCTTTACACAAAGACTTTTTTCTATTGAATCACATTCGTGGGTTTTGTACCAGGAATGACAGTTTCAGGAGCAGTGAATTCAGACAGAATTAGGTGAGCTGTGGTCTCACCTGATCACATTTCCTCTGTTCCCTGTTTGTTTATCTGGGTAGCCATCAGGAAGGTAACCTTACACTTGTCACTTCCTGGAACGTCAAATGCAAATCACCTCAGCAAGGATGAAGCTGTTCCTGTAATGTTAAAAGAGGAGAAAATAAGAATATTTTGCATGACCCTGCATTTCTCGCACTACCTGCTTACTAAATAAACTGAGACGAAAGGAAAATACAAATATTTTATCCTTTTATGGGACTGGTTGCTACTGGTGTGTACGCCAACCAGTCTGTTTTGTCCATCCCAGGCAGTTCATGACTAGCCACCGCAGCTCGTGTGCCCACTGTGCAGCGTGGTGTCACAAGATGTGTTGCATGAGGATAGTGGTGAAGACTGCAACAACCCTCAGGAGCTACCTCGGCCTCTCCCATTGCATCAGAGAGCGATAAGGTGCAACCCCATCATCCCCGCACAGATGGGTCTCTTTCTGATTGGCCACGGGGAGATGTGTCAGGAGGAATAAGTGCGTGTCCCACACATCAGCAGTGGTATAAAACCAGAATGTTTTGGCCACAACAGTACTCCCTGGACCCAAGGGCATCTGGACGTAAGTGATTTCTGTTGGGTTTGTAATCATCAGGTAAGTAATTGCTGTGTTTCTTTCTGGAAACCTGCCCATTCAGCCTCTCTGTTCAAGTCCTGTCACCCTAGACTCATCTAAATTACAAACTACTGGAAGCATCCCTGTATATAATCAGGCCATCAGAGTTGCCTTGGAAAGAGAATAAAAACCTTCATATGAGTCTTAAGAGCCCAGAACGTGTGGAAGCTGGAACTAAGGTTTCGTAACTACAGGAGAGATGGGAAAGGTGCCTCGATGCTGGAGGAGGGACCCGAGATCTTCTGTTCTGGGGGAATGGGGACTTTCCTCAGCAAAGTAAGGAGATGCTTTTCCCACAGCAGTACGGAGATTCTCCGTCCTTTCAGGCTGTCTGTTAACTCAAAAGGTTGATTTGTGTTTCCCATTTCTGGCCACCAAGACACTTCCCTGCGCTCTCACTCCTCGCTGGGTCCGCGCTGCGTGGGGCAGGGGCAGCAGCTGTGGGGCTGGGGAGTGTCTTTGCTGGGAAGCGTAGGAGTGGTCTTGAGTTGAGGGTGGGCGCTCCCAAGCTGAGCTGGGAGGACTTTCCTGAGCCCAGGGAAGCAGAGGCAATTGTGCAGGGTGTTTTGGGCAGCCAGCTTTGGACTGGCTGAGTTGATGGAGAGTGCCGGCTATCCCTTCACATAGCATGGCGTCTCCAGGCGCGTGCATTTCCCTAAATTCCAGAGCGTGGATCCTTTCTTTCCCGTAGTCTGGCTATGGGTATGGCATTGAGTGTTGGCACAAGCGTCTCCTGATGTGCAAACCTTCTCTGCTCTGGTCCTTGGTTAAGGAGAGGCAGAGATGTGAGAGAGGAAAGTCACAAGCTGTAATTCTGATCTGCTTGAAATTGTGTCATGTTTGATTCCTTGACTGGGGACAACGCTGCACACAGACCATTTCAGGCCATAGGGATTTAGCACCTTTGGATAATAACCTGGTGATTTGGTCTTTCCAGCAATCAAGGAATATATATGTATTTTGTTAATGAGAAAAGTGTTTGGTACATGAAACATGAGGGAGTATAAGTTCATTAGTTCCGTAACTTTCAATGTTAATTTTATATCTGTATTTTCCAAAATTCACTGGATGTTTTTTTGATTGAATTGGCAACAGCTGGCCCTGATGTCTGCAGTCTGTGCTTTGGGGAAGGTCTGTGGAAGACCGTTGAGGAAGTTAATGGAAAAGCATCAACTTAGGTAATCAATTTCCAAGACCCTGAGACATCATGAAGAGCTCCCATATGTGCAGGATGGTACAGACCTAAGAATTGTTCTTGAGAGAAAGATAGAGCAAATATCATCTGCTTTTAGTTGGAGGTAGTCCCTCTGAAGTTTGGTATACCACAGTGCCCAGGCTTCTGTGCCACCTGGGGTCCCCCCAGCCCTTGCTGCCTTCGTGTCTCTCTCTGCAGCCCCTTGAAGACCTGGGACAGGAGTGAGCCATGAAGATCCTGTATCTCCTCTTGCTCTTCTTCCTCCTGTTGATCCAGGGTGCTGCAGGTGAGAGGGAATGAGGCGAGCCCCCATCAGTGGGGCTTTCCATGTCCTGTGAAGTGACCATTTTAGTTGGAGTGATGCAAAGGTTATGGGGCAGGGGGGGCAGCAGTGAGGAAAAGGTGTCTTCTGAGTGCCCTTCCAAGAGTGCATAGACTGGGGGCGGAGAAAGCACCTGGAAATAGAAGCTTGACTTCTTCTGTGGGTCAGGAAGCAGTTTGGTTTCAGACTCCAACCCTGCACCCAGCTGTTCCTCTTTGGATGTTTCTGGATGATCTTTTGCCCTGTGCAGGGATGGGAGAGAGCCCGAGGGGGCTGTTGGCTCTGTGGGTACATGGGGTACAAAGCTGTCCCTTCTCATCCAGTGGTGTCTGAGCTGAGTGTTGCAAAAACTCATTACCCCAAGGCATGACCCCTGCAAGGGCTGGGTAAGGGCTTTCCGTCAGAGGTCACTCAAAGGCAGGGTGCAGCCAGGAGAGGGTCGTGGGATGTGAGGAGAGCCCTGCTTGCCAGCTCTGCTGGTCCAGGCAGCAGTGGACATGCAGCTGGGGAGCCCGTATGGCTCTTCTTCGACCTCATGCTGGTCCTCCCCACTGTGCGCAGCCACTTCAGAGTGAAAGAGTCCTTCTAGGTGAGACATGTTGCTATTGAAGTTGTGTCTGTGGTGAGGTTGAAGCTAAGCCCATATATTGGCCTGAAATGCATGTGGAGGGTCAGCCTTTTGGCAATCACACACTGCTGTACCAGATTGTCACTTTAATTATTTTGTGTGTGTCATTCCCCATGGAAACAGGAACCTTGTTCAGATGCAACAAAATTCAGGGATACTGCACTTCTCGTCTCTGCCCCTACCCTACAATACCTATTGGACGATGTGGAAAATCTAAACGATGCTGCAAAAGGTAAGGTCTAGTTACCTGGCTGAGTAAGAGTTTCCTCCTTTGTCCACAGAAATATCTGCTAAAAATTTCTTTCTTGCCAGTGCCTGGTAAATGCTCTCCTGCATTTATGCTGTGTTAGAGAAGGCCAAGAAGGAAATGAAAATTCCTTGTGGGTTTGGACCTGCCTTGAGGGGGGCTGAAGGAGCCCAAGGTCAGCCCGCACCTCGCCACTCTCCCTCAGTCCCAGGAGACGCATTCGGGCTTTGCAGAGGGCTCTCCCAAGGTAGCAAGGAGTGCAGCAGTCACTGTCCTTGGACAGCATCGAGGACACAACCCTGTTGCTGCTGCGTCTGCAGAGACATGGAGTCAGGGCTGCCAACACTCACATAACATGTGTCCAAATCGTCTGCAATGGGGACTCAAGCTCACCTCCATTGAGCCTGGTTCTCATGCACCATAGACTTGCTTGCCATTGCAGGGGAGATGGGAGAGAGTGGGAGGAAGAGAAAAGTAAGTTACAAGAGGTGACGTGCTTGTCTGCTTTCTTTGTGCAGTATCTGGGATTGAGACCCTGAACTCTGCAAGCAGGACGCCCCCTTTGCTTCTGGCTCCTGGAACCACCTCCTGATGCCCTGTCCCCTCCCTGCCTCTGCCGTCCCCACGTGCTGTGAGAGTGGGAGTGGAAGCGTTGCTCCTGCTGGGTGCGTGGGCGCTCGTGGGCAGGAGACATCCCACCACGGACCAGGTGTCATTTGGGCAGAGCCTGCTTTTCCCAGCTTGAATAAAGACGAGCAGTTTGGCATTGCAGCGGGTGGGACGTGTGGCCATTTGCTTGTGACGGAGGGTGTGCCGTGCCCACTCGCTCTGTGGGTGGCGGTGGTTTGGTGGCAGGAGAAGTGCCTGGGGATGCTGGGGGTCACCACCGCGTCTGTCCCTGGGGATGCTCTTGCATGGCAGCCACGTTGGGAGACCGAGCCTGGCAGTCCCTGCCAGGCCAGTGTGTTTGCTGTGGGTGTGATGGAGCTGCTCTGGGGATGCTCCGTCCCGGTCCTGTTCCTGTTGGTCACGGGTGTCCCTTGTCCCTGACAACCATGGCTTCATGCATGGGGCCGTGCTGGATGGTGTGTTCCTTGGGTGGGGGTGAACATGCAGCTTCTGCTCCAGATGACCTGTGAAACAGTTCCCATTGACTATGGCCTGGAAATGTCCAATTATATAGTCCCACAGGGGTTAAGCAGGGTGTCTTCTCCTCTCTGCCCACCTGGAGGCAATCTGGGCTGACAATGCTCTTCTCTGTCAAAGGCAGTGACCTCTACCTGTCTGCAAAAACAAATCTCATGCTTTAGGTTCCCCGAGTTGTACAATACATGTGTGTGTCCACGCACACATATGTATGTGAGCAGCTAGTGACTCTGTTTCTTTCAGTGAAGGTTTTCCCTTCCAAGAAGGCAAAGCCTTCACTGCTATTGCTTTCCTGAACTGAAGAATTTGGTGGGGGATGTTCAGATCATCCCTGCCTTCTGTGCCCTTTCCTCCACCGGTGCTCACCTCTCATCATATCGAGCCTACAGCAGTCACCACGAGCACCCTTCATCTCTGCAGCGTGAAGGAGTTCCACCACCCCAGGGGCTCCTTGGCCCAGAACATCTTCTNCTCCACCGGTGCTCACCTCTCATTATATCGAGCCTACAGCAGTCACCACGAGCACCCTTCATCTCTGCAGTGTGAAGGAGTTCCACCACCCCAGGGGCTCTTGGCCCAGAACATCTTCTACCAGGATGATGGTGTTGTTGGTGGTCACCTCATGAGTTTCAGAGTGCAGAGAGGAGAGAAAGAGAAAGAGGAAGAAAAATAAAAAGAGAAAGACTGTGTTTAACCTAGAATACATGACCTTTTCTGTTCTCCGTCATATGTAGGATGATTGATGTGGAGGTAGTGAGCTGAGAGATGGGTGTGTTCCTGTCCATTCATCAGCTCATACCAATGTATTCCTGCAGCAGTAAATGTGTTATTTCCAAACTACCCTGAAAAACCTCTTAAAGTAAAATGAAAGATAAAGCCTTCCTCACAACGTACAAAGATGAGCAGGTTTGCAATATTGACCACGATCTTGTACATCTCATGCTAGCTGGTTATTTATATCATTAATAAAATGAAGGGACACAAAGAAGGAAACCTTTTCTTCTTTGCTACTATTCCCTGCACCAACCAGTCTGCTTTGTCCATCCCAGGCATTTCACACCCGCTGTGCAGCGGAGTGTCACAAGATGTGTTGCGTGAGGGTAACGGTGAAGATTGCAACAGCCCGCAGGAGGCTTCTCAGCCTCTCACACTGCAGCAGGTAGGGAGGAAGTGCAACCCCATCACCCCCATGAAGGTGGGTCACTTTCTGATTGGCCAAACGGCCTCAAGTTGTGCAAGTGGAGGTTTAGATTGGATATTCAGGAAAATTTCTTCACCAAACGGGTTGTCAAACACTGGAACAGGCTGCCCAGGGAAGGGGCTGAGGCACCATCCCTGGAGGGATTTAAAAGACATGTAGATGTGGTACTCAGGGACATGGTTTATTCGTGGACTTTGCAGTGCTAGGTTAATGCTTGGACTCAATCTTAAAGGTCTTTTCCAGCCCAAACAATTCTATGGTTCTGTGATTCTGTTCTATGGATAAACACATGTTCCATCCACCAGTAGTGGTATAAACCCATGGTGGTTTGGCCAAAGCAGCATTCCCTGACCCCAAGGGCATCTGGACATGAGTTACTCCTGTTGGGTTTTTTAGTGCTTGAACACCAAGACCTGCATCAGGTAGGTAACTATGGGGTGTTTATCTGGACAGCTGCCTGTTACATCTCTCCCTTTAGCTCCTGAAACTTTCTAAATGACAAACTGTTGGAAGTATCTATGCATGTAACGAGGCCATCTGAGCTTTCCAAGAAAGAGCTCTAACTATCTGTATGAGTCAGTGGTTATGAGAGCCCTGACTACAAGAGGGACTGGAAATGCGTCTTGAGGCTGGAGGAAGGTCCCTGAGACATCATATTCTAGGGCACATGTCTGAGACAAAGTAGGGAGGTGCTATTCAAGCAGCAGCACAGAGTTTTACATTCTTTCAATCTTACATTAACTTGGAAGGTTGCTCTGTACTCACCGTAGTGGTCACCAGGGTCCTCCCTCACCAAGGGCCAGGCATCTCCCCGTACATTCATTTCCCTCAACTCAAGAACTCAGGTCAGTTCTTGACCAAGGTTTGAGTATTGGCATTGCATTGAGTGCTGGCATGAGCACCTCCTGATAATGCAAATCTTCTCTGCTTTGGCCCTTGGGTAAGGAGAGGTACAAGTGTGAGACCAAATGCACTAGCAAAGTGTCTGGCCTGGTATCTACATTTGAAAGTCTATCTTGTCTCACCCTTGGCTCTGTCTCTCCAGAAACAGATTTACTTCTCCTTGAGAAATGAGTGTTGGATGCATAAGGCCCAAGGGAGTACATCTTCCAAGGGAAAATATCCTGTTTGCATTTTCCATATGTCTTTGAATGTCGTTTTGCTTAAAAGTGCAATAGTCAGGCATTACTTCTCCCATGTATCCTTTAAGAAAATATGAAGAGAAAAGCGAGAAATAAGATGATGGAAAAACATCAGCTGGATTGCCCAACAAGCCAATATTTCCCCAGATGCTCCCAGGATATCCAAAAGGTACATACCTGGCAGACATCCTTGGGAACAGGCCACAGAACACATTGTCTTCTGTTACTTAAGACAGCCCCTCTGCAATTCGGCATATTACTGTGTCATGTCATGTCCAGGAGTTTTGGTGTTTACCCTCTGCAGACCCTTTAAGACCCAGGACAGGCATCACCAGTGCGGATCCTGTACCTGCTGCTTCCCTTCTTCCTCCTGTTGGTCCAGGGTGTTGCAGGTGAGAGAGGAAAAGGAGAGATGGGGTGAGGTGTGATCCCCCATCAGTGGAGTTCTCCATGTCTTGGGAAGTGACTACCTCTATCAGAGACCAGGAGAGGAATGGTTTTGTGGTTGTCTTAGCACTCCTGTGTGAAAAGCCATGTGATGACATACATCTGGGTGCATTTACAGCTCTTAGCATTTGTACTGGGTGTGGAAGAATCCAGCCCAAAGAAAGGGCTTGACCGCTTCCAATGCTGAGGAGTGGGAGCCCTGTTCTGCTTTTCATAGGTTCAGATTTATTTCTTTTTCCAGGACCCTACTTCCACGCCAGTTTTTTTTTGTGGTGGGTTACGGTCCTTTCTTGTGATGAGTGCTCAGCACAATGATGATGAGCTCAAGGGAGGCACCGTCTTGCTGCTCAGTGCGAAAGGAGTCTCCTTGGATGCTATGCAGGAGATGTCTGTGCCAAATGGGCCAGGACATTACTTCAGCTGGAAGGGTAGACTGTACTTTTGTGTTTGCCTGTTTATCTGTGCACACACTGGGAATTCACTCTCAATCTCGTTATTGGCTGGGCAAATATGTGCCTAGCCGGAGCCCAGGAAAGGCCCCTGCACTCTCTGATGATGGCGACTTGACTGTCAGAAGTGTTGGTGGGAGGTGGTGGAGGATGGTGGGTCACTGCAGCCCCAGCAGCAGCTCCCAGGCTGGGCAGCACAGTAATGTCAACCCAGGGGTGTCCCCATGTCCCTGAGCTGCATATTGTCCCCTTTCTCCAACAGCCCAGGGAATTTTTCCAATGGAAAGCAGGGTGATGTTTATGGTACTTGGATGGAAGATGCTCACTACCATCCCGCAGCAGCCTCCAGGGGAGGGTCTCCAACATGTCTGCTGCCTCCCTCCTGACACAAGGGAGGTCTCTCAGGGTGGAAGCAGGATCTGCCTTCCTCCCTCCTCCTCCTCCTCTCCAACAGGGCTGCTGTGTCCCGTGCTGCTGACTTGGAAATACATGGGCCAGCATGTACGGACATAGTGGCAAAACCTCATCCCTGGAGTGAGAGAACTTTGTTGCAAGGTCCCAGCTCTGGTCCCGGCTGCAGAACCTGCAGCAGGAGCCTCTCCTTGAAGATCCGAGGTGCGAGGGACCCCAGGGGGGATGCCACAGCAACCAGGAGAGGTCACATGTGACTTATGATCTCAGTGGAGGAAAAATAGATATGTGTACCAAAAGGTTTGGCTTCTGACCTTTTTCACCTCCGTTATATCTATAGGGAAACGTCATTATCTACTGGACAGCTTCACTGCAGTATCAGATAAATCCTCCATACGCTTCATTCATTCATATCTTACCTGCTGCTCCCTGGAGCATCAAGATGCAGAGAGCACAGAGGACAGACTGGAGTTGCTGGTACCTCAAAATGCCCAGCCCAAAAGCTCCTTTTCCTGTTTCTCCCCCCATCAGAGAAAAGGAGGCATCGCTTCCCTCTTCTGACACCTCTGAGAAGGGTTTCCACGCCTCCAGCCCAGGGTCTTATGTCATCTCACGTTGCACAAGGGCTGTTCGGTGCTGTGGGTTGCTGGACACCTCTTGGGACACATGCATACACACACACACACTAAATCCCTGCTCAGAAACCAGCACCAAACTGCTGCTGTACCACAAAGCGGAACATTTTCTGCTTCTCTTCAGGAAACTCTCCTGGTAAAACCCAAGATCAGTGTTCTGGGCAGGTGACCCCTCTGCTTCTGCTAAGCATCCAGAAGCCATCTTCCACCTTTTCTGTGATTGTTATCTTGCCACCATGACTTGACATCTCAGTGGCGTGCAAGGACAAAAGGCCGAGAGGCCAGACTCCACCACCAGAATTCCCGCAGGTAACCCCTTGGAGCTGGGGGCATCCGATTGCTGTTCCAAACACCCTGAGAGGCAGTTACCAAGTCGGGCATGCAGCACAGCCTCCTCCTGCCTGGCAAGGGCTGCCACTTCCCCCAATTGTATAAATAGCATCAAATGCATTGGCTTCACAAGCAATGCCTGCATCCATCTCATGTTTCTTCACCTTGGGTGGCTTTAGGAGATGCGGATTTGTCGGATCACCTGGTTTACAGACGTTAACGTGTGCCCTGGTGGTACTCTCACTTTTTCTGAATGGTCACTAGAGAGATAGTGTCATGCTTATCGCCTTTGAAGTGTCAGGCGTACAGACATCTTGTCCCAGAAGAAGGTGTTCTCGCAGTGTCTGGAGGTGGGAGGGTTTTCAATATTCTGTTTGTTCTTGCACATCACATGCTAGCTGATTATTCAATCAGATGAGAAAAGACAAGGAAGGACCCCCTTCTTCTGGGACTGCTTTGGTGCTGGTGTCAGCACCAACCAGTTACTTTGTCCACCCCAAAGATTTTTCAGCAAGCCACCGAAGCCTGTGCGCCCGCTGTGCAGCGAGGTGTCACAAGATGTGTTGCATGAGGATAACGGTGAAGATTGCAACAGCCCGAAGGAGGCATTTCAGCCTCTCCTGCTGCGGCAGGGAGGGATGAGGGGCAAGCCCACCATCCCCACACGGATGGGTCATTTTCTGATTGGCCATGGGGAGATGCGGCATGTGGCGATGCGCACATGTCCCACCCACTGGCAGCAGTGTAAAACCAGGGTGTTTTGGGCAAAGTGGTACTCCCTGATCCTAACACTTCCTGGTGCAAGTGGTTCCTGGTCGGATTGTTACAACCTGTTGCTGCCTTGGTGCACTCTGAACCGACACCTTCATCAGGTAGGTGACTGTGGAGTCTCTTCCAGGCTGGCCATCCATTCAGCCTCTCTGTGCAAATCCATCTTCCTGGGACCGGCTAAATTACAGACTGTTGGAGGCATCTCTGTATGTAAACGAGCATCAGAGTTGCCTTGGAAAGAGAATAAAAACCTTCATATGAGTCTTAAGAGCCCAGAACGTGTGGAAGCTGGAACTAAGGTTTCCTACCTACAGGAGAGATGGGAAAGGTGCCTCGATGCTGGAGGAGGGACCCGAGATCTTCTGTTCTGGGGGAATGGGGACTTTCCTCAGCAAAGTAAGGAGATGCTTTTCCCACAGCAGTACGGAGATTCTCCGTCCTTTCAGGCTGTCTGTTAACTCAAAAGGTTGATTTGTGTTTCCCATTTCTGGCCACCAAGACACTTCCCTGCGCTCTCACTCCTCGCTGGGTCCGCGCTGCGTGGGGCAGGGGCAGCAGCTGTGGGGCTGGGGAGTGTCTTTGCTGGGAAGCGTAGGAGTGGTCTTGAGTTGAGGGTGGGCGCTCCCAAGCTGAGCTGGGAGGACTTTCCTGAGCCCAGGGAAGCAGAGGCAATTGTGCAGGGTGTTTTGGGCAGCCAGCTTTGGACTGGCTGAGTTCATGGAGAGTGCTGGCTATCCCTTCATACAGCATGGCGTCTCCAGGCGCGTGCATTTCCCTAAATTCCAGAGCGTGGATCCTTTCTTTCCCGTAGTCTGGCTATGGGTATGGCATTGAGTGTTGGCACAAGCGTCTCCTGATGTGCAAACCTTCTCTACTCTGGCGTTTCATTAAGAAAACATAGAAGTGAGAGAGCCAATGCCCTGATGGTAATCCTGGTCTGCTGACTGGGCTGGGAAGCGTATCTTGTGTCACCCCTTGATCCTATCTCTCTGGAGAATTCTGCTCAGGGGACAAATACACGCCCTGCAAAAGTTCTGAGGAACTATAACTTGTAAAAGTAGTTTTTCTTTTCTTACAACCTGACTTTCTGTGGATGTTGTTTTGAGTAAAATGGCAACAACTAGGCATGAATCCTCCAGTCGGTGTTTTGAGGATATCACCAGGAAGACCTGTGAAGATGACAATGAAATAAATCTCAGTTTCTCCAACAGTCTGATTCTTCCCAAAACGCTCCCAAGACCGCTGTGAAGTTGCAATGCTAAGAATCATTATTATATCTTTTTGTTGAAGATTGTGCTTTTGCTTTTTGTCTCGCCATGTGTGCCCAGCCTTGTCCATGTCCTTTCTTTGTTGTCTTGCTTTGTCCTCTCTGCAGCCCTGTGAAGACTTGGGACAGACGTCAGCCATGAGGATCCTGTACCTGCTCTTCCCCTTCTTCCTTCTGTTGGTCCAGGGTGCTGCAGGTGAGAGGGGAAGGGGGGAGATGGGGTGAGGTGTGAGCCCATCAATGGGGTTCTCCACATCCTGGAAAGTGACCAGATTTGTCAGATATATATAATGTTTGGGAAGGATTGGCTCTGATGAACGGCTGGGCAGCTGACGGCACAGCAGGGCACTTACTGGACCTCACATTGGTCTTTCCCTCTGACTTTCCCCACATGCGCACACATTGCTGTAGAAAAGACAACCTCCTACTGGAGCGGTAAAGATGCTGGATTTGGTGCTTGGTGCATGTGGGAGACTGACATCCAGGGGCAGTGTCAGCCCATTTGGAGCCATGCACATTTTTTACAGTTCTCCCATACTCATTTTCTTTGACCACTTTCATGCTGCAGGATCATCCCTGGTTCCAGGAAGTAAGGAAGAATGTCATCGACAAAAAGGCTTCTGTGGATTTCTGAAGTGCAATTTCCCCTTTATCCCCAACGGAAAATGTTCAAGGTTTTTCTTTTGCTGCAAAAAGTAAGTTTTGGAATTAGAAATGCAGCTGTGTGGCAGAAAGAATTTCTGTTGTGTTTAAGCACCCATGGCTAGCTAATGGCTCAGTGATATACATTCTCCAAGGCCATGGGAAGAAAGCAAAGGTGCTTGGACCTGCCCTGAGGGGGGCTGAAGGAGCCCAAGGTCAGCCCGCAGCTCGCCACTCTCCCTCAGTCCCAGGAGACGCATTCGGGCTTTGCAGAGGGCTCTCCCAAGGTAGCAAGGAGTGCAGCAGTCACTGTCCTTGGACAGTATCGAGGACACAACCCTGTTGCTGCTGCGTCTGCAGAGACATGGAGTCAGGGCTGCCAACACTCACATAACATGTGTCCAAATCGTCTGCGATGGGGACTCAAGCTCACCTCCGTTGAGCCTGGTTCTCGTGCACCATAGACTTGCTTGCCATCGCAGGGGAGGTGGGAGAGAGTGGGAGGAAGAGAAAAGTAAGTTACAAGAGGTGACGTGCTTGTCTGCTTTCTTTGTGCAGTATCTGGGGTTGAGACCCTGAACTCTGCAAGCAGGACGCCCCCTTTGCTTCTGGCTCCTGGAACCACCTCCTGATGCCCTGTCCCCTCCCTGCCTCTGTCGTCCCCACGTGCTGTGAGAGTGTGAGTGGAAGCGTTGCTCCTGCTGGGTGCCTGGGCGCTCGTGGGCAGGAGACATCCCACCACGGACCAGGTGTCATTTGGGCAGAGCCTGCTTTTCCCAGCTTGAATAAAGACGAGCAGTTTGGCATTGCAGCGGGTGGGACGTGTGGCCATTTGCTTGTGACGGAGGGTGTGGCGTGCCCACTCGCTCTGTGGGTGGCGGTGGTTTGGTGGCAGGAGAAGTGCCTGGGGATGCTGGGGGTCACCACCGCGTCTGTCCCTGGGGATGCTCTTGCATGGCAGCCACGTTGGGAGACCGAGCCTGGCAGTCCCTGCCAGGCCAGTGTGTTTGCTGTGGGTGTGATGGAGCTGCTCTGGGGATGCTCCGTCCCGGTCCTGTTCCTGTTGGTCACGGGTGTCCCTTGTCCCTGACAACCATGGCTTCATGCATGGGGCCGTGCTGGATGGTGTGTTCCTTGGGTGGGGGTGAACATGGCCATGGTTGCCCACCCACTCCATCCCAGAGGCCCCAGAGTTCCCACCACACAGTGGGGTGGGATCTCCATCTCCCTCATCTCCAGTAGGGCTGAGTGTTGTGGACAAGTCCCCACATAGCTCCCTCTCTGCTTCCAGTCCCACAGCCCCTTTCCCTGCCTCATCCATCCTAGAAGGGCCTGATCCTGCAGACAACCCCCAAGGAGACCTCTACAGGGAGTGAAGTAGGTCTTCCAGGCTGGCTATGCAGTTCCTTCTCAAGGTGGCCTTTCCAATGGGTCCTGTAGACCATAACCTGGAAATGTACAGAAGTGTAGTCCAGCACGGAGAAAGTAGGGTGTCTTCTCCTCTCTGCCTGTTTCAGACAAACTGAGATTGCAGTGCTGTTCTCTGTCAACAGCCATCTACCTTTCTGCAAGTGTAGACCTCTGCCCTGTATACTTAAATATGTCCATACACACATGAGTATATCAGCAACTAGTGATCCTGGCAGTTTTGCTTAATCATTTCCATTCCAAAGAGGCAGATCACTCTCAGCACTCCATCCCTTACTTGCCCACCTTCCACTTCCCTGCTGGATGTGCAACCCTTGCCAGATCTATGGGGCTGATGTCTGCATTTGCTCCTAGGGCATGTCTACTCTGGTCCTGAAGCTGAAGGTCCCTGCTGGATTCAGCGTAGCCCAGTCTCTCCCATGACATAAATTCCTGGGTTGGGGGGCAGGGGAGTGTTGTAGAATTGAGTGAGTATCTTGGGTACAAACCCAAGAGCTGTGTCCACATCAACCAGAGTCTTTCCTCACATCCAGTGTTCGTGGACAAGGGACGAACAACTGACGTCATCTACCCGGACTTGTGCAAAGCATTTTACACTGCCCCACATGACATCCTTTTCTCTGAATTGGAGAGACATGGACTTGATGCATGGACTACTCAGTGGATAAGGAATTGGCTGGATGGTTACACTCAAAAAGTTGCAGTCAATGGCTCAATATCCAAGTGGAGACCAGGAATGAGTGGCATTCCTCAGGTGACAGTATTAGGACTGGCACTGTTTAACATCTTTTTCGGTGACATGGACAGTGGGATTGAGTGCACCCTCAGAAAGTTTGCCAATGACAAGCAGCTGTGTTGTGCTGTCAGCATGCTGGAGGACAGGGAAGCCATCCAGGGGGCCTTGACAGGCTTGAGAGATGGGCCTGTGGGAACTGAATGTAGTTCAACAATGCCAAGCACAAGGTCCTGCACATAGGTCGGGGCAATCCCAAACACAGATACAGGCTGGGCAGGGAATGGATTGAGAGCAACCCTGAGGAGAAGGACTTGGGGATGTTGCTGGATGAGAAGCTCAACATGAGCTTGCAATGCATGCTCACAGCCCAGAAGGCCAACCATATCCTGGGCTTCATCAAAAGAAGCGAGACCAGTAGGTTGAGGGAGGGAATTCTGCCCATCTACTCCACTCTCATGAAACCCCACCAGTGGTACTGCTTTCAGCTCTGGGGCCCCCAACACAAGGACCTGGACCTGTTGGAGCAAGTCCAGGGGAGGGCCACAAAGATGATCAGGGGGCTGGAGCACCTCTCCCACGAAGACAGGCTGAGAGAGTTGGGGTTGTTCAGCCTGGAGAAGAGAAGGCTCCAGGGAGACCTTACAGCAGCCTTCCAGTACCTGGAGGGGCCTACGAGAGAGCTAGGGAGGGACTTTTCACAAGGGCATGGAGCGATAGCAAGAGGTGTAATGGTTTTAAACTGAAAGAGGGTAGATTTAGATGAGATATTAGGAAGAAATTCTTCACGACGAGGGTGGGGAGACCCTGGCACAAGTTGCCCAGAGAAGCTGTGGTTGCACCCTCCCTGGAAGTGTTCAAGGCCAGGTTGGATGGGGCTTTGAGCAACCTGGTGTAATGAGAGATGTTCCTGCCCACCACAGGGGAGTTGGAACAAGATGATCTTTGGGGTCCCTTCCAAACAATTCTATGATTCTATGATCCACCACCAGCTCCCGCCCTGCTATCCAGATCCTGTAGCCAGCACAGCAGATTCCCACTGACTTTCCAGGATCGTTTCCTTCACGTTCATCNTGCTGTTCTCTGTCAACAGCCATCTACCTTTCTGCAAGTGTAGACCTCTGCCCTGTATACTTAAATATGTCCATACACACATGAGTATATCAGCAACTAGTGATCCTGGCAGTTTTGCTTAATCATTTCCATTCCAAAGAGGCAGATCACTCTCAGCACTCCATCCCTTACTTGCCCACCTTCCACTTCCCTGCTGGATGTGCAACCCTTGCCAGATCTATGGGGCTGATGTCTGCATTTGCTCCTAGGGCATGTCTACTCTGGTCCTGAAGCTGAAGGTCCCTGCTGGATTCAGCGTAGCCCAGTCTCTCCCATGACATAAATTCCTGGGTTGGGGGGCAGGGGAGTGTTGTAGAATTGAGTGAGTATCTTGGGTACAAACCCAAGAGCTGTGTCCACATCAACCAGAGTCTTTCCTCACATCCAGTGTTCGTGGACAAGGGACGAACAACTGACGTCATCTACCCGGACTTGTGCAAAGCATTTTACACTGCCCCACATGACATCCTTTTCTCTGAACTGGAGAGACATGGACTTGATGCATGGACTACTCAGTGGATAAGGAATTGGCTGGATGGTTACACTCAAAAAGTTGCAGTCAATGGCTCGATATCCAAGTGGAGACCAGGAATGAGTGGCATTCCTCAGGTGACAGTATTAGGACTGGCACTGTTTAACATCTTTTTCGGTGACATGGACAGTGGGATTGAGTGCACCCTCAGAAAGTTTGCCAATGACAAGCAGCTGTGTTGTGCTGTCAACATGCTGGAGGACAGGGAAGCCATCCAGGGGGCCTTGACAGGCTTGAGAGATGGGCCTGTGGGAACTGAATGTAGTTCAACAATGCCAAGCACAAGGTCCTGCACATAGGTCGGGGCAATCCCAAACACAGATACAGGCTGGGCAGGGAATGGATTGAGAGCAACCCTGAGGAGAAGGACTTGGGGATGTTGCTGGATGAGAAGCTCAACATGAGCTTGCAATGCATGCTCACAGCCCAGAAGGCCAACCATATCCTGGGCTTCATCAAAAGAAGCGAGACCAGTAGGTTGAGGGAGGGGATTCTGCCCATCTACTCCACTCTCATGAAACCCCACCAGTGGTACTGCTTTCAGCTCTGGGGCCCCCAACACAAGGACCTGGACCTGTTGGAGCAAGTCCAGGGGAGGGCCACAAAGATGATCAGGGGGCTGGAGCACCTCTCCCACGAAGACAGGCTGAGAGAGTTGGGGTTGTTCAGCCTGGAGAAGAGAAGGCTCCAGGGAGACCTTACAGCAGCCTTCCAGTACCTGGAGGGGCCTACGAGAGAGCTAGGGAGGGACTTTTCACAAGGGCATGGAGCGATAGCAAGAGGTGTAATGGTTTTAAACTGAAAGAAGGTAGATTTAGATGAGATATTAGGAAGAAATTCTTCACGACGAGGGTGGGGAGACCCTGGCACAGGTTGCCCAGAGAAGCTGTGGTTGCACCCTCCCTGGAAGTGTTCAAGGCCAGGTTGGATGGGGCTTTGAGCAACCTGGTGTAATGAGAGATGTTCCTGCCCACCACAGGGGAGTTGGAACAAGATGATCTTTGGGGTCCCTTCCAAACAATTCTATGATTCTATGATCCACCACCAGCTCCCGCCCTGCTATCCAGATCCTGTAGCCAGCACAGCAGATTCCCACTGACTTTCCAGGATCGTTTCCTTCACGTTCATCCCTGTATCAGTTAACTGAACACCTAGCAATCACCATGAACACCCTTTATCTCAGCAGCGAGAAGCTGTTACGCTGTCCCATGGGTCCCTTTGCCCAGAACATCTTGAACATGACTGATGGTGTTATGGAAAGTCACGCTACTAGTGGAAAGTCACTCTACTATACTAAACTCATCTTTAGTATAGTAGAGATAGAGGAGAAACAGCAAGAAAAGGAGAAAGATCAACAGATAAATGATACTTTCTGTTACCCATGCTATGACATGATTTACATGGAAGCAGTGAACTGGAGATGTTGATATATGTGTGCATTTGAACATCAGGTCATAAATGCTTGCAGCAATTTGTATGTTGTTTCCAAAAATCTGATGAAACTTCAAACAGAAGCAGAGATAAAGCTCTTCTTATAATTTTGAAAGGTAGGAAGGTTTATAATACTCAAGTTCTTGAATATCCCATGCTAGCTGATTATTTTGTCAGATGGAGGAGACAAGGAGAGAAACCTTATCTGCTTTTTGAGACTGGTTACTGCTGTCTGTACCAGTCAAAGTCAGGCAGTTCATGCCAAGCCATCACAGCCTGTGCACCCACTGTGCAGTGCGGTGTTGCAAGATGTGTTGCATGAGGATAACAGTGAAGATTGCAACAAACCCCAGGAGGCACCTCAGCCTCTCCCATTGCCGCAGGGAAGGACGAGGTGCAACCCCACCATACCCATGGAGATGGGTCACTTTCTAATTGGGCAAGGGGGGATGTGGCCATGGGAATGAGATTGTCTCACCCACCAGCAGCATTATAAAACCATAATGTTTTGGGCAAAGCGGTATTCCCTGACCCCAAGGGCATCTGCACGCAAGTGTTTCCTGGCACGTTTGTTGCTGCCTGAAGACCAAGACCTCCCCTCATCAAGCATGTATCTACAGAGTCTCTTTCAGGCTGGCCACCCATTCAGTTGCTCTGTTCAAGTCCCATCATAGTGGAGCCATCTAAATGACAAACTGTTGGATATATGTGTTCACGTAATGAGGTCATCTGAGCTTTCTAGGGAAAAAAGTAAATTGAAAATATGAATTCTTTCCCATTAGAGTTTGCAATCTACTGAAGCTGGATCCAGGGTTTCCCCAGTGCAGGAGAGATTGGAAAGTTTCTGTGGTGTTTGGAGAGAGACACCAGGAACTTGTATTCTGGGGAAATGGGAACTCTATAAATTAAAGGGAGAAGCCAGTTTGCATACAGCAGTATAGAGAATTTCCATTCTTTTAGCCTTCAGTTAACTTGAAAGGTCATGTTTTTGTGATTTCTTTGGCCACTGAGACACTTCTTTCCCCTCTTTCTCCTAACTGGGGAGCTGCTGCACAGAATCATTTTGTGACTGTAGCTTTACTATTGCTTTTGCATTCAGCATTGGCACAAGCATCTCCGAAGTATGCAAACGTTCCCTGCTCCGGCCTTTGGTAAGGAAATGCAGAAGCAAGACAGCACAAGCACTAAGCATAACCCTTATCTGAGGAGCATTCTTGAAAGCTTACCTAGTCTATCCCTTTGAATCTGTCTCCCTAGAAACATATTTAAGTCTGTTTTAGAGACAAGTGTGCCATGCGTCAGGCCCAAGGTACTTCCAAAAGTAAGTTTTCTGACCTCATTCGCTGAAGAGCACCAGTTGCTTTTTTGCTTTAAACAGCAACATAGTTAACTTGCTATTAAAGGTGCAATTATGGTAATTTTAATACTTTGCCCACAAAGCGGGTTGCAAAAACGGAGTGCCAGCCTTTTTGGAATTACAGAATAGTCTCCCAAATTATCTTTACTTTTCAATTGTTTCTCTGTGCAGGTGCGTCTCTGGGAAATGAAGGTCAATGTAAGCAAGAAGGGGGATTCTGTAGTTTTCTGACTTGCTATCACCCTCATCACATCTTTGGAAGGTGTTCGACATTTATGGTTTGCTGCAAAAGGTAAGTACTGAAGTCAAACATTCAGGAATTGCCCCTCTGCGTTGTTGGCTGAAATAGATCTGCTGCTCTCTTTATATCCACGTGGTGGATAACACTCCCACACATTCATGTTAAGAGGCAGAGGCCAGGGAAGGAGGGTTAAAGTCCCTTTGTAAAGCTTCCCTGTGTGGGGCTGAAGAAGCCCAAATTCAGCCAGCATCTTCCCAGTCCCCCTTAGCCCCATGAGACCAGACTGGGGTCTTTCATGAAGAATTTCCCATGCTGTCAGAAAGTGAAGCTTGATCTTTGTCTAGTGTGGGGCACAGGACCATCACCTCGAGGTTTCTGAAGAGCCTTGGGTTCAAGGCTGTAACCGCTAAGGAAAGCACAGGCTCAAGTCATCTGCAATAAGAACTGGAGTTCATCTGAGGAGGGCTTGTCCAGTAATTCCCATATTCATTTCTTATGTTCCTTCTTTGCCTTCCTCCAGTCCCTCTGCCATTTCTCTTATTATGAGGATCTGAGCCAGTCTAGCCTCAGGTTGTCTCCAGATGGGTGGAGAGGAGAAGACTCCTTTCTCGCTCCCTGCAGGACCACACATCTGATCCATGGGACCTCTTTGAGATGTCACCTTGAGGGGGGAGCTGGACAGTCAGCCTGGGATATCTGTTTCCCTCTAAGGTCTACAAAGGTCACCTTGGGGGTGGTCCATGTTATCAGCCCAAGTGCTGATGAGGGCAAGGGAGATCCCTCCCCGATGCACGGTAGGATGGGGCATGGAGCAGCACAGCTCCCAGCAGAGCCTCCAGCAAGGAGGGTTACAGTGTGCTGGAGCAAGATGAGGAGGAGCTTGGGGCCTCCAGGATGGGTAGTGCCAGGGACAAGGACCAGGACAAGGGTGACATTTGGCCATTCATAACAAGCAATATCCTGTAAACTGAGACCAGAATTTTTATCAAGGTAAAGGTCAAGGCACCAAGAAGAAATTTCAGGTTTTGAATTGTAGAGAAACCTCAACAGTTTGTGGCCAGCTACCCGCTAACTCCTGCCGTGTTGAGAAATAACAATGTTTCCTGTCCTTCACTTCCACAGCGTGCACTTAATTCCCAGACATAACTGTAAAAGGTTACATTGCCAAGTGGGGCCACTTGAGGGAATATTAAGCATTTGTACAAGTTCAGGCAGAACTGCAGGAGGTCAGAGAGGGATTGAGACAAGAAGAAATATTTCAGTACCTAATATTATGTGACCTGTGAAGTACGTATACCAAATCTTCCACAATATATACCATATGCAACACATTTAGGGGGATTCGGTTCCTCTGACTTAATTTGAGTGACTACAGATGCAGTGGTGGCTAGACTCCCATCACAGTCAACAGAGTCAGGAGAAACAACAGACTGATGGGGATGGCTTCAGCTGCTTGAATGTTGGCAGTAGTGCTGCTTCTAGTGCTGTGTGAAGAATAGATGATGAGGGGACTGCAGCATCTTCTCCTATGAGGAGAGGCTGAGAGCCCTGGGGCTGTTCA
>VZSC01017962.1:145609-168456 GCA_013398225.1 Steatornis caripensis | reverse complement strand
CAGTTCCGGCGCACAAGAAAGTTAGCAGAAGCAAGCATCGACCTTGGTCTCCATAGGGATAACTATAAGCAAGGGCCTTTCTGCATACCATTGCTTCTGATGTTCCAGCACTAACTATAAACACCAAGCCTTATCACTGCTAGAAGCAGCTACTGTCTGGAAAAACATGCAGTTAATGTCAGAGAGTGCAGCTTCTCAGAAGAGACTTAACTAAAAAGCAAAGTTACTAAAAGAAAATCGGTTCTGTCCTGGCCCAAACCAGGACAAAGTTATACTATTTAGTCTTTGGTTTTGTTAATCTACTAGTTAAGCACTGAAACAGGTACACAGGCAGGTGGTGAATTCTCCATCCTTTGGTAAAATCAAAACTCAACTGGAGAAAGCCTTGGGCGGCCTCGTCTACCATTGAAGTTAGTGACTGGAGACTTCCAGATGTGTCTTCCAATCTTAATCGCTCTGTGATTCAAGTTCCAGTCAGAGCCTCTCATCATTCTGTGGGATGCCATCCATGTCGATTTCAATTCACCATATTCACTGCATTGTAATTTTGTACTGCTTGAATGGATGTTTACAAATCATGTCTCTAGCCAGCATATCAGAATAAATCTTTTGAAGCAAGTTTAACAGAAGACAGCAGAACAACATTTTGTTTTACCACCTTAAGTAAAACACTAAAGCTCTACAGTTCTGAATCTGAGGCCTAAAGTAAACTTAAATAATAAGACAAAAACTGGTGCTCTCAGTTACCTTTAACCATGAGAACTAGCACACACGCAGAAATACTTATACGCCATAATATTGACAATATTTTGTTAAATTCTGGATGTTGTGTCTAAAAAACAATTCAATGGCAAATTAATCTTAGTAGCACATAATGTAGAATCTTTTTCTTACCCGTTAAAACCTTGTATGGCTAACATAAAAAATAGAGTTAATTTTAATATATTTATTCAGCAATAACAAATTAGAAAAAAACATCAATTTTAAAACCTGTAGATTAAAATAAATGATTTTATGTACATAGTTTTATTGCTCTTGTTACCCATCAAATATATATTCATTCTTCTCAGGATCCCTGAAGTGTATGTGCTTTTCTCTAAGCTCTTTGCAAAGAGGTATATTAACTGTGAGTTATTGTCAATTGTAGGGTTACAGGTACAGATCATTACTTTTTAAGTGACGGTCTTTATGTCCCTGCTGATCAACTAGAAAACCAGAAGCCTTTAAATTTACATGTCATTCTCATCAATCCTACTGAAGCATCAAACAGCCAGGGAGAAAATGGTGAAGTAACATCTGCTAAGAGACTGAAGCTAAATACAGATGACACAGCAAGCAGCGCTTCTGCCGCTTCATCAGTGGCTCCTGGTGTCCTTGATCACGGCACCCCAAATGTGAAGAAAAAGGAAGTACAAAATGCAGGTGTCCTGAAGAGGGCAGAAGCCTCGTCGGAGTGCTCAACTTCAAGCTGTCTCAGAAACAGTGAATGCCCAACAGGAGAAGTTGTTAAAGATGTCTGCCAAGTACTGCAGAAAGGGGATGCGTATGTTTTGGACATCGACTTAGATTTTTTTTCAGTTAAAAACCCCTTCAAAGATATCTACACACAGGTAAGCACGACCATGGAGAGGCCTCTTACCATTCACAAAAGAGTACCAGTCCTAGCATTTATGTCTATGGAGAAACTTTCATGTAAGCTAAATTAGCAGATCAGCTTCTCGTGATTAATGATTCATGGTAATATTTGAAGGAGATGCATTCTAAGGGAGTGTACGTTCTAAAGAATTACAACAACCTAATAGGGGTAGATCCTCACATTTGAAATCGGTATTGAGTACACGTTCAAGCTCAGAGGTATATGGCTCACTTCTGCTTGTTGCTTGGGACATAAAAGCTATGCTTGGATTTCCAAAGGTAATATTCCAAATTCCCACAGCAAAATTCATCAGGGAGGGATGACAGGTGGTTTCATTTTTTACCCACTATAACATGTTATTGGAAAGCCACATTGGTATCAGGAGACTACACCTTTGAAAAGGCATGGTGGTGTTGATTATCCAAAGAGCAGGAACTTGTCCCGACGAGAGGCTGTTATGCTTGTTTCCTTTGTCTGGAGTGCTCATTATAAGGATGAGCAAGCAGCTGTTGTCCCGATGCTGTAGCTTTGAGCTTAAGACTGCCTTGTGTTCCATTTATGACTTCGGCGCACAGCAAAGGTAGCTCACCTGTGTAGGGTCGTAAAAATGTAGATCTTCAAAGGTGTGAAGCAGTTAGTAGCTTTTCTTGACACAAACAGAATTTTTAGGCCCTGAAAATTGGATGTAGCATTTAGGTTTAAAAATTCTTCTGCAATATCCTGACTCTTTTTAGCATTTAAATCTCTTTTTTTTTTTTAACACTGTTTTAACTTCTGCCTGTGCTGGAGAATATCTGACATCTTTGAGTTTCAGCTAGACTACTGCTTCCTTGTTTGCTGTAAAGAAGCAAATATAGTGTCCCTGACCTCTCTTAGCTTCTGACATTCAGTATTTATGATCACAGTATCCTCAGAAATGTGCAATACCAGTTGTTCTGAATCAAAAAGAGAAGAGTACAGCAAAGGGAAAGCACCATGGAGGTCTTGCATATAAGAATAAAATTCAGTACCCCTCTTAGGGCTTGAAATACTTTTCGAATAAAATAATGGAGGAGGGGTTTTGGGGGGGGCGTTGGTTGGTTTTGGGTGAGGGAGTGAGGATGGGGTTTGTTTTGTTTCTTGTGGGTTTTTTTTGGTTTTGTGCTGATAGATTCTCAGTTCTAGGAACCACTTTCAGAAGTGGACTGGCACAAAGCACCCGGTGTACTTTTTTTGATATAATCATTTCATTTGCAACTAATATTTCTTAACTATGTTTCCTCTATTGTAAATTACAGTAATTCCATCTGAAAATTTTTCCCAAGTTAGCACTTGAAATGTAAAAATCCAAGGAAAAGCTAAAGAGCAAATGGAGTTCACCAATCCAGAAGAGTATTGTCTTCCCACCAAAAAAGTCTAAAATCCAAATATTGCCCTGAAGATGCTTTGTATTTCTGTAAAAATTGAGTAGTCTACCCTTCCTTTCTCCCACTCCTGTGAAAAAATCCAGGATGTTCACCTTTTTAATGCTCTTAAGTAAATAATGAGATCTCTTTATCCTTGATTAATTAAACCTGAATATCATCAAGGAGTAGGGCTGACAAGCTCCTGTAATAGTTTACTTGTGAAGTTGTTGGCCAACCAGCCTGAAGCCTTTACCTGTCCTGTTTTCTTTTACTATCGTACTATTGTGTTGGTTTTGTCTGCATAAGTCTGCCATCTCAGTTTTATTGAGCATCTCATTGGGACCTTAGTTCAGCAATGTGTATTTTTAATTTCAGAGATTCTTTAACTAACAGACTGTAAATATTTAGCTTTTAAAACTGTGTTCTTAAAGTCAGATTTAAAGTTAAGCAATTGCAAAATGTTTGTCTGAGGCCATGAAGTATTGCTTTCTGAAGCCTCACAGTCTCTTCCTCACCTGCGTTTTATAGAGTTGTCTGCAGTACTAGAGTATCAGATTCTCTTTTTGAAGAAAGGAGGCTTTGAGAGTTTTGTTTCTCATTTGAAGAGTCTAATTTTTTGCTTCTTTTTTTCTTTTTCAAAGACAGAATACGAGCTTTTGCAAGAGTTGTACAATTTCAAGAAGCCTCATAGAAATGCAACAGAGGTATGATATTTCCTTGTGGGATGTATGAGGGAACGATTCTTTTGATTTACTCAATAAAAATGAGTTACGACAAGGAAGAAACCTATGAAAGATGCATAATGAAGTGGTCTGCAATTAAGCTATGTGGCAAGCTGAATGCTAATCAGCAGCATCTTAGGAATTCTTTCCTATTAAAGGTTTTAGTTAAACATGTGAATTGCATAAATATTTAGTAAGAGTGTGAAAAATAATTTCTGTAAATAAGTGGTAACTGGCAAGGAAGAAATGAAAATATAGTAAGTTATCTGCAGTCTTGTTCTTTTTATGGCTCAATAGGACTTTGGTTTGGATTTTTTTTCGTTTGGTTTTTTTTGGTAGTATTTTGTTCCCTCCAGGCTCTCACCTTCCTTGCCGTATTTGCTCTTCCGTGATAGTCAGAGCTGTGCTGAATGCCTAACTGGTAATTTGCCTATTTTTTTTAGATGTGGAAAGGATGATACTATACCACTGTAATGTACTTTTCGTTTTATGTGTTGTGTTCCTAATCATGGAAATGTAATCCTGCTGTAGCTGTCAAAATAGTAATTCAGCCCTGAGCCCAAACCATGCAGACAGCCGTATTAATGGTCATTACACCAAGTAATTTCTAAACAAGATCTTGTCTTTGATTTCGTAATCTCATCTGAACACTATTACAGAGAGATTCAGTACGTATAATTATCACAGATTAATGAATCCTAATTAATATGTGTGTGTAAGGAAATTGAGATATGTGGAAGACTGCCAAATTGATTTTCGTGTTTCTTAGTCAGTCAGCAATAAAAACAGGTACCTATGTAAAAGGTAAGTGTAAAAGGAGTGAACACTTGTAATTCAAGTGCCCAATATGATTTCAGGGCATAAGTTATTTACAAAAGCCAACAAATTTATAGGAGGCAACTGAAATGGTTAGCAGACAGTGAGTAATTGATATGTATAGAACTGAACAAGGCAAGACTGGATTCATGGATAGTTTTATAGTGAGACAGGCAATTGACAGGGTTTCAAGGTAGAAGGCTAGTGTTTTTTAAAGTTTCAGAAAATATCCTAGATGTCTAGTTTCTTAGAATCTGTTTTCATTGTTCTGGAGTATGGTTAGACATACTTTTCTGTCATACTACAAGATGATAGTGTGTTGGTTTTTTTGTTTGGTTGGTTTTGTTATTTAAATAGTGTAGAGGGGGCTTGGACATGTCTTTAAGGTTAGTTACTGATGCTGCTTAGAAAAGTTCGTTATTCATACCCCAGGACAGTATCATAAAGCTGGACTTCATGAATGGTTGATACCCTCAGCTCCTCTTAAAAATTAGCCCAAAGCTGACATCACGGGCCAAAAGAAGCAGCATCTGTAATATGATACAGCCAGCAGAATCTTAAGAGGGAATTGTTACATTCTTAATTGTTACCCATCTATTCCAATGTGCTTTTTAATAATTTTCCTTCATGCACCACTGCATTTTTAATACCAAATATGCCAAGCATTGCTTTTCATTTGATATGTTATGTAAGATCTCTTTCTGCAAATGTTTGCATGTACATCTGTATTCATGTATGTAGCCTTACTCCAGGAAGACTGCCTCTTTATCTGTTTTCTGAACTTTTAAGAAAGGCATAAACCTTTGCAGGATCAGAGCAATAACCTGACATTTTAAATTAATTGTTTTTTTCAGGCATGCAGAGTTGAAACAACCTCGAAGTATCAAATAGCCCGTTTTGTTTTGGTTTTCTGAAAATGCATTTGATTTAATATTATTCTTTTTTTTAAACTTAAAAAATTTAATTCTCCTTTCATTGTAAAAATGTAAAGCTTGTACTAGTCTGAGCATTTCAGTGCTGTAGAAACAAATCAAACAATTAGTCGTATACAGTTGCTTAGCTCTCCCCAGTGTATTCTGCCAGAATGTAGATGTGGCTTTAATTTGTTGTGGGAAAGGCAGAGCAGGTGATTTGTTCTGAAGATATAACAGCTTCTGCAAGCGTTCATTCTGATGAAAAGATGTTCTGTAGTAATCATAGAATCATAGAATGGTAGGGGTTGGAAGGGACCTCTAGAGATCATCTAGTCCAAACCCCGTAATGAATCAGTTGTTTCTGATTCCCCACTTTCAGTAGATCAATCAGTTCTGAGTTTAAATCATAGGGTAAGCCATGACATTCTTAGTTTGTTTTTTTTTCTAACATATTTTTGTACGTGCTTATTTAAAGGAGGGCTTGCTGGATTGTGTTGAAAACCGTGTTCATCAGCTAGAAGATCTGGAAGCAGCGTTTGCAGATTTGTGTGACAATGATGATGAAGAGACCCTACAGAAGTGGGCTTCATATCCTGGGTAGGAGATTTCTAAGTGGCTTATAATGCAAGCAGTAGTTTGGGAACTGATTAGCCCAGCACTTTGCTAACAGATAAGGAGAGAGGATGGATAGGATCTATGCAAGGCTACCATTTTTCCTTTAGTTCTGGAGGAGCAAGAGTCAGACCAAACAGAAGGAAAGGCAGTCTGCTGTCTTCAGTGCCATGGTATGACTTCCAAGATCAGCCTTGTATAGCTTCATGCAAATTCTGTTGTCTCTGGAGAGAGGTGCGTTTGGTAACTAAAAATGTAGTGATCTGTTTGAAGCAGAGTTCTCAAAAAAGCAACGAAGTACGGACCCGAAGGTTCTGCGTTCTTTGGAAAAATTGAAGTGAATGAAAGGCTGTACCTGAGCAACGGTGTCCACAAAAACTTCTCAGCTGCATCCGCTATGTTTTTAAACTAAATATTTTCAGCTGAAAAGAAACAGCAAAAGTCTGAGCTTTCCCGTGATTGGAAAATCACTCATTTTCCCCATCAAATGCAGCAGTTACTGCCAGACCTGTGTAACAGTGACCACTGTAACAACTTTTGGTTTTGTTTTAACTCCAGAATGAAGCCACTTGTTCAGCTAGTTCACAGTTTGAAAACCAGAATGGAAAGCCCAGACTACGAAATGGTAGGTGACTAGGTAAAAGAGCAGAAAGTAGACACATTTGAAAAGCATAGCTTCAACAGGGAGAGAAAAAAAATCGTGCTTCATTTCAGACTTGCTTCTTGATTTAAGACTTTGAGATGTTGGTAGTTTTGGGGATTTTTTTTCTTATTACTTAGGCCAGCTTTTCTTTTTCAAGCTTCTAAAATTCTGCTCTGTTTGTCTATATGTAGGCAACGTTGATGTGATCTTTCAGGACTCATGATGTTTCAAACTGCTTCCTGTGAAGGAAGGTTTCATTTCACCAGGGTCTATTGGTCTTTATAGAACTTAAGGTACCTATTTGTAAAAGATCAGACCTGTCATCTTCAAGGGCTGCAGCATACTCTAGATTCATAGGAGAGGTACAGTGTACTGAAGATAATGAAACAACCCATAGAACCTCCAGAATTTTACTCTTTTTGTTTAAAGAATAAGTTGGGGACAAAAATCCAACTCTTACTCTCTGAAGAGGTGTAAGTTACCTACTGGGCTAGAGGTGGTATCTTAGAGACTTTTTATACAGATAAGCTATATCACTGTTTCATCAACAGAAATTAAATCTCTCTTTAATTTACATACAGGTCCATCAGGCTGGTCTGACCTGTGATTATGTGGAGCTTCCTCACCATGTTAGCACTGAAGAGGAGATTGAAGGCCTCATACAATCCATTAAAGTTCTACTAAAAGATATGCCAAAGCCCACACTTGTGACAGTTGCACGGTAAGACTGTGTAGATACTTTTACTTTAAAACACTTGGACTGTGCATATGAAGCTAAATGATTCTATCAATATAGCAGTGACAGTATCTACACAGCTAAGGGAAAGTTCTGCACTGATGGCCACTTTTACTGGGCGTTACAGTAGCTAGAATGGATTTCGAAAGAATGAAAACATTATGACTTAATGAGCTGCAGCACAGGCTATATAAAGCCTGTGACGAGGCCTTGTGTGTGTTGAGATTGATAGCTGTCACTGGGGGTCAGACATCTTCACTACTTTTATTACTTGTGCTAGGCAGAGCACAGCTAGCTTGGACAAGCCTGCATGGGCTGAAATCACACCTTCCTTACTCTCTTGCTCTAGGGTTTATTGCACTACAGATAAGATTTCTGTTTTCAGTGAAACTTCTTATGGAAGTGGCTTTCATTTAATAGGCTGAAAGGGATTCATATTCTGGAAAGCTCCAGTAAAGCTTTGTATGGGGTAAAAGTTAAGCTTCCAGGACTGTAAGGGAATTATTTGGGAGAACAGGATGAAGTTTGAGGCCAGGGACCTGGGATAACCAGGGATCTGTCTTTGAAGACCACAGTGTATCTGTTGTCAAATTGTTGTAATTTAATCACTTAAAAAATAGTAAGTGTGCCCTTAAAGGACAGGCAAAAATAGCAGAAGCTGATGTGAAATTGTTTTTGTCAGCAAGAAATAGTAAGGCTAATACCTACAATAAAATAAAGCTGTATGTCCTGTGCCAGCTGCAGGGTTATCATCCACTGTTGCAGAGAAAACAATCATTTGTGTAGATCTTGACAGATACGGAATCCAAGAAGTGTCAGCTCTGCTTTTTTAATAGTAAAAATTTGCAGTTCATTAACAGATACTGTAAATAATGTTATATCCCAGGGATTGTGAAGATTTGTTTTTCAAGTTTTCCTATCTATTTTAATTTGAGTAGCATTTGAATTTTTCAGCCTTAACTTTCCACCAGTCCTTTAATTAGATCATCTGCTTGAACTTTGACTGCCAAAATGTTGTGTCAGAGTCAGGAAGAGAGTAGAATTGGAAGGATGAATAGGTCACATTCTTAATCTGCTCCAGAGTTTCTGTTCAACTTCAGGCAAACTATTATGGTTGAAAGTAGTGAGGACAAGCACAGCAGTACACTTTGAAGGAGTACTGGGAGGCAAAACTCACCACAGTTTGAAAGAAGCTTCAGCCTAAACATGGACCGTTACAAGAATACAAAATGTGGTCATGGTGGTGTTATCTGTACTCTTTCATGCTTTTTTCAATTCCTTGTTACAGATCAAGTTTGGATGACTATTGCCCTTCAGAGCAGGTTGACATCATTCAAGAGAAGGTTCTCAATTTACTAGGTTCAGTTTATGGCATTCTGGATGTGCACTTAGATTACTTAAGCACCTCATCTTCTTTGTGACCTTTCTTCATGTATTGCCCTCTAATGCAGTGGATTAATTTAACTTGCATATTACCTGTGGTTGCAAGGGGAAAAACACTGTTATTTCAGCAGGTGGCACTAGAACCCAGGCTGACCAAGAGCCAGTTTTGAGTTGCATTGCTTTCTCAAAGTCAGCTGCATCTGAACTGTTACCTGTTTGGCTTTGTTCAGATTAGTTCTGTGACTGTTATTTTTACTGTCTTGCTTGTTCTTAAAATTGGTGAAAGATAAGCTATTTTTTTATTATTTTTTCACCTGATTCCTTTAAGTATGTGTAAAAAAAAATTATATCTATAATGTCTTAAAATAAATGGGGTTCTTTTATGTAATTAAAATTTTTGACGGAGTTTGGTAACATATTCCTGAGTTTCATTGTACCTTTGTCACGTTTTAAAGCTAGGCTGGCTATTAAACGGACGATGGATATATAATAATACTAGGGAAAAGAAAAAAAAAAAGAAATGTATACAAAAGCAATATCGAGCTCCCCCCCTCCCACAATGACGATTATGTCATGTGGACCCTATGGGGCACACCCTGGAAAGGTCCTGGACTGTACTCAGCAGCAGGCAGGAGCTGGATTCAGGAATGCACGGATCAGAATCGAAGGCAGAAGAATTGGACGGAGTCCTCCTCGAACGCTGGCCATGGAAGAAGAGAGCTTGACCCTTGTGATCCCTCAGCTTTATACCGAGTGTGGCTCGTATGGGATGGAATACTGCATTTGGTCAGGTTTGGGTCACCTGTCTGACCTGATCTTCCCCACCGGAGGGTTGCAGGTGTGACCACTTTTCTGCTCTTTCATTTCTGGCACACAAGACAGTCAGCAGAAGCAAGCATCAACCTTAGTCTCCATAGGAATAACTACAAGCAAGAGCCTTTCTGCATACCATTCCTACTGGTCTTCCAGCAGGAACTGTAAACACCAAGCCTTATCCCTGCTAGAAGCAGCTGCTGTCTGGAAAAACACGCAGTTAATTTCAGAGAGTGCAGCTGCTCAGAAGAGACTTAACCAAAAAGTAAAATTACTAAAAGAAAATTGGTTCTCTCCTAGCTCAAACCAGGACAACCTTTTAAAAAATTCTATCAATAATGCCATTAAGACATTAGGTTTACTGTTTGCTTAACTGCTGTGCTCGAGATGACCAGGCATCCTCCTGTCATTTCTCTAGAGCAGCCTATGGCTTCTGCCCCGTCCACAGATTATCATTTATATTTATACTCTGTTGCATTAATATTGTCTTATTTTGGTTTGGGATATTTTATTGGTGACTCAGATAAAATGCTTAATGTAGGGACATTGGCTTGTTATTTTCATTTTTAAATATTTTTTAAGATAAAACATATTCATGCATGTGCATGCTTTTATCTGTTGAATCCTGTTAGGACTTGAATTGATCTTTCCTTTAGAAATGAAGATTTAACTTCACTGAAGTCAGCACCAAAACCTTGTGTGCCAGATTTTTGCTCGTTTCAGTATTGCTATCTGGAAGATAACAGTTTTAGAACCATTTAATTTAGAAAGCAGTCTAGTTCTAGAGAAAAGTGCCATTTCCAGATTAAAAAAAACCCCGCAGGATTTATTCAGGAATGAAAGAGAAAATACCACCTAGAAAATAGAACTGGTTCCTGCCGGCTCCAAAGGTCCCACTGCAAGGCACAGCTACACCCTCCCTTGGGCCTGGGATGTTACAAGATTTTACGAGAAAACTTCCTACCCTGGTACAGTCCTCAAGATAGTTACCCATTAGTGCTTTTTCATGTAGGCAGTGACAAAGTTGCAATAAAAAGTCCAAGGGCAATCAAAAGAGCCTTCAGGGCCCTGGGACGAGAAGTTAAGGCAGCAGGAGCACAAGTAGTGTTTTCCTCTACCCTTCCGGTTCCAGGGAATGATGTTGGAAGAAACAGGCAGATCCCAGCTGATTAATACCTGCCTCAGCAGCTGAATTTTGGGTTTTTTGATCACAGGATGATGTACACAACAGCAAGGCTGCTAGTGACAGATGGGGCATGCCTGTCTCAAAGACGGAAAAGGATCTTTGCACAAGAGTTAGCAGGGCTCACTGAAAGAGCTTTGAACTAGATTTGAAGGGGGAAAGGGATAAAACCACGCTCACTAGACATAAGCCTGGGGGCAGCATGCTGATGTTTGAGGGATGATCTGCTAGCGGGGTGCTTAAGTCTGCTCCACAATGCGGTGAGTACACTGGGCGCATTTGAAATGTATCTATACTAATGCACGGAGCATGAGCAGTAAGCAAGAGGAGCTAGAAGCTTTGGTCCAGTCCCAGAGCTATGACATCATTGGCGTAAGTGAAACCTGGTGGGGTGAGTCCTGTGACTGGTGTGCCGTAATGGACGGTTAAAGTCTCTTCGGGAGGGGTAGGCAGGGCAGGAGAGGTGGGGAGTGATGCTGTGTGTGAGGGAGGGGTTGGATCGTATGGCGCTTGCAGTTGGCAATGACACGGTTGAGAGCCTCTGGGTAAGGATGAAGGGGAAAGCAAACAAAGCGGATGTTGTGGGAGTCTACTATCAATGACCGAGCCAGGACGATGACACTGATGAATTATTCTACAAGGGATTAAGGGATATCTCTAGATTGAGTGCCCTTGTCCTTATGGGTGATTTTTGGCTTCCCAGACATTGACTGGGAATATGATACGGCAGACACAAACAGGTCCAGGAAATTTCTGAAGTGTGATGCATATAACTTCTTGGTGCAGGTACTAAGTTTGCCAACTGGGAAAGGTACCCTCCTAGATTTGTTGTTTGTAAACAGAGAGGGACTAATGGGCAAAGAGGTGATCGGTGGCTGTCTTGGTCACAGTGGCCATGAAGTAATTGTTTTACATTGTTGGCGACAGGAGAAAAACTGCCAGCAAAACTTCAACCCTGGATATGGAGAGAGCAGACTTTGGTGCTGCTGAAGGAGCTAGTCGGTAAGGTCTCCTGTGAATCTGCTTTTGAAAGTATCGGGGTCCATGAATGCTGGTCACTTTTTAAAAGCCTTCTCTTAAGAGCACAGGAACAGGCAATTCCAATGTGTTGGAAGTCAAGCAAGCAGGACAGAAGGCTTACTTGGCTGAGCAGGGATCTTCTAGAGCTTAGGCAGAAAAGGAAAGTGTATGGACATTGGAAGCAAGGACAGGCGACACGGGAGGACTACAGAGATGCTGTTCGCCACTGTAGGGAGACAATTTGTGCGGCCAAAACTCGATTAGAGTTCAAGCTGGGCAGTACTGTGAGGAACAACAAAAAGGGCTTTTTAAAATACATTAGCAGCAAATGGAGCATCAGCTATAACATTGGTCCATTACTTGATGGGGTTGGTCACCTCACAGATAGGAATGTCAACAAAGCAGAGATGTTGAATGCCTTCTTCACCTCTGTCTTTAACACAAATGATGCACCCTGGGACCTATGGAGTCCTGTTTTGGGAGACCATGACTGGGGGGATGATAAACTCCCAGCTGACTCTGAACTTGTTGAGACGTGCTGCTCCAGCCGGACATGCATAAATCTATGGGGCCCAATGGGATTCATCCGAGGGTACTGAAAGAGCTGGCTGGTGTTATCACGGGACCTCTCTCCATTATTTTTCATTATTTTCATTATTTTCTCGGGAGTCTGGAGAGATCCCAGTCGACTGGAAGTTGGCAAATCTTGTCCCTGTTTTCAAGAAGGGTAAGAAGGAAAACCTTGTTAATTACAGGCCTGTCAGTCTCACTTTAGTGCCTGGCAAAATTATGGAGAAAGTTATTCTGGGAGTTATTAAAAAACACTTCAGAGTCAATGCGTTCATTGGTCGTAGCCAGCATGGGTCCACAAGGGAAAAGTCCTGCTTCACTAACTGAATTTCTTTTTATGACAAAATGACTCATCTAGCTGACCAAGGAAAGCCAGTAGGTGTGGCGTTTTGGGGATGTAAGCAAAGCTTTTGATACTGTCTCTCACAGTATCCTTCTGGACAAAATGTCCAGCAAACAGCTAGACAAGTCCATAATATATTAGGTGAGCAATTCACTGATGGGTCGGCTCAAAGCGTTATAGTAAATGGGGTTACATCAGGCCAGCAGCCAGTCACCAGTGGGGTTCCTCAGGGCTCAATTTTAGTGCCAGTGGTCTTTAATGTGTTTATGAATGATCTAGACACGGGAATTGAATGTACATTAAGTAAGTTTGCCAATGATACTAAACTAGGAAGAGCTGTGCATTCTCTCAAGGGTAGAGAGGCCTTACAGACAGATCTGGATAGATTAGTGAGCTGAGCAATCACCAACTGTACAAAATTTGACAAGAGCAAGTGCAGGATTCACCACCTGGGATGGGGTAATCCTGGTTATACATACAGATTGGGGGACAAGAGGCTGGAGAGCAGCCCTGTGGAAAGCGGTCTGGGGGTTTGGTTTGGTGGCAAGTTGAACATGAGTCAGCAACGTGCCCTGGCACCCAGAAGGGCCAACCATGTCCTGGGGTGCATCAAGCACGGCATCGCTAGCCAGTCGAAGGAGGTGATTGTTCCACTCGACACTGCACTGGTGCAGCTTCACCTTGAGTACTGTGTGCACTTTTGGGTGCTTCAGCATAAGGACATCTTACTATTAGAGTGTGTCCAGAGGGCAACAAGGATGGTGAAAGACCTCAAGGGCAAGACTTAGAAGGAGAAGCTGAGGTCTCTTGATTTGTTCAGCCTGCAGAAGAGAAGGCTTAGGGGTGACCTTATGGCAATCTGCAACTTCCTCAAGGAATGCAGTGGAGGGGAGGTGCTGATCTCCTCTCTCTGGTGACCAGCAATAGGACACAAGGAAGTGGAATGAAGCTGCATCAGGGGAAGTTCAGATGGGACACTAGGAAAAGGTTCTTCACTGAAAGGCAGTTGATCACTGGAACAGGTTGCCCAGGGAAGAGGTCATGGAACCACGCCTGCCAGAGTCCAAGGAGCATCTGGAGAATGCTCTCAGTCATATGGTTTAGTTTTAGGTGGTGCTGCAAGGAGCAGGGAGTTGGACTCCATGTTCCTTATGGGTCCCTTCCAACTTGAGATATTCTATGACTTTGTGATTCTGTGTGTCTGTGAAGCACGGAAAACCTTCCTTCCTAATGTTTCCTCGGTTTCTAACCACATTACAGGGCAAGTAGCAAGATCAGGATGGGGTATCTGTGGCACTCATTTCCCCATGATGTGTCCTCACCTAGTGGATGCATTTAGCCTCTGAAGCTGGTTCCTACTCTTTATACAGAAAGATGGGCCATTTGGGAGTCTGAAATAAATCACTGCATAACACATGTTGAGTAGCAAGACATTTCCCTCCTTGGAGCAATTTTTACCAAACACTGGCACTTTAGTGCAATGGGAAGGAGTGTGGGGAGAAAAGTGCCCTTGCAGTAGTTTTAGAGATCCAATTTCAATTATCTGTGTTCAGAAAGGCTAACAAAAAACCCCACAAATTTGTCTTTTATTTCCACCAGCATACCTGTGATTTTGTCACAAAAGTCACCTTCATGAATGGAACCTTGACAGGAAAAAAGCTAGTTTTAAATGCAATATTAGGAAATAAAGGAAAAGATTACACCAGTGTTACCAGTTTTTTCTTACACACTTACGCTGTGTTGCACACTAACATCAACTAGTTCAGTTTTACTTCACAACTACAGATTGTAATGTCGTCTCTCCAGTTCACAGCTTGCTTTTCTCTCATAGCCAAAAGGCACAGACGTTATTAAAAATCCTTAAAAGGAGAGGAAATCTATAGTTATGGTCTGAAAGGAGCTCAAGAAAGGGCAAAGCAAGTATCTTTGAATTATTATGTTGTAGAATTTTTAAACAATGTAGAAACTTGAGACATTCTTAATGGCCCCCTGAGAATTAAAAAAGCTTTCAAAATGAAGCTGTTAGATATTAAAATTACTTCCTGATGGAAAAAGACCTTTAATTTAAGCCTTGTCATAAAGGCACTCAAAAGAAGGGCCTTTAGCTGGTCCCCAGACAGTCAAGGGACACTGGATCAGGCTGGTCCTTCTCAGAAGATCTGACAGCAGGAATCTGCTCTCTAGGCAAGAAGGGTTCTGCAACAGCTGATACCTCCTGTCATGGTATTAGAGTCTAGGCAGAGCACCAAAATGCATTTCTGGGGCATTTCTAAGCGCATTGTGCAGTCTGTAGCCCTCTCTTCTGCTGTCTTCAGGACGGAAGCATTAAGGAAAGCCAAGAAAGCAAAATTAACAGTGCTTCTGTGTGCCTTTCTGGTCTGAGACTGGGTGCTAAGTGATTTGGCTGTACCAAAAAATTCTACCTGAAATTTCTGCCATTTGTGTCCCTCCTCCTACATAGCCGCTAGAAAGATGGAAGTTTATAAAAAAAATTACAGCTAGACTTGCCTTTTCAGGGTTTAAATATTTTCCTTGCTGCAGAAACAGCTTCCTGCTTGCATGAATATATTCATTTATCTCTGCAATCAGCACTGCACTAATTTCCACTCTCAGAAGCACCTGTCAGTAGGAGAAAGTAATTCTTACACCCATGAAAATTAGCCTTCTCTAGTAAAGCATGAGTGCAAAGTCTCTGAATACCCTGAATTTCATACTAGAAAATGGTGTACAAAGGAATTCATTTTGGAGATGCTGTGATAAATTAATAGAGAGACTGGAGACCTAGGGAGAAAAGATTAACTCTTCATCTTTTCCTGAAGAGGAGAGAGGAAAGGGAAACTCGGAGCTCATGTCCAGTCTGGAAGCAGGCATCCAGGAAGGCAATCATCCAGAAAGAGGATAGAACTGGTGGGAAGCGGGTGCTGCTGAGCACCTTGCTGCCTGTGTTTCTGACTGAAAAGACTTACTGTGATTCATCTGGAAAGGGCTGAACTTACAAACCAGCATACACTCCTCTGACAGATGCTCTGTGTCAAGTCTAGCTCAGGCTCCAGTTCAGGTTCATAGTTCCATGTGTTAGTGGGTTACACCATGGTTTACTGTTTCCTTCACTTCCTTTGTGGTTATTTGTCCTTTATGTGGACGGCAACCAGCTGCCTTCAGGTGGGGCTGCTTTTTGCTTACATGTTTATGCAATAGCCAGCTTGCAGGGCTTTAGAGGAAAGATTGGAAAGCAAACAAAAGCCTTCCCAAGGACCTGTCTGTCCATAGCATTGATGAAAAACTGCTTGACTCAACACTTACTGAATTCAGGCTAGGATGGGTAAAACTGAATTTGAGTCTGAGGGCTTAATTTTAATTATGACATGTGTCGGGGACTTTTAAAGAACCTTTGCTGAGCCTGGCTCAATTTGCTTGTCATGAGGTATCTGGCAACTACATAGCAAGTGGGTTTTACAACATACAATTTACTTGTCAAGAGTAAGTTTTTTATCAAAAAAAGCATTCCTATGCAAACTTTATTCTGTCAGACAACAGGAACTCTATCTTCATTGTGTTTTTTCACCTGGCACAATGCAACATTTTCATCTTGCTTTCACTTACTGCCTACTTGTAGAGGGTCATACCTGTACTTTAGAATATTTTTTTCTAAATTCCCACTCCACCTTTCTCTGCAAGTCCATCCAGATGACCAACAGTTATTTTTTTGCCTAACAACTCCTTAAGCTTGGTTTACCACAGGTTGACACTGGAAGAACATATATAGGTGAGAAATTCCTCTGACCCACTTAACTGTGAACATATTAATGCAAACACTTCACCAGTCAGGACCTTTGTCTGAACAAATGCAACGAATACTCAAAGTAACAATTTTCTTTATGGGGAATGTTTTCAATGACCTAGATCCAGCTGTGTTTTTTTCAGTTTCTTGCAAGAGGAGTTAGTGCAATATAAGTTTTTACTTATCCCAATGCCAATGGACACTTCTGCATTTAATACTTCACATATTTCATCCAGAAAAGAAAAGAAAAAAAATAAGGTAAAGAACTTCCTCAGGATAAAGGAAAAGGTTGTAATTAAATGAACTGGAAGTATATATTACTTTATTCAGTAATACAATGAAAGTGTGTTATATCTTTCTGTTTGGAAAAAATAAAATTATTAGAAGCAAGCTTAAGCCACTTACTGTTTTATACAGATATGCTATTAAAGAAATTTGATCAGAATAGTGCTTTCAAAAACGACCATGAAGGCACCAGGATTATAATTAACTCAGTTTAAACAAAGAATACAATAACTTTTTTTTTTTTCTGCAAGGAATGAGCAGCTGCCAGTTTTAAAAGATGAGTGGATTTGATTTTAAATAGCACCTATAACAGCAGAGCGACTAATATAGGTATTCACTACTCCATCAACCTCCAAGATCTGAGAGCCTGTGTAAACCCTGGGCAGCATACAGAACAACTCCAGAAATCTCCAGCCTTTACTGCAGAAGAAGCAGTAATAATTAAATTATTGATAAAATCTGTCGTGCTCTGCTTTTTGTAAAGCCACTTAACTGGGGCTTAGGATAACAGGGCAATGACTGGCCGCTCTAACGCAGTCACCATCATGTAGACTGCAACCCTCTTGAAATGACCTGGGAGATGTGCTGAGCCCCCTTGGTTCCCCAACATTCAAAGTCATGGGTGAAAAGCACAACCCTGGGGTTACACCAGGGCTGGGGGATACCTGGCAATCCCTCATCCTGGCTGATACGTACCACCATGCACGCAGGTCATCCCTGCTTCAGCTACCCCTCAGGTCCCTGGGAACATCAGCTACACCAGATGTTAGTATTATCAAGATTTGGATCTTGCCGTTCTGTCAGGGTGGATTTCCAGCTTCAGAAGCAGAAAGAGTCAAGATTAACTCCTTAATGGTCTATACCTCTCAAGGATGGGCAAAGATTAAAGATGCAGGGAATGCGAGTTGTGCTCACTGGCAGAAACTGATCTAAAATGGGAATAAAGGAGAGGGAACTCTTCTCTGCAGCTTGAGTGATGAGATTTTTAATTTGCCCTTTGCTTTGCTGTGTTTTGTTGAAGGTCTTCGCCAACTGAATGGAATAGCCCACTCCCAATTTGGTTATCACTGCAAGAACAGATTCTTGCATCTTTCTCTCGTTGTGGTTTAACCGCAGCCAGCAACTGAGCACCAACCAGCTGCTCATTCATTCCCTCCTGGTGGGTCAGTGTGGGGTGGGAGGTGGAGGAATCAGAAGAGTAAAAGAGAGAAAACTCATGAGTTGAGATAAAGACAGTTTAATAGGTAAAACAAAAGCTGTGTGTGCAAGCAAAGCAAACCAAGGAACTCATTCACCGGTTCCCTTCAGCAGGCAGGTGTTCAGCCATCTCCAGCAAAGCAGGGCTCCATCATGTGCAACGCTTCCTTGGGAAGACAAATGCCATCACTCTGAGCATCTCCCGCTTCCTTCTTCTTACCCAGCTTTTATTGCTGAGCATGATGTGATGTGGGATATCCGTGTGGTCAATTGGGGTCAGGTCTCCCTGCTGTGTCCCCTCCCAACCTCTTGTGCACCCCTAGCCCACTCACTGGTGAGGTGAGAAGCAGAAAAAGGCCTTGGCTCAGCAATAACAAAAACATCTCTGTGTTATCAACACTGTCCTCAGCACAAATCAAAAACACAGCCCCATACCAGCTACTATGAAGAAAATTAACTCTATCCCATCCCAAACCAGCAGAATCCGCTTCTGCTTTTTGAAATGTTACCATTACTCTTTTGCACTTTTACTTGACCTTAATCAAGACATTGCTAGGATGAATCTGGGAACAGAACTGAGAGCATCCAGAAAATTTTTATATTAAGTAGTTCTGAAGATTTGTGGACGTCAAGATGGTTTTCTCCCCGGTAACATTAATCTTAGACCAAAGTGTTTGCTCTTAGACTTTTATACCAGTTATACATAATCTTTTGAACATGTAATGATATTCTGTATTCATTGTAATTAGATAACTGACTTGGATTAATTAGGCTGAAACATCAGCAGCGTATTACAATGAAGTGCAAGTTTGAGACTGTTGTGTGGTCTCTCACAATTAGAGTTTAAATTACTGTTTAAAATGACACTTCATTTGCATTTTTATTCTTAAGTCCATCAGCACTGATTTTCTTTTTCATCAAGAAATGAAATAAAACTGACATTTTTCAGCACTGCAGGAAAAGATGCTTTTTTCTCCTCTCTGAGACATCAACACAGGAGTCACTTAAAAGGAGCCTTTTTTATTTTCAAGTTTTAAGAAGGGAAGCCTTATAAAACTGCTTTTATCCACTGCTGCTTTGAAACGTAGAACACCTAGCCGTGTTTGAATATGATCTTTATGTTTTAAAATGTAGTCTTTGGTGCAGCTGTGTGAACTGGAGATAGACAGTAATTATATTTGCATCTATGCACACATGGAGGATTGGGTAACTCAGATGGAAAGCCACAGAGCCATCCAGAAATGGGCAATGATTTCTTGGACATAAAAACTTTATAACAAGCCTTGAAAAAGCAGGGCTTTGGCTTCCTCGTTGACAGAGAATTAAAGCTGAACTGAATGGAGAGTTCGAGTTCTGAAGCAGAAGGTAACACCTGTGCCTTCTTTTGCTCTGTGTGGGTACAAAAAGCACGAATGCTCTAGGAAGTTTGGCCAGTTCCTTCTGGCACAAATACGCTACATATGCTTAAGAAAATCAGAAGGAATGTCCTCTTCCTAAAGAGGAGGACACTGTAGATCAGCTGGCTTAAGCTACAGTAGTTATGTATTAGTACTGAACCAGGACAAGCAATGTAAATTCCAATTTCTTAGTATGCAGCAGTAGTAAGGGAACAAAGTAAAAATGTCTTGACTAAAAATGTCACCTACTTCATCCATAGTATCATATTCATGTGCAAGAGGACACATTTTTAAAAACGTATTTCTTTAGGCTAGATCTTATTTCTATGGATACACACATGCCCCTGGAATCACAAAGTGAACCTGAATTTTACAATTTTTTGTTGTTTTCAAACAGAAAAAAAAATAGCATATGAAGACATTCCACTCCATTCCGGATTAGACACAGACATCAAATTTCCGCCTGCAGAAGAAGAGATCTATTAAAACCCCAGAAAGGCTGGAATTCCAGTTCATGTAGGAACTCATCACATTTAGTTAGCATTCGCCTTTTGCTTGAGGAAACCGAAGGCCCTAGATGGAGTCAAAACTCACCCCAAGTGTGAACAAACATGTAGGACTCTGCTAATTTAACCATACGGTAATAGGCAATGATCCTAATGAGACTTGCAACTGATAGACTTTGAATTAGCTAGTAGTTAGAAGAGTGATCTTTAGGGTTGGACTGAAGTATGTCCAAAAAAGAAACTCTGGAAGAAGTTCAGACAGCAAGCATGACCCCTCATACAAATGAGTGGGCAGTAGGAAGGAGTGGTTGGGGGAGTGCAGTTCATGCATACTTAGACCCCAGAAGGGTTAAGGGAGTTTTTAGAGATCTATCAGCAAAACAGCAGGGTTGGTGATCCTTTACCATAGACTGAGCTCAGTGGTCCCTGCTTGTGTGCCACTGCCTGGGTACTGCTTTGGGGAGACCCTGACTGGCGAGGTAATGAAAATAAATTTACTCTTTGCATTTCATCTGTGGTTTTGTGGTTGTTCCTGTGCCCTGCCTGTGCTGACTCACACACATGCAAATTTACTGTGGTTCTGCAGAATTAAAGTAACATCATGAATTGTCTGTGTGTTAGTCAAGTTATCTAAGAAATCTTCCTTTCAGGCAGTTTTTGCTCATGAATGTCAAACTTGTATCATCTGAAACCTACGACCAATGCAGTCTGTGCAATATGTTCCAGAAAATGCTTCTTTTACATAATTACAAAGGCATTAATTTCAACATTAAGAGTACATTTGCAAGGTTGTTCTCTACTTTGGTTAAAAAGTAATCAACCAAAACCAGAAACAGGTATATCTGTTTCTCCCTTCTGGATATGGCTTATTTATTGACCACATGTACAAATCCTCCATTGCCTGTGTCTGCTTCAATTTCCTCTCAGCTTATTTCAATATCTATTATGCAGAGCAAGACAAGAAAATTGTAATGCATAACACCTCTAACCAGTGCTGTAAGGGTGGGACATGAAGGCCAATTAGAAATAAACTCACTTGGGGATATCAGCATAGCAGTGTCGTATAAGACAGCAGCTCCACATTGTCTCTTGTAGCTAGATGCCCCTGCCAGCCCTACTGCTCCCTTTGGCAGCACTGAGGAGTGAGGATGCCAACTTTGGAGGGCATTTACAGATAACCCTTAGCAGCAGAAGTATGCAGAGAGAGCTCTATCTTAATTTTGGCTCAGCTTCCAAGACAGACCATCAGCCTGAGCATTTTGGTGTAAACAGTAAAACTATTGCGCATTTGTGTGCAATACAAAATAGGGTCTTACACCAGACATACTGAGCAGTGACTGGCTTGCCTATGCATCATCAGCTCTCCACTCTAGACACACTGCAGTTTCACTGCTTGTCACCGTGGAACAAAATAAGCCTTTTCAGGAAAAATGGACAGGGGATGAGTCAGATGGCTGAGGTTACCATGCCTTCTATTACCATTTCTTTCCCTCATTGCAGGCTTTATGTCTCTATGTCTGGCAGCTCTGTCCTCTCCCTTCCCCTGATGACTGCACTGTGAGTTGATCTCCCTTGTCATGGACCGAGCTTAACTGTAAGAGTCAAAGAGTCAACTGCATAAACATTTTTATTCTGCTACTGCTGTTGACAATGAAAATCACTCTCTAGCAAGGTCAGTCTTGGAGGGAAGACACCCATTTCTAGGAGACCCAGATAAGGGTCCTGTCTCCTTACGCCTCCAGTGGGGAACACCTGGAAGGGCCACTCCTGGCCTGCCTGATGGCCTCTGCCAGCCCCATCAGTGCCACAAACTCTTTGCATGACCCATCCACTCCCAGGGGGGAAGATGAGAGGAAAGACATCAGTTTTCTGCCTTCATCTTTCAGTTTCCCTTGTGGGAGGAACTCTTCTATTCCCACAGTGAAGATGCAGCTCCCACACCTCAATGAAGATGGGAAGTCATGGACCCAGCAAACCCAGTCCCAGATCCTGCCTTGGCACAGACCTTCTCCTTGTCGTCGTTTAGGCACAGCTGGCAACAAAGAACCATGCAGCTACTTGCTCACCCCTCCCCAGCTGGTGGGATGGGGAGAAAATACAACAAAAACCTGATGGGTCGAGACAAGGACAGGGAGGGTTCACTCACCATCATGGGCAAAAACCAGACTCAACTTGGGGAAAAAGAAAATAATTTAATTTGTCATTACTCAGAACAGAGTAGGATAATCAGATGTGAAAATCAGATCTCAAAACCACCTTTCCCCACCCCTCCCTCCTTCCTGGGCTCGAGTCCCCTCGCTCCCAATGTCTCTCCCTCCTCCCCCCTCAGCAGCACAGGGGGACAGGGAATGGGGGTGCAGTCAGTTCACCAGAGGTTGTCTCTGCCGCTCCTTCCTCCCCAGGCGGGGAGGGCTCCTCACACGCTTCCCCTGCTCCAGTGCGGGGTCTCTGCCACGGCAGACAGTCCCTCACGAACCCCTCCGATGTGAGTCCTTCCCATGTGGTGAAGTCCCTCAGGAGCGCACCGACCCAGCACGGGCTGCCCACAGAGTCGTGGTCTGCCTCGGGAGCAGGCACCTCCTCCCCTGGCGTGGGGTCCTCCACGGGCTGCAGGTCCCTCTCTGCTCCTCCGTGGTCCTTCACGGGCTGCTCCACATGATCCTCCATGGGCTGCAGGGGCACAGCCTGCCCTCTCCCCACGAGCTGCAGGGGAATCTCCGCTCTGGCCGCGTCCTCCCCCTCTGACTCCCCTCTGAGTCCCGGTACCTGCACAGGTGTTTCACTCACTTCCCCCTCCTCCCTCTCCTGCAGATTTCTTTAGCAGTTCCTTTGTCCCCTTCTTAAATACGTTGTCAGAGAGGCACATCCACCATCGCTGATGGGCTCGGCCTCAGCCTGAGGTGGG
>VZSC01017962.1:111281-141363 GCA_013398225.1 Steatornis caripensis | reverse complement strand
AGCTAAGAACAAGAAAAATATCGTCAACCAGGATGATAAAATACTGTCTGAAACTTTACAATTGTGGGTTCGTGATTTATTGTTCTTAATTTCTTCTCTGTTTTTCCTCCAGAAGCAATCTTTGTCATATTTTATGTCACATTATCTAATGTGGAAGAAAAAAAATTTGTTTTAAAATACCCACCACAGCAGTCTGCAAGTCACAGCAGCTTCCAAGTCTACTTCCAAGACTTCCATTTTAGTGATGTCCATAGTCCCACATAAGCAATCGACAAAATTGATGAAAGGGCTTTAACAGCTAGATTATTTATTGTAAATAATTTATTTACTACATGTAGCTTTCTTCCCTGTAAGTAAAAAGCATGACCTACTGCCGAACTTTACAAATTGGCTTGCTTTGTGCAATTGCTTCCTTTTTTGCATGAAAGATAGCTATTCAGAATGTTTGTTCTTTGCACCAAAGAGTTTATTTATTCCTGATAATATTTTTTTTTCTGAAAACTTTTTTCCATTGTCTGTGCCCATTTTGTAGCTTTGACGATTTCCAAATCAGGCCAGTACTTATTTGTTCCCAGCAGAAAGTTATTTTGTTATGTGAATATGACCATCCGTTCAGCTTTTGACCTAGGTGTAAAAATAAAGCGATCATTGTAGTGGTCACACTTTGCAATGTGACATATTAAGAATCACTTAAGACAAGTTAGTATGCAATTTGACTTGTAAATATAGGACAGGTATGAATAGTACATGTCATTAGTGGCTTTAGAAATGTACCTGTAGAAAGCATTGTATAGCGTTACAAAGAGTTTGTTGATCTCTGGTCTTAGAAGAATCTGTAGCTGAATTTTCTAGCTGGAATCTGTACAATACAATTCCTTACGTGCACATTAGTGCATACATATAATTGTACGCACAGTCTGTAACTATATGGTATATAACAGCTCATCTTTTATTAAAACTTATTTTAGACATACATCATTCTTAATCAACCTACACTATATTCAACCTTCTCAATCACAAGGATTGTTCCACTGAGTAAAGGAGAAGTGGAAGAAGGATATGTTATTCCATCATTTGTCATGTTTGTTAATGAAGAATTTTTATCTCCCTGTTTCTTTGTGTATTTCTGATTGGTCGGTGAAAACACAGCAACTAGTAAGTTGCTATTGAAAGGGTGACTATTAATATCTTAAGAAACTTTGACATTATCTCAAATATGTTTATTCTCTGAGAGTTCTCCCTATGGCCAGCAGAATTAATACTGTGGCTATGTTTTGATGATACAGTTTTGATTTTCAGAATTACATATTTCCTAAGGATGAAATAGCATTAGGTATGAGCTGGCTGCTGGCAAAGTTCAAGTTGTATATTTTGTTTTCAAACAATGATAGCTAGAGAGAGGGGTATTTTTTTCTGCTTTAATAATAAGAATGCAGCATACAAGGAAAATAATGTATTGTTTTTATTTGCCACATTTGGAAAATTGATCTTCCAGTTGCAAAACTGTCCTGGTTTCCCTGGGACAGAATCACTTACTTTTCTATTCAGGAAAGCTGCATTTTTGAGAAGACTGCAGCAGCCGATCTGGTGGGAACAAAGCTAATGACTGATTGATAAGACACTTTGTTTTAGTTCATGGCTGGCCATGGTGTATGGGTTTCCACAGTGATCAAGGCCTTTAGAAATTTCAAGTTAGCCAGGTGCAAAAACTCAAAGGAGCGAAAGCCAGGGCAGCTGACCCAGGCTGGCCAACAGCAGCATTCCATACCATCAATGCCATGCTCACTATGAACTGGGAAGTTTGCTGGGAGCAGCCCTCTTCTCTTCTGCTTCCTCAATGATGGCCATCCCTGGAGGGTCTCGCCCGTCCCTCTGCTCCTGAGCCTTGCTCTCCTCTTTGCTGTGGTCGTCGCGCTGTTGCTGGAACTGTGGTGCTCGCAGGGTTTGGCATCCGGCACTCACTGCTGGGAGCGCGCAGCTCACGACCGCTGTATGGGCTAAGCATGACTTTGTGTTTTATATTATTACTGGTATTAATAATAGTTTGCTATTATAATTTTATTAAATCCGTTTCCATTTCAGCCCATGGGCCTCCCTTCCTTTTCCTGATTCCCCCTTCCTGAGTGTGGAGGCGTTACTGGGTGATAGAACAGCTGACTAAATCATGATAAAAACAAACCTGGGAAAAGATTTATGGACAAAACAATTTTCAATTATTTTTTTCCAGAAGTAGAAATCGCATACTGTCACACACACAAGTAACATGGGTATCTGATATGGCAGAAAAATGTTCCCAGCAATGGTTCAGAAGCTTTAGTTACTTCATAAGCTGAGAAGATTTCAGGACAACAAAGGATACTGGAAGGAAGGTACATTGACAGACCTACTTACCTGCACTCTGTAATAAGCTATCAAGGAAAAGGAGCTGAATTAACCCTTTAAGCCTTATCCATTCTGTAGATGCAGGATAGAGAAACAATTTGGTCTGCAGGAGAGCTGGAGAAGTTCTCAAATATATGCAGCCTCCTGAAGAAATGAGACATATGTCACCACAGCGTGGGAGTGTGGCTCTTGTCCTCCATCTTCCCTTTCCACTAAATAAGTGCCAACTCGGTTGGTCTGCTTCAAGAAAGCTTGACAGAAGATTAGTGTCTCAGACTTATCAGCATCACCCTCCTCTAAGATCTGTGCAAAGAGCAAACCAGAGATTGGGAAGAGACATTATAAATTCTCCCAATGAGGCAGCAACATGAGCCAACTCTTTATTAGACTCTAGAGAGTACACACATGTGTGCACACACTCACACACATGTGCACGACCCTTCTGGACCTCCCAGTGTTGGAGAGAAGTCCAGTAGCTGCTTAGTCTCTCTGACACAATGGCATCATGCAGAAGACACAACTGCACCAGGAAAGAAGCCTCCTTGGTTCTGGTTGATCTGAGTCTCTTTGATCTTCACCCAGACTACCACGGTATGGGCTGAAGCTGTCTATCCCAGGGGTCACCTCTTGTGTGTCTAGGGTCAAACTCAGCAAGTGTAGACACAACCATGAGAAACAATGCATCAGTCAGAGATGAAGGGGAAAGTCATGGATCAGAAAAAAAGGAGGTTTGTTGGGACCAAAGACAGCTCCAGAACATCTGCAGCAGGAAAGCACAGTTAAAATCGAGGTCAGTAACTTAGAGCGCAATGGATACATCTGTTCTCTGCACCACACATTGCTCAAGATAAGAAACTCCTGCATAACACTGAACCTGGGAGAAAGACATACTTTAACTCTGGTGACACTTACCCATGAATACACTTTTACTAGTAGAAGATCCCCCTAAAAATGGGACAGGGGGATGCTAGAAAGAAATGTAGGCTCCTACACAGTGTCTTCCTGGTAATCTGAAACTGATGAGTTTCACATTGCTGGAGACTGAGTAGAAATTTCTTGGCAGTCTGAGGAGAATCAGGAAAGTATGCATCTTGGGCAATAGCAACAGCAGCATTAAAGACAAAAACAATCAGTCCTTTACTGCAGACAACAGTTATTCCCTTTTCTATGGATTAAAGGAAGGTTATAACAATTTTGACCCTTTTGGAAGTTAAGCTGTTTTGATTCTTTGGATGGCCTTTTTATTGGAAAATAAAACAGTTGCTAAGGGTTAAGGTTGTCTCGCCACCTTACCTTGCAAAGTGAAACCTGACAAGACATTTAAAAGGGCGGGACATTATGTGTTACAAAAATTAACTAATCAAATAATACATGTGTACAGCAGATTTCATTCCTACTAGTCTTTAACTGCACACTGAGACACAAGATTTGGGAGGTAATAACAAAAATTATATATTTTTTTTCTTTTTTCTCCTGGAGTTTTTAATTGCTGTTGTAGCTTATTTTAGGCCTTTACTGACAGGCTTTGCTCTTTCAGTCACCTGGAAGTTTCTAGATCTGTAAATAAATTACTTGCTTTAGTCTTATGTAGTCATATACTTCTTTGTAGTTGTGAGAAAATGAAAGACTTTCATGGATACTTTAACACTTCATTTACTTTTACTTGCAGTGGTGAGTGTGCCATTTAGAGATGTCTAGGTACTTGGTAATTCCCATCTTTCTTTGAATTACCTGCTGTAAGGGCAACAGATGCTTCATCCAGAGAGTATAAGACCCTTAGGTTTTTTTCAGTTTTCCCCAACTCAGTGTAAGTAGTTATAGTTCTCTTTTTAGATTTTTGCACTTCATCAAATGTGGTTATACTTCAATTTCAACATTCCTCAGATGTAGAAGAGATAGAAATCATGTTAAGAATGGTGACACACCTTTAAAAGGTGTCACAACATCTCCTTCTACTGAGGAAATCATATAATTGAGGAGCCATGGAGTTCAGAGGGTGAGTCGGTAGCTGTAATGAGGCAGAAGTGGCGTTTAGTGGCTGTAGCAAATCATAGCTGGTGAAAAGTGAAAAGCAGAGGAGGGTGAAGAAGCTGTGGAATGGGTCTGAGGTGCTAGGTGCTTGAAAGTCATGTTGTGTTTGAAAGTGGTCTGTGAAGTGCGTATTTGTAATGAGAAGGGACTGCGGACCACTGGGTTTACTCCTGTTTATCAGCTAGTGGATGGGAGAAGACTGTTGAAACTAGAGAGAGTAACTGGACAGTGAGTTTGGGAAGCAAGCCTGGTGTTGTGTACACATGGAGAACAATGCTTCCTGGAAACTTGGATCACTCAAAACACTGGTGTTGCTGAGTGAGACACAGGGTTAGCCCTCTGCTTATGAAAGAGAACTATTCTATGAATTAAAATAGCTGCTCCAGTCCCAGCTATTTGCTGGATTATATATGCAAAACTAGGAAGAGCTGCCGACATAACCCGAAGCAGTGCACTGCTTAGTCCCAGTAGCCTTGGGTAAACAGCATTAGTTCTCCGAATGCATTTAGGCTGATACCTCATTTCTTGAAGTGCCCTCATAATGAAAAGGTCATTCATGGATTTCTCTTATTTCTGAAGGTAGGAACTGTGTAGTATTGTAATGTATGTAGCCAGGGGCTGCATGCATTATATACCTTTTTTTCCCCCCCTCAGAATGATAAAGCATGAAAGAAAATGGCAGGAGCTTTCACTTTTTTAAAAAAAAATGTTAGATTTGTGAGATAGTAGACTCCTAGAGATGAAGGAGAAATAACTGGAAAAAATTGGAATTGTTATTAAAGAATATCACCTAGTGTAGTGGTCGACTGAAATAAAGGGAGAGGCTAGGGGACGAAACGGTTGAGGACAGCCCTGTGGAGTAGGGCTTTGGGGTACTGGTGGATGAAAAGCTGGACATGAGCTGGCAATGTGCACTTGCAGCCCAGAATGCCCACCGTATCCTGGACTACATCAAAAGAAAGGTGTTGGGCAGGTCAAGGGAGGGGAGTCTCCCCCTCTACTCTGCTCTCGTGAGATCACACCTGCTGTACTGCGTTCAGCTCTGGGGTCCTGAGCACAAGACATGGACCTGTTGGAGTGGGTCCAGAGGAGGATCACAAAAATGATCAGAGGGATGGAACATCTCTCCTATTGAGGACAGGTAGAGAGAGTTGAGATTGTTCAGCCTGGAGAAGGGAAAGCTCTGGGGAGACTTTGTTGCAGCCTTTCAATACTTAAAGGGGATCTATAAGAATGATGGGGATAGACTTTTTAGCAGGGGCCTGTAGTGATAGGAGAAGAGGTAATGGTTTTAAACTAAAAGAGGGTAGATTTAGACTAGATATAAGGAAGGAATTTATTACAATGAGGATGGTGAAACACTGAAACAGGTTGCCCAGAGAGGTGCTAGATGCCCCCTCCCTGGAAGGTCAGGTTGGAGGGGGCTCTGAGCAACCTGATCTAGTTGAAGATGTCCCTGCTTATTGCCGGGGGGTTGGACTAGATAACCTGTAAACATGCCTTACAATCCAAACTATTCTATGATTCCATTCTATGAGTGGAATTACCATGAAACTGTTCTGCAAAAGCTTTTTCATGTATTTGACAGTTAAGCTGCTCATCTACCATTAAATTCCTGATAAAAAAGGAAAATTGAGCTATTGTTTGCAATATGTAAACATTGAGACCTTTTCATGGAGATCTTTCTAATATTAACTGTATGTAATTGAGGTTTTGTATTCTATAATACTCCATAAATTGTTCTGCCTCCTTTTCATATTCTTAGTCAAAGGCATATATTCTTCACTGTTACTGCTCCCTATTAGTTAGGGGACCAACCAGTATTGCTGAAGTAAGAGAACTCTTCAATAATGCAAAGCCTTTGCATGTGAAATCTCCTGCTTTCAGATAAGGTGAAGCGGTACTTGATGGCTGTCTTCTCAGGCAGAAATGCTTTAGTGTATAGGTTACCCTAGGATACTACAGGCTGGAAGCCTAGTCTGTCTCCAGTATCTCACTGAGGGAGCCTTGGGTTCAGGAACAACGACATCCCAAACACAGGACAGGAATAATCAAGGTGTTTTGCTGACCTCCAGAAGAGTTGAGGGAGAACTGTGGATCCTCTGACCCAACATTTCTTGGGGGACTGGCTTACTTCTAGCCTACCTGCTGGATTGCTGATGTTGACTTTCTAGGTTGCCAAAGCCAGCTGGCCTTTAGCTGCTGATTCCTTAGCCATACATGGGAAATTCAGGTTGTATTTACCCGCTGATTGTCAGCACCGTAGATTGAGTTGGCTCTAGCCTACCTTTGGGAACAGCTAATAAACCGGTGTCTGTTATACAGCCCCTCTTCTAACTGTACACTTGCTAGGTAGAAGTATATTTGTTAGACATAAAGAATTAGCAGTCATTGCGAAGGATTGAAATAAAATGACTGCCACAATTTTTATCAACATTTTTTTAATGTTTTCATCTCCTAGAACAGTATTGGCTAGTTGTGGGCAGGAGGCAACTGCAGCTGTTGAGTTACTAACACAGCAGTCATTACAAGCATTTTTGTGCGTTGCCTTCAGAGGATCCTTAGGGTCCCTTCAGTCCTGCTGCTCTTCTAAAATCATGCAATGGCTAAAACAACATATAGAGTCTGTTTTCGTTCTTGTAAGAGAATAATTCTTGCAAAAACTAAGCAAGTTTTATTCTACTTCCTTCTATAAAAAAAACAATGGGAAAGTAGGCTTTCCCTGCCTTCCTCCACCCCCAGAACAACGGCTGCAACAGCATAATGTTTTCATCTTGTATCTTTGCTAGATCACTTCAAAGTTATGTCCTCCAACAACAGCAAAAAAGTGCAGCTGGCATAATCACGGATCCTATTCATGGAAGTAGTTTTGGGAAACTTTAGCATTAACTTCAAGTTTCTCTTGTATGAAGCCCAAAGAAGTACTGTCTAATTAGCACGCGTCTTTGATCTATGAGCTCCTGACTGATAGTATTCCCTTTCTAGGGGGTGTACTCAGTGAGTCACTGAGAACAAAAGAGGTGTAGTGACTGGGAAGCAATGAGTAGTGTTCGTGAGCTGGATTACATAATAAATACAAAGAAAGTTTTAATTAAACTACAATTCACTCCACATTGATATATTATGCGTATTTTGTGTAATCAAGATGCCTATTAAAATAATATGCCAGTTTAAGTTAAAGTAACATTTTATTCTGATACTTCTAGGTAAGTGCTCATAAGAGGAGGCATAAATATGATTCATTTTTTCACATAGTTACTGTATAATTTTTCCTCCTCTCTTTGTACCTGGAATAGTAATTGTTTCTCTGACTAAACACCATTTCTTGTAGACTAACCTATTTGCCAGAACTATGCTGAACACATTCAGTGTTAGAATTAGAACACAGCTAAACACATTCACTTCTATGAAGGTAGGCCTGACTACGCATGTACACTAAAGTGGAAGTATACGCTGCTGCTGCCACTTTTTCTTTGCACATGCACCCTCCTCCCTCGCTACTGAGAAAGCTGGTCTTCAGTTGGAAAAGAACATTCCTCCAGGCTACTTGTCACTGTAGTTGTGCTTCTTTCTCTTACAACTCAGCCTTGACAGAGGACCCCAGCTAGACATGGACATGACTGTTTCCTTGCATTTGATACATAAGGTCCTGAGCTTTTCTTAGACTAAGCAAGCTCTGATGCTGTCTTGAACATCTTGATCCAATCTTTCTATTGGCTGCCCACAGAAATGGGTCTTAGTCAGTATTCTGTCTCATGTTTTGCAACCAAAAGTGCAAAATTGCTGAAAGAGTGGATGATCTACTCTAAATGAAACTACTTAACTGGGTTCTTCACCGCTTTTCAACCGCAAGACTCAAAAGAAGGGTCAGAGGGCCTGACTGCTTGAATATTCAGCCTGCAGACTTCACAAACCTGAAAGCAATCAAATCCTAAGCCTTGTGAATTGTTGATTGATTTAAGCTTCTATAGGAAGACATTAGCAGACCATCTTTGTAAAAGTACACACTTACGAATTTTTCACCTTGCATAAGAAGAGCTCAACAGAAGTTATTGACTCATCCAGATACTTCAGAAATGAATAGCGAGTTAGAAGTTTGCTTTTGCTACTTACTAAGTCTTTAGGATTTGAGCCAGTCTTTTACATAAAAAATGGGTATTAATTCTTCTGTGCCCTGAACCCCAGGGTTTGGAAGTAATCAGCCTGGAAAATTACAGGGTCCATAAAGACTTAAATCCTCTGCATAATATTTAAGGATCTGGGAATGCAGGCCAGGTTCCCTCCAGGTGCATTCCTGGCACAGGACCTGCCCCAAAAATAGTAAAAACAGAATCACAGAATGCCTAACATCGCAAGTGACCTCTGGAGGTCACCTGGTCTGACCCCTTTACTCAAGCAGGGCCATCTAGACCCAGTTGCCCAGGACCATGTCCAGATGGCTTTCGAGTATCTCAAAGGATGGAGACTTCACCACCTCTCTGGACAACTTGTGTCAGTGCTTGGTCACCCTCACAGTGAAATAGTGTTTCCTGACATTCAGAGACAACCTCCAGTGTTTCAGTTTGCACCTATTGCCTCTTGTCCTGTCAAAAACACCTCTCTGGGGACTTGGAAGGAGTGAACAAAGACTGATACACCGTACAAAATATCTTGGTGTTTTTCCTTAGCAGGACCTAAGCTTTCTCTGGGGAAAAGCCTGATTCCATGCTGTCACCTGCTAAAGGCTCTTGCTAATATTAGCCCTTAACAGACTGTGCAGGGCTCTGTTCAGGGAATATCCCAGCTAAGACCTGTGTCATACTTCCCTCTACTGACAGCTGTCCCTGAAGTGTTCTTGAGCTGTGGATAGAAATGCCACTAAAGTTTCAGGGGCGGGGTTAAGAATATCTATTTCAAAGCAGACACCTCTACAGATTTGTGAAGATATATTGCTCTGCCAAGTCGTTAGTTACTAGGTCCTATAATGTTTTTTACTGGGTTTGAAATTTCTTGAATTCCTTGAACATTAAGACTCTTTCCTTGAGACAACATATATTCCTCCTGTTTTCTCACATTGCTCAAGTTTCCCTCTGGAGGTGAACAGCAGTGTAATGCATTCAAAGGAGATTATTCTGAGTGAAACTTCAAGACAACTTTGGAAAGCATTTTCTCTCATAATGTAGACTAGAGATCTTTAAGAGATCAAAGGAGTTGTATTAATTGTCTTAAAGAAATTTTATCTAATGCTAATCCATCCTGGTCCATCTTCTACAAAATGATGAAATTTTAAACCCACCAAAACAGACAAGGAAACACACCAGGAAAGAAGGTAGCAGCATTCTTACATTTTTAAGTACATGTAAGCACTGGTTCAGAATTTGTTCAGTTGAAATAGCTCAAGAATTGGGAAAGAACTGTCATGATGTAAAAACATTTTACTAGGAAACATTTCTCATGTTATGTACTTACTGAGGCAATTGTCTCCTCAGAAGGTAATGACTTCAATTTTAGTATTCCAGGTTAAACAGCTCTTGTTATCTTCATTCACTGCTCAAGAGGCTGTGATCTTCGTTCTTAAGACAATTGCACCATACCGGAATAATAGCAGCAAATTGCATTCACATAGGAATGTGAAGAGTGTAGTAGCTTGAGATTTCACATAGGAACTGAATTGCTCTTTAATATTAATTTCATTTTCATTGTTGTTTTGAAAGCCATCTGTACCAAATCTCTCCTGTGGAGACAGGTTGAATGAAACTGACATTTCTCAATGCTACAGTTACTGTACCATCTTTTTCTCTTCTCTGAGATAAACCGTTCTTCAGGATGAAGATGAAACTGCCTTTAATGCTCACTTATTATTATTCAGTTTCAAGTAAAAGGAATTTAAAACTATCTTTACATTCTGATTTTCTGAAACAGAAAAGGTAGAAAAATGCTCCTGTAATCTGTAAACTTTAGAGAGTAGGATTAAACTTTCACAAGATAAACAGAAATGCAGGCCTGCATTGCTTGCTTGAAGGGACACAGCATCCAGTGAGTGGCTACCACAATTAAATATTAGAATAAAAATAGTTTTTTTCAGAAAGAGGTATAGAAAGGAATAACATTTTGAACATGTGCTTTTACTCTTCAGAAATAGCGAGAGAGTAGCATACTGCAGAGAAAAATGAAAAATGGGCCATTACCCTTTTTTACTCTTTCTTTTTGTAAAAGCTAGTGGTGTATGTAAATTGTCAGGCTATTGGAATTAGACTCTGCAGTGAACTTTGATTTCTCCAAGGCATAAATTAGCATGGGTCTTGTCCTGGACAAAATAGCTTCATGGATTCTGTTTTCCCTCTATATGGTTGTGCATGTTCTCTCAAAATATGATATGCTTTGTCGGGTTTGGGGCAGGACAAACAGTGAGTAGGAGCAATGTTGTCTAAATCAGAATTCACTACCACGTGGATAGAAGTTGACTCTAGGTACAGTGCGGCTACCTTCAGAAGAAAAGCAGTTAAACATACTGGAAGCTATTTCCCAGGCTAGATGCAGCTCCTAAGCATCATCCTGGAGTGTTAAATCCTCAAGGTGGTCCTGACCTGGATCCTTGCACCTCGAGTGAAGTGCACTGGGGCTTCTACTTTCATGAAACTAATTCTTGTGGAGTCAGTTACACACAAACAAAACTTCTCCAAGAAGAGAAAAAAGAAACCTAGGAGGATAAAAACAAGATCTTTTGAGGTTGGTTCAGTCTCCTTGTGCCCAAAGAAAGTTGTTCAACAGAATCCATGTTCAGGCTCAGATCCGCCAGCCTACCATCTCTCAGGAGGGTTATGATGAATGGTTTCCGTTATCTTTGGTGAACAGGGTTTTCTTCATTACTTTCTGTTCAAGAAGTTTTTTCTTCAAAATAGATCTGTGCCCTGTTGCACATCCATGAAACACCTGTGATAAACATTAACTTGGTTTAAAAACTAAACAGCAGGTGTTGCTCTTGAAGATATGATATGTATGTCTGGAATCTGAACATTTCTGTGCACACCCTTTTCTTACTACAAATATCTTCCTCCCTCAAATCTATGGAGTTTTCCTCTTCAGCATGTCTTGTTAATTAAAGTTAATATTCCTTCTTTTATAAGTAAAGAGAAATGATGGAGTGCAGAAAACTGTGTCTACAGTCTCAGTCCCTGCACTTGGCTCCATAGCTTTCTAGCATACAGTTAGATAAAGTGTCATGTCACTTCATCAAATTTTATCCTGTGTCAACAAAGAGCTACTACCTGCTTTGTAGGGGTTTATCTAAGCTTAAACTCCTCCCATGGTACCTTTCTGTTTAAAAGCTTCTTTGCAAATTATCATGTCCCTACACCTAATTCTGGGAATTTCTGGAATTTTTCTGAGTAATTTGTAGCAAATTTTTCTACCATCTCTAATGTTACTCCTTACAATGAAGCATACAGTTCAGCAGAGTAAAAATCATTCTGTACTTCAAGCTGCAGCTCAACCTGAAGTTCTTTTTCCCCAAGTGCACCTTTTTTTAAAATGTGGGCTTTGTGCATATTAAGATGTCCTTAAGAACATAAAAAAATGAAGACAAATAGCCACATGTATACCAACTGCAACAAGTGGTATCAAAACCAGTAAGCAATGGATAGAAGTGATAAAATGGTAAAATTGCTTATATAAAAGGGAACATAGCCTTGAGTGTCTGTAACCATCACTCTCACTATTGCAGCAAAATCATGATCTTGGTTACTGCACAGAACTCAAATCTCAAAGTCAGCAACCGTCATTGTTTAAAGCTGGGTGGCTATTAAACAGACAAGAGATGCTCTTGGTTAACTCCCTCCATCTTCAAAAGGGAGAGAAAGAGAAAAGTGGAAGAGACTTACAGGTTGGAAAATTTAAAACAGCTTTAATCTAACAACAATAATAATGTACTATAATAATAGGAAGAATAGTAATGAAATACACACAAACCCAGTATTGAGCTCCCCCCTCCCCAACAACAAATACATCACCCAGAGACTGCAGGGAATGCCCCAGGAAAGTCCTAGACTGTACTCAGCAGCAGGCAGGAACTATATTCAGGAACGCACAGATGGGGATTGAAGGCAGAAGAATCAGAATCATTGTCCTCCTACACTTGAGCAAAGAACCAAGCAGTATCCAACAACACCCCTAGGCTCCTCTTAACAGCCCCATGCTAGGCTTAAATAGGCTCCTGGGCCACAGGTGTAGGTGGAAGCACCAGGTGAGGCTGCTTAGGGCTGTTAAAGCCCGTTAGTGCCCTCAGGCCCTAAAAGGAGAGGGAGTGACCCTTGTGGTCCCTTAGCTTTATACTGAGCACCACGTGTATGGGATGGAAAACTGCATTTGGTTAAACCAGGACAGCAATGCAGATAGCACATGTGCTAAACTTGGGAATGTAATACATGTGGCATTAAAGGTGGCCTATAACTGGGCTCATTTAAACAACTACTAGGTATTAAATGTATTATTTGTTCTCTCTAAGATATAATGTTCAATTTAGAGAGTTCTATTAACAGTCAGGTTGGAGAACAAGACAGGACTTAGAATTTAATTGAGTGTTTAGTAGCCTGTTGCATCTGAAGATCTGAAACAAGCTTTCCTTCACAATTAATGAGCTAGAGCTTTTTAATTTGGAAAAATATTTATTATAGTCCTCCAGCTGTTAACATTATAAATGCCTGGAGACTCCTCTAGTTGAATTTGTTATGCTCTCATTTAAAGCTCGCCTTAATATATTTTAAATGGTAACATGTGAACCAGGGGGAAAAATTGATCACCTCTTACAGAAGATTCTTCGAAGACTGAGGAAAACCATGCTTCATGTCCTGACAAAGCTATAAAGCAGACAATTGTTTATGGTGGGTGGCAGGCCTCATGTCAGAGACAAACACCACAGTTTGGAAAAAGTTATTTATGCTCTACAGGATCCATCTGAATAGGGTTCTTTTTGCAACAGAGAACATACATACCTTTGGGATACTGCATTTTTTATTAGGTTAGAATGGGTAAGAGAAAAAAAAAGTCAATGTATTTTGGAAAGAATTCTAAAATGTGTCCTTGTTTCTGTTCCTCTTGTAAAATGAAAATATCTGCAAAGTTTATCATATCATTATCTTAGCATAGCAAATATTCAATCAGTATTCCAACCTGAGGGTAGCTAAAATACATGTGAAACACTGTTGGGAGGAATTGATTGTTGCCACTTGACTTCTAGTTCTTCCCATGCATCAGGAAATGATGTACAAGCACACCTCACAAGTTGTCTTGCCTAGGACAGGTGCCTATGATTGAAAGTTATTTCACATTTTTGGTTCTGCATAAAAGGTAGTAGCATAACTAGAGAAATTATCAAAGTTGTCAAAACTCTTGTTCATCTCAATTTAAAAAGAGTATTATGAATTCTGCTTCATAGCTAGAAATTACAGACCAGAATTTCTCAGTATAATCAGGAGATTTACTTGGTCACAAAGAGCATAAAAAATTGCCAGGCTTTATCTAAATATTAATGTTTTAGTTCAACTTGTATGTTTACAGCAGTTGAGAAAACATCAAAATTTTTAAGTCTCTATAATCTTGTTTTATGCCTACATGTGCTTTTAAGGGAAAGAAGACCATTAGTCATAGTGTACATTAAGGAGAAGTCACAGTGTTAGTCTCTTGAGTAGAACTGCCAAGCCAAGTAAGTCCAGGATTGCTATAGGAGTGTTGACCCTATAACTGAGATCTGCTAGGTCAAGGACTGCCATTGGTTCCCAAATTATCATAGCCAAAGAAGGCAAGTAGGCTTCTGTGCACAGATTGAGAAAGTAGGGTGTTAGGCTACTGTCGGAACAACTTGTGGCTTCAAGGACAAGCAGGTGGTAGTACTTCTTTATTTCTCCTGTAGCAGAGTGACTGTGGTTATTGAGAAAGTACTGGCTGATACACTGGGAATGTAAGGGAACTCCAGTACTGGAGAGAGGGAAAGGTATATGAGGAAGGGACTATATTGTCAGGTGTTGGGTAATAAGGATCCAAGTTTGTCAACCTTACAAATTCCCTTCCTGGAGGTCCTTGAGAGTGACGTTGGGGAGAGGGTTGAGGGCATGCAAGCAAATGAGGGAGGTTTCAAGATACATAACCTAGCGGTACTAGAGGAGTCGGAGTATGAACTCTGGAGAAGGGAGCATTAGGGTAAAACATGTTTTTGTGTTCAAAGAAAGTCTGTCAGTAGCAATGTGTGCAAGGGGCAGCACAAAGGTGATACGGGCCAGGCAGCCAAGATTCTGTGAGATTTGTGGGAAGATTGTGATGACATGGAGGAGGTTGTGGTAGCCCATTATCTTCAAAAAGCAGCTTCAAAAGAGAAGGCTGTAGACTGCAGTCCTGCTACAGCAGCACCACCTCCTCCAGAGAAAGTCATAGGAACATACTGACTAAAAGGATAATCCAGGTATTTGCTGTTTCTGTGAACAACACAGTAACATTGTGTATCCATCCGTAGGCCTGACAATGTTATAAACTTTCTAACCAAGTTGGTATGTGCAGTGAAGGGGCTGCATAATCCCTTTTCTTTGACTGCATTAATCTGTCCTAACATGGAGCTTATTGAACAGCAAACATGAATGAGATTTTTGTGGGCTGGAGTATGGGTTCTTCAGTACACATTTAAATGCAGAAGATCAGATATCTAATTTCATTAAAGAAGATTGATTCATAAGTTACAGAGCATCTGTCTTGCAAGTTATGCATTCCCTTTAAAATTACTGTGTTATGTGATGTTTTGCTTTAAGTTATGCTGTTGCTGATTTAGCATTGTTAGTTGCTTTGGAGGGAGTAGAAGTCTGGCCCCCAAGTCTGCCTGAGGCTTATTTAATCAAGTGGTGCTTCAAACCTCCAGGCAGAAGAAGTAACCCCATTTCATAGCCAATGCATTCTTTTGAAATGTACAGGTCATCCTCCAATTGTCATGCAGTACTGTCACTTGATTTATAGAAGAACCACATACACCCATCAGAAACAAAATTAGCAATAATCCTCAAAGGCAGCTGAGTACCAACTTGTACTTTTATTTTTTTTTTTGTGAGAAGATGGTGGCATAGGTTCAAGAGCCTGGTTTTAGAAAATAATAAATTGATTGAGCTCCTCATGCATAATGAAACCTATTTTTTCGCCCATTGTCTTTCACACAAAGAGTTCTGTTGTCTTTACTGGGTTGGATGTCACAAGCCTAAAGCAAGACATTCTCATCTACATTAGTACCATTGATTCATTCAGAAATAAGACTCTATGTTATAGTACTTCATTTTGAAGAGGCTGAGACAGGTCATGTCATCGATTTTTTTTTTTTAATGGAGAAGTAATAACTGCAGGTCAATATATTTGGGCAATGGATGAGCTGACTTCTTACTGAAAGAAACTACTTAGGAATAAAAACCTGAGGCTTATTGAGTTGATAAATCTGCAACCTATTTATTATTTCTGCAGGGAAATATGAGCTCCCAGCATCTGCATTAAATGTTCTGCTGTGCAGTGATTTGTCAGTGCTGAGACAATTGCTTAACTGTTTAGGGATCATCAGATGCAATACATATTTCATCATTGTACACAATCTACATCAAAAGGAAATTGTGTTATTACAATGCATCGAGCATGTCCAATTTCAGACAAAACAAATTATTCTGAACATACTTGCTTCCACTTGTAATGTGTTTTTACAGCTACCTCTGGGTATATACTGGAAAGTGTCATTAAGAGAAAATGGAAGAAACTGTTCAGTTCTAACCAAATTCTCACATTTCAAACTGCCTGTTCCAGGAACAGAGAGAAGGCTTGTGATATGTTGCTGAATTAAAAAAAAAATACTCATTTTGCCAAGATTCCTTAAACAAATAATAAACTGTAAATATATTCAGACATATACTGCTTGGCATAAAACCAAAGAAAACTGCAGCACAGAATAGATATAGACAAAACTATGAACAGATGCAAAACATAGCAGAAATCACAACTGATATCTAAAATGCAGATTGTCTGAGATAATATTTAGATATCTTAGAGCTTCTTTTTCAATGTCAGATAGCACTTGGAGCTAATAGTATCCCTCACTGGTCTCTAAGAATCTGAAATACTAGTGAAAACAAATGTGCTACAGGTCCTGTGGCAATGGTGTAAATTCTGCAAATCCCATGGCATGTTAACAGGAAGATGTAACCAGAAGAAATTATTATTTTCATCAAAATATCATAATGGAGGCTAAAATTTATGGTCTGTAAGTGAAGGTATATCTGGCTTGAAAAGGTAAGGTTTAGACTGAGGGCTTAACAGCTCAGTTACCTAATATTTTCAATATTAAAAGATTGTTGAAGCCTTTTCCAAATGTATTCCCATGGCAAGCCCTGGTCAGCAAGGGACAAAATCTCACTCCAAAGGATAATTTCCTCAAGTGTCTCAAATTTACTGAGCTAGGGAATCTTAATTGTTGTTTCTAACTTCCTGCTTGAACACCTGAGATATGTGGCGGTCTCTCAAATGACTAAAGAAACATTAGTTTGGTTCACATTGTCACCATAACATCCAAAAGTACTAGGAATTTCTAGAGTCTCATGAAATGGAGAAAAATCCTGTGTTGATATCTCCTTGACAAACACTTAGGTCTAGTGATACTTCTGCCTGATCTGAAACTCATCTCTAAGTCTGGAGAACAAAAGTATGCCGGAGAATTCACCCTATCATCCATTAAACATGGAAAGGTCCATCATTCTGTCCTTTGTATTTACCAATTTCTGAGCAGAGGTGATAGAAATGAAGCTGTATCTGGCTGTTTTCTTCTCTCTCACCAACAGCTTCAAAATAAAGCCTTTAAGATGAATTCTTGAGATTTTAAAAGTATGTCTTACTGTTACCATCCTTGGTAACTAGTCCTTCTTGTGAACTGTAGGTGTCCATACCACAGCTCGAAAGGTTCAGGGTGAAAATCTGATTGCAATGGAGTTTTGCAGCGAAGGAAGAGGTTATATCTCTGCATTACAAGGGGTAACCTCTGAGGTGCTGAAAGAAGACACCTGCTTCTCATACACCCTGACAACTCTTCACAAGTTTTATGAAGTCCACTTTTATGTAGGGCTGTTTAAGAAGGGCATGTTCCTTCCACCACTAGAAGACGGCAGTGCTGCATGTGTCTGTGGTTCTGCACTTTTGAAAAGACTGGGATTTTTCCCGTATGAGAAAGAATCACAAACTTCTGATAAATCAAGGCTAAATAGGGGCATAAGAGCCTAGTGACTAGACTTCTCTCACACTGATACCTGAAAAAAAAGCACCATGATATGATTAAACTATCCGAGGCATGAATTGCTGTAAAAGGCAGCCTTTGGCTAGCCATCAAAGCTGTTCCTCTTTCTTTGCATTTCTAAGGATATATCTGTAATGATGAAGAACAGAGATTCTGAAGGCTCACTTTCCCTCTGCATATTCCCCTTGCAGCTCTGAAAGCTGGCAGTAAAATACTCTCTGTTAATGTCTCACTCTTCATCAGTTCCACTAATGAACAGACTGTCTACTTCGCAAATAATGGCCACTTAAGAATCAATTGATTGTGCTTCATAGTGAAGCACTGAGTTACTGCAAATTCTACTAGCCAGGAGATTTTTGGCAGCTGTAGTCTGCAAATCTAGATATCTTTGCAGGTCTTTCTTGACAGTTCAGAGCACCTTGGTGAAAGGTGACAAGCTCTTAAGTAGTGTTTAAATGTCACACCTCTGTAACAGGAAGATAGAAACCCAAAGAAGTTGAATATAGATCTAGCAATTTACCACAAGAAATAGCTTCTGTTAAGATTTATCTTCACTGTTGAGACCTACCTCAGCTATAGACTACAATATTTCTTAATCACAAATTAACACAATGGGTTGAAATTCAGCTGAATCTGTGTGCTGATACATTTGCATACACCTTCTGTACAGCTGTAAGAACCTATTTTCTTGTTTTTAGTAGAATTGAAATCAGGTTATCATGTTTCATTTTTGTGTACAGATTTGCCTTTATATGTGTACTATAGGTAGATTTTAAGAAGGTCCTCCAAAATTATTTCACTGACAAAAGATGAATGCATGATGATCCTAACAAATCAGTAAATGTTAAACAGTTAATATTCTCTGTGAACGCCCACGTCTTCAGTTCAAAAAGAGTTTATATTAACACATGAAGCTAATCCATACTGAGAAGACAATGCAAAGACTGTTAGATTAGTGATCTAGCATACCTAACATCAATTAAAGGAACGGTTAGTGTTAATTCTAATGAAAATATGTTTTTGAGTACTGAAGAATATGGTAACAAGGAAAGTGATGAACCCTCTATTTTAATATTAAATATGACTTTAGTTAAATGCTCAAGTGGTGGCAATAATACAGAAGATAACAGCTGGCAAAAAGAAGATGAGCAATGGTGTCTAGCGCAAACTACATTAAAGTATATTGAAGATTTATGGTTTTCATTAAATGTTATTTCTCAAGGATAGAGGCACTTTGTCACATGGGAACAGTGACAATGACTTTCAGGACCCTGCTATAGGCTGTGTGTATATCAACACCCACTGCATAAATGCTTTCTCTGAGTTCTTCCACTGGATGTACCTTAGATTAATCCAGGTAATACGTATCATAAACCCACAGATATTAATAAATCAGAAAGTTATGGTGTCCTTTGTCATTATCAGCTTCTAGCTATCTGCATACTCAGGCTCCAAAGGCACAGACATGTGGATCAGAAAAATATTCTGTGGGTAACCTAGTTGTTTGATAGCTGAAACTGACTTGAACTAAAATCACTTCAAGTCTCCAAATCATAAGCCTTCAGTACTCTAAATGACATAGCCATAGCCAACAGTACAACATTTGGACCACATTATAACTTCAAANGGACCCTGCTATAGGCTGTGTGTATATCAACACCCACTGCATAAATGCTTTCTCTGAGTTCTTCCACTGGATGTACCTTAGATTAATCCAGGTAATACGTATCATAAACCCACAGATATTAATAAATCAGAAAGTTATGGTGTCCTTTGTCATTATCAGCTTCTAGCTATCTGCATACTCAGGCTCCAAAGGCACAGACATGTGGATCAGAAAAATATTCTGTGGGTAACCTAGTTGTTTGATAGCTGAAACTGACTTGAACTAAAATCACTTCAAGTCTCCAAATCATAAGCCTTCAGTACTCTAAATGACATAGCCATAGCCAACAGTACAACATTTGGACCACATTATAACTTCAAAAACATGTAAATTTACTTTGGCTTGCCTATATCTCCATGCTCCATGTAAACCTCAGCATTCCTCAAGGTCTAACAACTGTTCATCCAAATGTTTAATCTCAGTCTATTATCTGTTTTTCTTTTGTAGAATTAAAACTTATGCACATGTAAATAAATGTAGCTTATAATTGTCTGACACAGATAGGAAAACTAGGTAGTTGGGTTTTTTTTCATTTCAAGGAAAGCTTTGTACCAAACCTTCAGGAAACAGGATTTTCATTATTATTCTTTCCTGTATGTTCTTACTTGTGGAGCAGGATGACAGATAGCAGAGAGGAGAGGAAAATACTTTCTACTCAAACTTCAAACACCACTCTGAACACTAAGCTATAAGAATTTTCTTCAAACATCTACAAAATTTGGGCTAGCCAATTATCTAATGAGTTTCAAAAGGATTGCCTAGCTATAGCTTAAACATGCTGAGCTGAGATACAGAGTATACTATCTTTCTCAGAATGGATAAGGAATATACTTGAGAATTTTTCAAGACTGTTGTCAAAGGTTTAAGGCTGTGCTGGCTATGAAATGGATGACAGATGCTGTCTATTAACTCTTTCCCTTCCCAGAAGGGAAAGAGAGATTTATGGGTTGAAAAACTTAAAACAGCTTTAATGAAGCAATAACAATTAAGAAAAGTATAACAATATTATTGGGAAATAATGAAATTATACAAATATATACAAAAACAACATCAAGCTCCCCCAATGATAATCACGTCACCCTGGAAGCTGCAGGGCAGGCCCTGGGAAAGTCACAGACTGAACTCAGAGGTAGATGGCAACTAGATTCAGTAATGCGTGTACTGGGATCGAAGGTAGAACCACAGAATGGCAGGGGTTGGAAGGGACCTCTGGAGATCATCTAGTCCAACCCCCCTGCTAAAGCAGGTGCCTCTAGAGCAGGGTGCACAGGAATGCGTCCAGGCAGGTTTTGAATATCTCCAGAGAAGGAGACTCCACAACCTCTCTGGGCAGCCTGTGCCAGTGCTCTGTTACCCTCACAATGTTCTTTCTCATGCTCAGTCGGAACATCCTGTGCTCCAGTTTGCGCCCATTGCCCCTTCTCCTGTCACTAGGCACCACTGAAAAGAGTCTGGCCCCATCCTCTTGACACCCACCCTTTAGATATTTATAAGCATTGATCAGATCTCCTCTCAGCCTTCTCTTCTCCAGGCTGAACAGACCCAGCTCTCTCAGCCTTTCCTCATAAGACAGATGCTCCAGTCCCCTCACCAACTTTGTTGCCCTCCACCAGATTCTCTCGAGTAGTTCCCCATCTGTCTTGAACTGGGGAGCCCAGAACTGGATACAGGACTCCAGATGTGACCTCACCAGGGCAGAGTAGAGCGGGAGGGTCACCTCCCTCGACCTGCTCGCAACACTCTTCTTAATGCACCCCAGGATGCCATTGGCCTTCCTCACGGTAAGCCTGTTGTCCACCAGTACTCCCAGATCCTTCTTGGCACAGCTGCTCTCCAGCAGGTCAGTCCCCAACCCGTAGTGGTGCTTGTGGTTATTCTTCCCCAGGTGCAAGACCCTACACTTGCCCTTGTTGAACTTCATGAGATTCCTCTCCGCCCAACTCTCCAGCCTGTCCAGGTCACGCTGAATGGCAGCACAGCCTTCCCGTGAGTCAGCCGCTCCCCCCAGCTTTGTATCATCAGCAAACTTGCTGAGGGTACACTCTGTCCCTTCATCCAAGTCATTGATGAATATGTTGAAGAAAGAAGAATGGACAGATTCCTCCTTGGATGCTGGCCATAGAAGAAGACAGCTTGACACTCGCAATCCCTTAGCTTTAAACTGAGTATGACACGTATGGGATGGAATACTTCACATGGTCAGGTTTGAGTCATGTGTCCAGTCTGCTTCTCCCTGCAGGTGAACCCTTTTATACCCTTTCACTTACGGCACATAAAAAAATTAGCAGTGACCTTGGTTTCTATAGGAATAACTATAAGATCCTTTCTGCATACCATACATACCATTACCTTACTAATAACTATAAACATCAAGCGTTATCAATTTTAGAAGCAGACACCAAAAAATATGTGGTTAACCTCAGAAAGTGCAGTCACTTAGAAGAGACTTTACTGAAAGGTGAAATTACTGAAAGGAGAATTGGTTCTGTTCTGGTTCAAACCAGGACAACTGTGAAGCAGATTTTGGCATATCAGGCAAACACATATCTTCTCTTATGATGAATAAAAATTAAACTGGGTAGTTACAGAGCAGTTCTGGAAATGCAGATGTGCCTGGGAAGGCATAAAACCAGAAAGACTGCATTGTGGGGGAAAAAAAATGATGTGCGGTAAGATGGACTTAACTTTAATATCTGAGCGATCAAAGGTAAAAAATACTATTGGTTCTGGAAGTTAGTGCTACATATTGACCTTTAATAGATGTTCTAGGTGAACCTCCATAAATTTTAAATAGAGAACCAGAGACCCAGCCTGTACTTCACCTTCCAGTCTCTGCAAAAAGGTGTGTTATCTCTTGGGTGCGTTGTAAACACCTGTTAGTGAACCTGAAGCTCTAGGAGCAAAAGCTACCTTTACTAACCACAAATGCTGTCAGCTTTGTTACTGTGCATCTTCATTACACTGCAGCATCTGTGATTCTGACTACTTATTTTCTTTCTGGCAGTCAAAATTAATCTGGCTGCTGTTGACAAACTGTGGTGATGGTTGCAAATTCTCATGAAGACCAACATTTGCTGGAGTTTATCTCTGCCAGCTAAACCCTCTTGCCTGCATTAAAATTTGAATCTGTAAACTTTTTCACATGACAGTATAGGTCAGGTTCACAAAAGCTAATTATTTCAGGTTCAGTGGCTGCAATGTGTCAGTTGTCATTCAGGACTACAGATTCTTTTCTCTTTATCACATAGGTCAAAAAGCAGGAGGGAGGATTAAAATGACTCCATCAGCAACTCAATGGGAAAGTTCTTCTGAAGGGTCACCCACAGGATACAATTAAATCTATGAAATTTTAATCTTGCTGTGACACTCCTGTCCTTTGCTTGTTGTTCCTGCACCAAAGACATCATTGGAGTTGTGACAGCCTTCACACAAGTCACTCATCCAGTGGCTACTGAGGCTCAGAGCAGGCTACTCAAATGTCCGATGGATTTTGTGGCAGCAAGCTGGTCAACAAAGTCTGCAACTGACGTGTTCACATTTCCTAAACTGGCTATCTTAAAATCATCTCAGCAAACAGAAATAGAGCCTGCTCTTAAAAAAGGGAAGGTTTTTTTTGTATATGTGTGTTTTAGTTTTTTGGGGTTTGGCTTGATTATTTTTTTTATAACAGCTGAAATTACCAGACATTGTTTTGAAAGGAATACAAGCTCTGTGTTCTGTGTCCTCCTCAGGAATCACCGTTGCACTGCTGGCCACAGCCCTAACTGTGAAAAGCGAGGCCGTAGCCAAACCGTCCTGGTATTTCGCTTTCCAGCTGCCGTTTTACCGCGGTGCTGCAAACCGACAGCACTTCCCAGGGGGTGGCAGGGCATCAACAGCAGGACGGGGCCCACTTTGCCACCATCTGGCATTGTTCTGGATGTGCACCCTTGTCTTGCACCTGTTACAGGCTGGCAAATGCAGGTATAGCTAACACGCCACAAAGTGCAGTGCTCAAAGACGGCTGCTGAACATTTTTTTCAAACCTGTTTTCTTTAGGTTCTCAGTTAAATATAAAACTGTTCCTCCTTTGTCTCAGACCCGCAGAGCAGCTGTTGTTTAATACTCTAGCTCTAGCCAGACACAAGGCATGGCGTTATGATTTAACTCAGTACTGTCACGTCAATGTTAACAATGTCATGTTAACTAGCTGAGCTACACACTGGGAGCTCCGACAGGCACGCATCCAGGAGGGACCAGCAGCAGCACGGAGGCGGCCATGCCGTTGGTTGGACCTCCCGAGGCAGGAAAGGGCCCTGCAGGCAGCAGCAGGCTCTGCCTCCTCACCGTGGCAGGACCTGGGCTGCAGGTGCTGGGTAGGAGCCAGGTGAGAAGTAGCCAGGAGAGGCCTCAGTGGGGGCCTCACCTCATGCTTGGGAGCTACCTCAGAGCCCCAGCGCCCGTCCTGTCCCAGCCACTCACCTCCCCAACCGCCCAGCCTGCCCCAGCACTCGCTTGTACATCGCCAGCCCCTGGGACCCCGGGGCCCTCATATAGTAAAGGCCAACGTGAGACTTGTGCCAGAGGTGCTGAACTGCATCCGTCTGGAAAAGATTTTAAGGAGAAAGAAGCTCCCCTCTTATCTGGCGCCTGCCGCTCTCAGCAGAAGGGAGTCTGGTAGCTCTTTCTAAGCAAGCTGCAACAAGCCAGCTGTCCTAGCTCGACAGCTTTTCTCTTCTCCTGCCTGGGTAATACTCACAAGGCCCACGGTACACGGCTCATTGTTCCACCGGAAAACACTTTCACTCTGAAGGCTGCAGTCAGCTGCTTCTTTTCCCTGCTTTCTCAGACTGGGAATGAGGTTGCTTTCTCCTTATGTATCAGAGAGAAGCGGCTCAGAATCAGGGGCAAAATGCCATCCTAACTTCTTTCCATGCCAGCTTGGGAAGTGAGGGATGACACTCGCTTCCAGTGCCTAACTTCCCATGTGGAAAGCACATGAGTTCCTTGATCCAGAAGAGGTATCTGACACACGAGTTTATGGTTATGATTTTAACACACAGCTGATTCCTGTTGTGTTTCTTTACCAATGACTTCAACGAGTGACCATTGCCTGTACAACCGAGTTATCTTTTTAAAAGAATTGCAGTCACTGAACAAGCACAAGCAGAGAACTAAAAAAAAAAAAATTATTTTCTTAACTACTGGCCAAAGGACTATGGCTGACACATGCTGACGCAAGCTGGAAAAACAGACTGTTTCCTTGCAGTGGAGAAAAAATGTCAGTAATTACACTTCCTAAATGAAGTGCAGTCAGCTCAAGTTACAACTTCGCAGCTCTTCCTAAAGTTTCAGTCTCAAATTTCCAGATAAATTTGCCCTTTTGACACTATGAGCCTGCATTTCAGAACACCTGAACTGTTCTGCTTTCAAACTGAACTGGCTGTGAACAAAAGCACTCCAATAAAAACTGTGTTTGCTGCTAGTATTTGCTGTAACCAGGTAGCTCAAATGAGAAAACAACTACGGGGTATCTATTAAACAGCTACTACTTTGCAGGGCATTACTGAGAAATACTCTGACATTAGATTCTATCCATTTTGTTTTCCACTATGAGAATGAAAAGATGCTGATTGACTATCTTTCTTGTTGCTTTCCTCCTGTAAGTTTTGAGGCTCTCTTAGAAGACTGATTTTTCAAGCCTAGTGATCAGAAAGTCAAGCATCATTTCCCATAGCAAATAAAAGAAAACCGATGGATTTTTTCTCTGATGTTCCAGTAACCAGTCTTTGGAAAACTTCATGGTTTTGTTCCAGTTTCCTAAAAAAATGTTATAAAAGAGCCACTTGAAGAGACAGATCTGTTGGAGCTGTTCCTAAAAGGAGTATTGCACATTGAAATTTGGCTTTATAAGTAGCATTATGAATGCTTGTAATACTTCAGTTTGGCCGAACAGAATGAACATCTGCAAACTGATTACATGTGTACACTAACGTTATTTTTGCCATTTGTTGACACATTCCTTTTGCTTTTAAAAGTGTAGATGTAATTAGGATCACTGCACTACCACAATGACATTGTTTATGAGACAATTTTAGAACTTTGAGCTCCCGTTACTGATAAGCCTCCAAGCTTCTGCTATGACACTTTGCTGGTCAGATATGTGTTAAATTGTATGCTTCTCTTCTTATTCCATCCACTTTTGTTTATTACATTAAATGATTCCGGAAACTACAGTGTCTTCTCTTGGGCCTGAAATGCTTTTGGAGTGCTGCTGCAGGAGAAAAGGTCGACAAGGAGGAAATAAGGAAGCAAAAGGGAAGATAAGAAATATTTTTTTTTAATTACTGGAATTCATAATGACTTCACAAGCATTATTTTGTTTTCCTTTATTAAGTACTTTTACACAGTTGACATAGATTTAACAACAGATATGGATATATCCTTTTTTTACATCAGCATACAATTTTAAGCGACCAAATAAATGGAGAGGCAAGGAGTTGGCTTAATCAAAGCTGTAAAAATGAAAAGAGTGTGTGTATAATGCATTTTTACTCATTTTTAGGTAGTTATTCTTTGATGTGGGCATTATAATTTTAAATTGTACTGGGAAATTCAATGACTTCTACCCAAGATCGTGAAAATCCGTTAGTAGTATAATGTACCAAGAGCCTAAAATATTGCTTTTCTGTTTAGTTGTTAAATATGGTAGAAATTAATTACTTTGTAATCATAATGCTCAATCTCAGATTATCCAAGAAGGCAATACATGGTGAACTGAAGTGAGTGGATTAGAGGAGACTGATTCTTTACGTAAATAAACTTCAACCTTTGCTAGTGGTTTGTATGGCTACACGTAGAAAAGCTGTTGACTGTACAGCCACTATTAACATTATATAGTTACTACTGTTCATAAAAAAAATATTATCATGTGTACAGCTAATGTGTAGTTATTCTACAGCCTTTTTTTGATGATGCTGAAACATGAAAATCTAGGAAAAGATCACTTGCTGACAAAAACACTGGTGCCATTTACTGAAACTTTGGGAAAACAATATCACATGTCCTTTATTACCATTGCTTGATCTTTACTGTATTGCATATAGTAGATTTTTTAAATGTACAGATGCTTCTGTCAAGCAACCCAGAGTCTTTTATAATCTTCTTCCCTAGTATGTCTTTTCCCACACTTTTTCGGTTACATTTTAAACATAAAGGAATAAGCTACCATATAAATCTAAAAGGATTGTAAATACCTGTTTCTAACAGTTTTAAACTGAAGTTAGCTCAGTAACAACCTTTATTTATTCTTATATGTTAGGTCAGGAATAACATTTTCTTTTTTATGCAATCCTTTCGCCATCTAAAGCTAAAATGACCCTGTATGCTACCACAAGTCTTGAGTTTCAGTCTGATTTGTTTCATTATTTTCACTCATTAACATGTATCTTTAATAAACTTCTGTACCATACTGAAGGCTACAACATCAGTTTAGACTGTTTACAAATCATCTTCACTAGCAAGCGTAATGGTGAAGGATGACTTCAGGCTGAATATGTCAACATTTTACTATTAGCAAAGACTCTCAAAGGGCTCTGCAATTCCTCTTTCCCAACCATAGGAGCAGAGCACCTGTCTCCCCTAAGCCTCTTTAGGCATTTGCAGAGAACAAAGGACATGAACAGCAATATGAATGGCTGATTCCACAGCTGAGTCCAGTCACTGCCAATGGGAAGTCGGACATGATAAAGCATTAGCAATTTTCATCTGTTAGTATACTTAGTGTTTCATTCAGAATCTCTGTTTGGAGAGGGAAAACGGGCTGGTAATTTTCTAGCAGTTGCTCACTTGGCTTGCTACACACACAACTGTCTGAGTCACACTCAGATTGCCTGCAAACAGAAGTGGTCATTTAAGTGTATGTCTCATCTGTTTGCAAATGTGACCCTTAGCCGTGACTTTATTTGCAGGTTAATGCCACTCTGATGTTAATGGATAACGTTCATGCACCCCAAAGCTGAGCTTTTCAGGCTAAGACAAAATAGCAGCTGCTCACGTTTGGAAGGTTGCCTTTGCAAGCAAAACAGACAAGCAGTTTTCTCTCTCATACTTACATATTAACAAGTTACAATATTTCTATAACATCAGGCAATTACAAGTTAAGAATAACAGAAAAATGATTCAAATGCAATTCATCCTTATTTACAGTTCTTAAAGAAAGTGGACATATCCTACTTGCAGAAGGACCACAGGCTCACTGTGCATTTGTTTGGAATATGAAAAGGGAGTTGTAGTGAAAAAAATCTGTCAGATGCAGTTCTTATTTGATGCTTATTTTGGAATCCATCTACAGTAAGGCAAGAAGGAAAAAGCTTTTTTGGATAAAAAGGCAGCTAAATACCCCTCTGAAGACTCATTCTGCAGCAGAGTTCCTATAAGGCATTGGGAAATTTCCTCAAGAATAACATTTTCATGAATATTCACTAATAGCATGTTCTGTATATTCTACATGACTAAACTGATCTGATTACATTAATGTTAAACTGAGTTTCACTAGAATTAGGAAGCTTTTGAGCAAACCAAAAACATGTTTTGCGTAATACAAGTGTTCATACTTGTCCTGGTTTGACCTAGGACAGAACCAATTTTCTTTTAGTAACTTTACTTTTTAGTTAAGTCTCTTCCAAGAAGCTGCACTCTCTGAAATTCACTGCATTTTTTCCAGACAGTAGCTGCTTCTAGCAGTGATAAGGCTCGGTGTTTACAGTTAGTGCTGGAACACCAGTAGGAATGGTATGCAGAAAGGCCCTTGCTTATAGTTATTCCTATGGAGACCAAGGTCAATGCTTGGCGCTGCTGACTTTCGCATGCACTGGAAATGAAAGACCAGAAATGTGGTCACACCTGCAACCCTCCAGTGGGGAGGAGTGGGTCTGACAGGTGACCCAAACCTGACCAAGTGGAGTATTCCATCCCATACACGTCATACTCTGTATAAAAGTGCGGGATCACGAGGGTCAAGCTCTTCTTCTGTGGCTGGCTTCCAAGGTGTCTGCCTTCAATACTGCTCCGTGCATTCCTGAATCCATCTCCTGCCTGCTGCTGAGTACAGCCCAGGACTTTTCTAGGCCATGCCCTGTAGCGTGCAGGTGATGTAATCATCATCTGGGGGAGCTCGATATCAGTTTTGTATATATTCATACATATTTCATTTTTAATGTTATTATTATTATTATACATTATTATTGTAGTTAGATTAAAGCTGTTTTAACTTTTCCAACCCATAAGTCTCTTTCCCTTTTCTCTTTCCCCCCCTTTTGGGGAGGGAGGGGGTTAACAAAGAGTGTCTGTCATTAGTTTAATAGGCAGCCCAGCTTTAAACTGTGACAATACTAGTACTGGAGGTATAGTTCCTTAGCTGGAAAGCAGTTGCAATTGATCATTGACTCCACCTACAAGACCTATTAAATAAATAAAATGTGCAAATAGCCTAACAAATTAGATTTCTCACTGACAATTATAAATCATCTCCAATGCTTTTAATACGTATTATTCTATCCAGTTATTTCTGGATGTTCTGCATCAACACTGATGGATGCTCAAGAAGGGAACTCACAGAATATTGTTTTCAATATTAAAATGATATAGCTCTCTTATTATCAAAGCTATTCAACAAAGAACTTGTGGATGTCCTTCCAGTAAAAAGAATTGATCCTGATGTGAGCAATAAGATGTTGCCTGAAATTTTCCACAAATGCTGATATCAGAACACGCTTTAACATCTGATTGTGCACAGCACTGAGTAATACCAAGAGGTTTTGTTTCAAGATATTATCCACCTACTGTAACTCAACTCCTGCTTCTCCCTTGGAATATTTATTAAACTTCTGTGGTGCATTAGCCTGAAAGTATTATTTATTTTAATTTTCCTTGGAGTATTTACCTTTAATTTAATATTAATTAGAAATCTATATTTTTCTTAAATCTAGTCTCTTTTGTACAGTAGTCTTTTTTAAAAGAACTACTTGAAACAGAAGATAATTGGAAATTCACCAGAAAGTAAAAGCAACACAAAGACCGTCAAATATTATTATGTGCCACAACGATCTCAACTAAGATTTGGCACAGAACATTAACAACTGGAAAGCTTAACTTCTGAATTAACTTCACCATTGCGGTAGCTAGGTGTATGTTACCAAGGATGCATATTTGAGAGGGAAGACTGAGCTGCAGAGAGGGAATTAACTCTCTCAGTACAGCCAAAATAACATTACAATGCTAGCCTTCTTCTTATATAAAACTCTGGGCAAGACTGTAAATCCAGACCAAAACTGTGTCATGATTAGCCTCAGTAGCAGAATCACAGAATGGTAGGGGTTGGAAAGAACCTCTGGAGATCATCCAGTCCAACAACCCTGCTAAAGCAGGTGCCCCTAGAGCAGGTTGCAGAGGAAAACATCCAGGCAGGTTTTGAGAATCTTCAGAGAAGGGGACTCTACAACCTCTCTGGGAAGCCTGCTCCAGTGCTCTGTTACCCTCACAGTAAAGAAGTTCCTCCTTATGTTCAGGTGGAACTGTCTGTGCCACAGTTTGTGTCTGTTGCCCCTTGTCCTGTCACTAGGCACCACTGAAAAGAGTCTGGCCCCATCCTCTTGACACCCACCCTGATCAGATCCCCTCTCAGTCTTCTCCTGGCTGAACAGACCCAGGTCTCTCAGCCTTTCCTCATAAGACAGATGCTCCAGTCCCCT
>VZSC01017962.1:77677-109166 GCA_013398225.1 Steatornis caripensis | reverse complement strand
AGTAAACAGCCACAATGGTGTCACCCATATTGGCCTGCCCTCTAGTTCTTACCCATAGGCTCTTGACTTGTTCTTTATCCACCTCTAGGCAGAGCTGGATACATTCCAGTTGCTCTCTGACATAAAGAGCAACTGCACCACCATGCCTTGCTGGACTGTCCCCCTAAAAAGGACATAGCTGTCCATGACTGCATTCCAGTCATATGCACTATCCCACCAGGTCTCTGTAATTGCAATGAGATCATGGCCCTGTGACTGCGCACACATCTCTAACTCTTCCTGTTTATTCCCCATAATGCATGCATTGGTGTACAGGCACTTCAGGGAGGTAGTCGAGAATGCAGGTTTCCCTGGAGGTGTGCAAGAGGATCCACTGTAGTGGGTTGTGACGCTGGAGGGTGGAGTCTGAGGTGGGGTCCTGCTTTTGCGGGTCACCAGCGTCCAAGGTGCCTGGTTCTCAGTGGTGTCCCCTTCAGCGACGTTATTCTGGAACCACCAATCTGTTTGCTTCTCAGATCCACTAATGCTATGTAGCCTCCTGACCATCTGCTGCAGCTCGGCCACCTAGCATAACAGGTCATCAACCTGCATACACTTAGTGCAGGTACTTACATTTTTGTCAGGAGATGGTTCTGGGCACTTCCTGCAACACGTCGCCTGTACTGAAGCCTCCTTCACCGCCAGCTCAGTCTGAGTGGAGACATCAGCAGTTGCAGGGGCTTTCTTTGCAGAAGCACTGGCCTTGGCTCTGAGGCGAGTGCCCACCATTTTGTAAGAGAGTAAGATCTCTTCCTTGAGCTGCGGACCTGCACGCGGACTGCAGAGCCCTCCCTGTGTGAACTCCCGTGCAAATCCACTAACTGTCTATAAAATTGAGATCATTCTGTAAAATGGATCCCAAGCAAAAGCTCTCATTTAGGCCAAATAGGAAAACCACTCTAGCAGAAAAGTGCAAAGCCAAATCATATAGAAAAAACAACATAAGATGCCAATATAACTGGCAAAGTATTCACGGCAGAGGCGGGTGAACAACATGTAAGAAAAAGGAGGAAAAGGTGGTGTTGTCTTTTGATTCTGCCTCTTCATGATTTCAGTTGGCTTTGATCTTGGAAGCGTGTATTTCAGCAGTGTCATAATGTTCTGGGCACCTAACACATGAGTTAAATTAAATTTAAACTGAAAATGACCAGAGTACTGTATAGCTAAAGGTGCAGAAGTTAACTTGGCATATTTTCTTCAAAACACAGTAAAAGTTAGGCTTCTAAGTGCATTGAGATAAATCCAGTGCCAGTCTAAGGGAACTCTGAAAATGGTTAAGACACATTTAGAATATTACTGTGTAACAATGTTGCTGGAAAAAGCAGTTTTGATTAGTGTTGGTGTATTGCATTTCTCATGTCATTTAGAAAATTTATATTCACTTATCTTTGGAAGGTGTTGAGCATTGCTTTAGCATTGCTATCTTAGCTGGTAAACCAGGCCACTGCTTATCGCTCAACATATAATCCATTCTCTGAACACTTAGTTATGGGGCTTGAAAATGATCCTTACTTATTGGAAAAAATTCACTCTTATATAGTGTTCTCCGATACAGTCCTCTTGTTCAGAGACTGCAAAGGCAGTATGTTTGTGATTTGCTATGTATATTAGCCTACAGAATGTGTTAAACAAGCTTTAATTCTACTTGCTGTTTCAGTGTTGATTCAGCTTCTTGTATTCTCTTTTGTCTCCAGTTTCTGGCTAGTGACTGAATTCCCTTTGACTTCAGTGAGATGAACGTTAAGACTGTATGTCAGGGTTGAAGTCTAACTAAAAACTGAATAATTTATGGGAAAAGACTGAAGTATAATACTTGATTACGATCAAATATTCCAGAATATATGTGGTATCAGCCTGTGCTAATGAAGATAGAACTACGTTCCCCAGTAAATCCAGCCACACATTCTATTAAAAAAAAAGATTTTCTTCCATTATCTATAACTTATATTACAATGTGTTTGCTTTCCTGATCTGAAAAAAAAACAGTGCTTAAATCACTGCAAAGAAGTATTTAATCACCTTAATAACGTCATTAAAGGGAACTGACCTAGGCAGCCTGTTGGCAAAGACAAATGAGTCACGAACTAAAACTTAAAAGAAAAGGAACAAAGAATTAAAAAAAAAAAAAAAGATAAATTTCTCTCCCTTTCTATAACAAACATGAGAGCAAACAGCTGACAAAGTGTTGAGAAGTTTGGTAACTCCACAAATTTTTTTCTACCTTAATTCTCACTGTTCTGCTGTTTCATTCCATTGACTTTCAGTCTATCACTAAAGCTGAGCTGGGGGTCCTTGTGGCTCACAGCATTATCTGCTCCCTAAAAATTGAAAATGAATCTTCTAGCTGACTGGTGGCTGAGGCTGGCATAGCTTAATCAAATCAGAGGTCATAAATAGATGTTCTAGAGGTCATCTAGAGCAACCTCCTGCTCAAAGCCAGGACTACGGTTGACTCTGGGACAGCTGTGGCTGTGTCTAGCCAGGTCTTCAAAACTCCCAACAAAGGAGATGCCACAGTCTCTCTGCACAACCCGTTCTTGTGCAGCACTACTCTATTAGTGAAAAAGTTTTTCCAAATCTGAACCACTGAAGGAACAACTTGTGACTGCTGCTTCCTGATGTATCATTTGGCACTACCACGAGGTGTTTGGCCCCATGTTCTTGGTACCACTCTTTAAGTAGCTGTACATGCTCCTTAGTTTCCTCTCAACAAATGTAACCAGTCCAGCTCCCTCCACCTGCCCCTACAGAGCACCTGCTCACACCCTCTGTCCATCGTAGTTGCTGTCTGCAGGACCTTTTCCCATTTCTCCACATTACTTTGCAACTGGGGGTAACAAGACTGGACACAATATCCCAGGGGAGCCTCACCAGTGCTGAGCAGAGCCGGTCTAATAACTTTTCTAAGTCTGCTGACCGTCTTTCTTCTAATGCAGCCTGGTGTTTAGCTTGCCTAATTTGCAACAAGAGCTTAATTTAATAAATAGTAGATCAAATAGATTCAGAAGAAACTGGGTATGGATAACAAGACAAGAACTCTAAGCAGCTGAGTGAACAATAACTGGGACGTCAGTTTGGGGAAAAGACATAGTTTGGCAGGATTTTCAGCTAGATGGAGAAAGAGTGGCATCTGTGGGCAGAAGGTTAGAGGGACAGTGAAGGCATGAAACAGAAGTGAGGAGACCGAGGAATTCACTAAAATAGGTTATTAGTGCTCCTTCAGTCAAAATTTGTACAAGGCTGCTGTTTAACATTGGAGACTTCTGTTCATGACATGAAAGTGCAATCAAAAGAAACTAGACTAGCCAAAGCATTCTTGAGTTGACAAGTCAGTATGGGAAGTTCAGCTTTTCTACCTGAAGACAAATCGGTGGAATAAATGCCTTTAATATTATGCCATTCTGTAAGGCCACAAACTGCATGATAAGCTGGTGTCCATTTTGACATCTTCTACTTTTGCATTCTCCTGTGACCTGTTTCTGGAAATGATAGTGAAATCAAATTGTAATTGGTTAATGTAAATCTGTAGGAAGAAGGGTACATCAAAGGCAGACAGTTAAGGTGCCAGTGCAGGCCCGTGTGGTGTCATATTTGTGGTCCTGGTGACATCTCTCCAGGTCATGTGTTTCTCATACCAGGGAGTTTTGATATTTGTGATGAAAGATTTAAGATGTAAGATCACACATCTGAGTCAGAAATCTCTGGGATTTGTTTGCTCTAGTACTGAGAGATTGAATTCTTACTTGTAATGACAGATGAGAAATGACAGTTCTGATAAGGAAACTCTTTGTTTCTTGCGAGCTGAGGACTGCAAAGCAAGAGTGAGGCATAATGTGTTGCTTTGTGAATGTGGTGGGGTGACCCTGGCCAGATGTCAGGTGCCCAGCAAGGCTGATCTATCACTCCCCTCCTCGGTTGAACAGGGGAGAGAAAATATGACAAAAGGCTCCTAGACCAAGACAAGGAGAGATCACTCACCAATTACCATCACAGGCGAAAAAGACTCAGCTTGGGGTAATTATTTTTAATTTATTAACAACAAACCAGAGTAGGATAATGAGAAGTAAAAGCAAATCTTAAAACAGCTTTCCGCCACCCATCCCTTCTTCCCAGGCTCAACTTCACTCCCAATGTCTCTCCCTCCTCCCTCCAAGTGGAGCAGGAGGACAGGGAATGGGGGGTGCAGTCAGTTCACCAGAGATTGTCTCTGCCGCTCCTTCCTCCTCAGGCAGGGAGGGCTCCTCACACGCTTCCCCTGCTCCAGTGTGGGGTCCCTCCCATGGCAGACAGTCCTCCATGAACTTCTCCAATGTGAGTCCCTCCTGCGGCCTGCAGTTCTTCATGAACTGCTCCAGTGGGGGTCCCTTTCACGAGGTTCAGTCCTTCGGGAACACACTGCTCCAGCATGGGTCCCCCACAGGGTCACAAGCCCTGCCAGAAAACCTGCACCAGTGTGGGGTCCTCTCTCCACAGGGCCACAGGTCCTGCCAGGAGCCTGCTCCATCATGGGCTTCCCACAGTCATAGCCTTCTTCAAGCACCCAGCTGCTCTGGTGTGGGGTCATCCACTGGCCTCAGGTGGGTATCTTCTCCACCATCAACCTCCATGAGCTGCAGGGGCACAGTCTGCCTCACCATGGTCTTCACCTCGGGCTGCAGGGGAATCTCTGCTCCAACACCTGGAGCAACTCCTCCCCCTCTTTCACTGACCTTGGTGTCTGCAGATCTGTTTCTCTCACATATTCTCACTCCTCTCTCCAGGTGCTCTTGCATAGCAGTTTTGTTCCCCTTCTTAGGTGCGTTATTAGAGAGATGCTACCACCGTCACTGATGGGCTCGGCCTTGGCCAGCAGTGGGTCTGTCTTGGAGCCAGCTGGCACTGGCTTTGTTGGACTTAGGGGAAGCTGCTAGCAGCTTCTCACAGAAGCCACATCTGCAGCCCCCGTGCTTCCAAAACCTTGCCACGCAAACCCAATACAATGTAAAATTAACAAAACATATGAAAAGATCTGCTCCCACTCTCTTTTTTTGCTTTTGCATTTCTACCTAACCAAAGATGAAATGAGCAACATACAGACTAATAGTAATCTAGAAGAGGGGAGTGGGACAAATTTGAACCCTTGAGATTTGGATGTGGGTTGGTTGCTTAACTACAGTTCCTGTTAGCGTTATGCCTAAGGTTTGTGTCAGGCAGAAATCCACTCAAGTCAGTGGGAGACACAGGTACTGGTAGGATGCGTGTTTTCTGTTCAACTGCACTGAAGGTTGAAGTGTTCTTCTAACAGACAAACGTAGAAGACGTTTTCTGGATTGCACTTCCCCATGCACCTATGCTCTCTTGACAGATCTATATTTACAGAACTAATTATCCCATAGGAGAAAAACATTTGAATAAGCAGTCCTTGACACCATGAGTAGCCTGATCCCACTGAGTGCTGCAACCAATGAGGGAGCTGCTAACACAAAAGTGTTTTCATTTTAGCTTTTTTGTTGTTGTTGTTATTGTACTAGTCTCTTCACCAACCTGAAGTCTCCTGAATATTAATCAGGTGATTTTCTTGATAAATCAGTGTGTTGAGCTGTTTGAGCTGAGTGTACAAAGCATGATTAATCTCCATTCACATCTAGCCAAGCGCTGCAGCTAATAGTGGCTGTGGCATTGAGCTTATTAATTGATGTTTACAAAATGTGAACCAAATAGCTAGATTTTTCTACTACATCTCATACTTTGGAGCTAAAGACTTATCCTGTACAGACAACAGCTGGAGTCACTCAGGTAGACATACTTTTATCTTGATTCATTTTACTGAGATATTTTTTTCTTTTTGGTACTGTCTAAATCTTCATCATGAGCAAGGCCTCTGTATGAAAAATGCCATCCAAATAAACAAAAGCCAATTGAAAATTCATGTATAGAGATGAAGGTTACTCAGGAGAAGTAAGACAACAGTAGACAAGGCAACAGCTTCTCTCCCCCTTGCATATAGAAAGGCCATTGCTTCCAAGGAGAATTATGAGGTCGGATTTGAGTGAGGCCAGTGAGGTGGGATTAGAGGCTTAGAGAGATCCCGATCCTCCACGGAGCCCGTGTGGAGCACCAAGAGATAGAAGACTGAAAATGAAACAAATTTGGTGGCAACAACCTTCGTGGTGAAACAGAAGACTGGATGATTTTTAATCTTTTTCTGCCCAGCAAGACTATATAGCATTGTATCCACTTAAGTTACCCTGTGTCTTTCGGCTGTTATATAACGTGTAATATATAGTGTTTATCTGAGCCAGATCTTATGAAGTTCAGTAGTTCTTTTTCAATAGAAGAAGAACACATAAGTGGATAGTAATGTATCATTACTGAAAATGAAGCAAGAGCAAGGATAAAAATGAATATATAGAAGAACAGGAACAGCAAGCGAGTTTCATCTAAATAGCACAGGCTGAGGGTATGTTGCAATAAGTTGTAATTCAGCAGAGGCTTTCTGCAAGTGAAACAGCACTCAGTCATTTACAGTCTCATATTCCCTTCTTTTCCAGCGAGTAGTATGGATGGTAGTGTTCCATGAAAGGATCTCATCTGTGCTTTCACAAGGATTATGGTCTGTGTGCAGAGGCATGGAAATACATGTCTGAGCATTCTGACAAACCACACACTGCATCTAATACTATAAATGCTGTATGGAGTCCAAATCGATTTGGATACTTCCAGTTTCCAGGAGTTTGTGCTACCTAAATTAATTTGAAGGGGAAACTCCTTTTTGCCTTGATACAGCCTGCTGAGGAGGCACTGGGGATGAGGTCTGGGCAAAGAAGCAAAGCTTATTAAAAATCATTAAATTAACAGACTTGATGAGGAACATATTGCTTCTGTGAGCTGATGAGAATTCACTGTGCGGGAAGAAGTCTGCGATAAAGCAGCAGATAACATGTTCCTAAATGGGAGATCAGGAGTCTGCCTAGTGGAACAGGCAATCAGCAAAAATCAGGTATTAATCTTTGAAACTCTTCTCAGTTGGGGAACAATTTTCCATATGTGAAAATGTTCCTCTTGATACCCTGTCAAGGCAGAAGTTAAACCTTCACTCCTCACTATTATAGGGAACACTGTAAGTTTCTCCCCTTGCTTCCTGAGAGCTCAATCTGAGGGGGGATTTACCAGGGAGAAGCAGAGTCAGGAAAAGGAAATCCACTCTGTAATGGATCCTACTGCACAGCAGAGTCCTTTTGCCTTCTGCTTACTCATCAGAGTGCTCTAACAAGAAAAAAGATGTATCTCTCTCAGGCTGTATCTGCTTGGGAAGGAAGGTCAGGTTAGTTCAAGGCCTGAGGCTTGACCATGGCCGGTTCTTGTCGCAGCTATGCGAGCAGAAAGAGCTGTGCTCTCTGCTGCCTGTCAGCAGCTCTTCCCCATGCTTTGTTGCAGGTGTCTGTGCCCTGCCTGGTGATTGCTGGACAGTGACAAACCTGGGCCTCAGCCATGGCACCGTCCCTCCTTAAGCTTGGCTGACTGGGGCATGATGGGTCTGTGCCTCGTGGGAGAGGAGAGAGGAGGGTATGGTCCTGATGGCTTGTGGGCACCTGCTGCTCCACCTGGCCTGTGCCCAGTGCCTCACACTGCCTCCTGACACCTACCTGCTAGCAGAGTTGTTTGTGTGAGCCTGTCCTAACCCATCTAAGGAAAAACCAGCAGGACTTGTTCAAATGGGAGGTATCCAGTGATTTGGTTCTTCCTGACTGAGCTACTTTAGTGTAGCAATGAGCTCAGCCTGTGCAGAGCATTACTCTCTTGGGTGAGGAAACTGGTGAGCGGCTGTGGAACACTAGAGTCAAAACTGTCTTCACTGGCACATCCTTGCCAAGCAGAGGATGTATCTACACCCTTATCCCCAAACTGGCGGAAAGTGTTTTCTCAACTGCTGCCCAACCAAGAGAACCAAAAGCCAGTTGGATGGGAATGTTCCCCAGGTACCAAAGTCCTTGTAAGCATGTCCAGAGCTGTCACACTGAGTCGCTTGATGCTCTCAAGATTTAGTCACAGAATCACAGAATGGTGGGGGTTGGAAGGGACCTCTGGAGACCATCCAGTCCAACCCCCCTGCTAAACCAGGTGCCCCTAGAACAGGGTGCACAGGAATGCGTCCAGGCGAGTTTTGAATATCTCCAGAGAAGGAGACTCCACAACCTCCCTGGGCAGCCTGTGCCAGTGCTCTGTTACCCTCACAGTAAAGAAGTTCTTCCTCATGTTTAGGTGGAACTGCCTGTGCTCCAGTTTGTACCCATTGCCCCTTCTCCTGTCGCTGGGCACCACTGAAAAGAGTCTGGCCCCATCCTCTTGACACCCGCCCTTTAGATATTGATAAGCATTGATCAGATCCCCTCTCAGTCTTCTCTTCACCTGGCTGAACAGACCCAGGTCTCTCAGCCTTTCTTCATAAGACAGATGCTCTGTCCCCCTAATCATCTTCGTAGTTGTCCTGGTTTGGGCCAGGACAGAACTGATTTTCTTTTAGCAACTTTGCTTTTTAGTTAAGTCTCTTCTGAGAAGCTGCACTCTCTGAAATTAACTGCATGTTTTTTCCAGACAGTAGCTGCTTCTAGCAGTGATAAGGCTCAGTGCTTATAGTTAGTGCTGGAACATCAGAAGCAATGGTATGCAGAAAGGCCCTTGCNAGGAGTACTCTGTCTGATTCTTCTGCCTTTGATCCCGATCCGTGCATTCCTGAATCCAGCTCCTGCCTGCTGCTGCTGAGTACAGTCCGGGATTTTCCTGGGGCGTGCCCCGCAGCGTCCGGGTGATGTATTTGTCATCAGTGGGGGGGAGCTCGATATCAGTTTTGTACATATTTGTATATTTGTATATATTTCATTGTTATTATTATTCATTATTATTGTAGTTAGATTAAAGCTGTTTTAACTTTTCTAACCCATAAGTCTCTTGCCCTTTTCTCTTTCCGCCCCCACTTCGGGGAGGGAGGGGGTTAACAAAGAGCATCTGTTGTTCGCTTAATAGCCAGACCAGCTTTAAACCGTGACAGTAGTCCTAGCTGTAAAGCTCCTCGTACATGTCCTAGGTTTTCCTCTGCATCTACTCTCAGGGCTCCAGTCTGGACATTGTTTTTACTATGTCTAAGACATTAACTAGAATACACAACTCATAAAATGCAGCTGTGGACAGATCCTTTTAAAACCACTGGCACTGATACCTTTGTTCAGTATAACATGGACACTAGAGCATAAGGTAATGGGATTGAAACTTGCCTGTATCCTAAGGATGAATTTCCACTCCTGACACCCTAAAAAGTGATATACAAAGAGTGGGTAACTGTGGCTCATTGTATTACTTACCTTTGAGTATTAAAGGCAATGTTACTTTTTTGCTGCCACCTTGCTATACCAAATAAGAATTTCTCTTCAATCTTGAAGATCTGAAAGCAGGCTGTGTTTCCTGGTATTGTGAAAGAGTTTCGGAGGCTGTCAAAAAGGAACCGACAGAGTGCTTATTCTCACTGATGGAAACAATATACGGAGTATGAGAATTGGGTCTATTTCCCCAAAGGAGTGTGTGTGAAGTGACCTTCTCTACAAACACCCTGCAGCAGAGTTTGTGATGTATCATTTACTGGGGCACAGAAAAAAATAACAATTTTCATTTAAGCGGCTTTTCACAATAGAGATGTAACAGCGCTCCAGTGTATATTCTGAAAGAAACATACTGAGAAATTTTATTTTTTCAGGGGTGAGACTCATCTGCTACTTTATTTTGAATATCTAATCAAAATAGTTTCCTTCCACCTTATTCCATTGTGCTTTCTCTCAAATATTTTGCATTGTTTCTCATTCTGCCATTGACTTTCCAGCCAAATCCCATAATAAAATTCAAGCCAGAATGAAACATTTCTCCAGATAAGTAGTAGGAATTGAAAATAAGTCTGCTTTGTTGCACCAGTACTGCACTTAGTCATACGTGTAACTGCTATGTACAGATATTTTTCAGTAAGATGGGAAGTATAAAGCAAGTAAAGCAATTTCCATTATTATTAATTTTCAACTGTCTGCAGAACTGCGTGCAGTTTTGCAGATATCCCATCGCTAACACATAAGCTATCGATACAGCTACCTCAGTGCAGATAAAACACAACAACAAAGCTATACTGAACAGAAGTCAGTTGAGTTTATGGAAACACTGTTCATACATAGTTGGAAGTTTCCACATTAACTCCTACTGTCTCTCATTCTTTGGCATACAACTTATGTAACTAAAGCACAAACAGATTGTTTTTTGTTCATATTCGCCATGGGCTGTTTCCAGCTACTATATGCAAAAGAACACTTACAAATATATTAAGCTTCTTCAGCTTTTTCTAAAGTGTACTTAACTCTTCAGGTAGTAAACAAGATTATTTTCTTTATACTCCAGTGGATGAGATATTGCTTCGTGATGGCTGGCCAATGGGATCAACAACGTAACAGAGCTCCCCTTCAGCTCATTGGTGTAAATGTTGAGTGCATTGCTATAGCAACAACCCAAAATGAAGAATTCACTAGTTCTTCCCACTGGCATCTCTTAAATTACTTGGTGTTTCGGAGCGGAGGGAGATGGATTTGGTTGTTTTATTCAACAGCAGACTCAAAATAATTAACCCCTTTAATATGATCCAAGATGGGCTTGGGCATGTTAGTGCTACCAGAATTCAAACTCAAAAAGCAACTGAGAGGCCTCTGACACTGCTGAGCCACCACCTAATCCCAGAGAAACCTAAGGCCTGTATTTTGTAAGTGCCTAAATAGGTGAAGATTTGCAGCCCTGCAGAAAAGTATGCAGCTCCTCCGCTGGCGCTGTCCAGGGTGGTGGTGGAGCTCTGGGTCACAGCAGTTATTTATGCAACAGCATTGATACGAATCCACTTTTCCTCCTCACCTAGCACAGTGACCCTGCCTGCTTCTGAGGATGCCCCATATGCCTTTAGGCAGAAGTGCTGTGCTGTGGGGGGTTGACCACTGCTCTCAAGGGAGCTCATCTGCCTGGCTCACTGGAAAAATTAAATATTTGATGTGGTTTGACTGTACTGCTGAACACAATTTTCTCAGTCTAGCATACTATCTTAGTGTGATGTTTGGAGATCTCCATCAAAACAAGAAGATATTGAAAAACACGAGTGTCTGCTTATTAATCAATCATGTGTTTTTACTCCTATTTAAAATGCCCACCACCAAGATATTTGTGAGAAGGTGCCTAATATGGAAAGGGGAGTCCGAATTGTTAATCTAGAAAGAAATGAGACCTCTCCAGCTCAGAAATAAAATTAGAAGTCAGTCCTTCTGATTGACTTGTGTCATACCTCTGCTCTTGTATCAGCAACTCAGATGTCAGGCTCTTGAACAAATCTTGACGTTGCAGATGCCTTTACAGTTTGCTAGTTGAAGATGTTACCCGCTTTCACCATCCATGACTTCAAGGTGAAATGTAAATCAATAGAGGCAATAGCTAGACAAGAAATTTTGTGTTTCCATCCTCATTAAAGAGGTTTTTAAAACATCTTTAATTCATGAAAGCTTTTTTAACAGTACCTGATTAATTGGACATCAGGTTTTGAAAGAAATGTATTATTCCAGTTTTAATCTAGTGTAGAAATACTGAGTCCAAAAGCATGACAGCTACAGGAAAGCAGAAATCTGTGTTTGACTAAGCCTTGGAGAGTAGCATGCTGTTAAGTACAAGACAGCTAACAGTTAAACGAACCGTTGCAAGCATATGCAGTGTCTGCAATTGATTTGTAAGGAGGCTGTGGCAGCAGGGATCAAGGTTTTCAATTTCAAAATATGAGGCTCTGTACTTCAGGGGCCACCAGAGCCAGACTCTATTTCCTGTTCTGTTAGTTGCCTAATGTTTAGATCAAATGAGCTGTGTGTTAGATCTAAGCTTTATGCACTTTCTCTTGCACTCCTCTGAAATAATAGCAGTTCTTGCACTGGTGGTGACATTTGTACTTTCACCTGTGTCAGGATTCTTCCACCAGCAGAGATAAGAAATGTTATCAGTGTGCTCAGTGATGCTGTGGTGGCGAGGTCACAGCATAGCAGCTAAAGGAAGACACCAGAAAGTGCTTTATTTGTTGTTGTTTTGTCTGGGTTTTTTTGCGAATGAGAAAGATCAGTGGTTTATTTAAGCTGTTCAAATGCTCTAAAATATACAATTTCTGGGGTAAAACTGAATGAAGCGACCTCATCTTGAAGTGCCAGTTGGTGGAGTATCCTTCACACCTACTCCGCAGCTCAGTCATCAGGGTGGTTTCTACTGGATTTAGTAGAAATGTCACTCTCTAAATCCTGGTGTTACTTGATCACACTCCTCACCTGGTGCAATGCATGGGAGAAGTTAGATGCTTCTGGAAAATCTTGCAGTACGAGCAGCAAATCTAGTGACCTTTAATGCATGATAAAATATCCCCAAATAAACCTATTAAACATATCCATGTAAACAAAGCTGAATGTCCTAGTGACTGGTCCAAATGCTCCATGCATCCTTGGCATAGACTATCTGAGGAGAGGGCATTTTAAGGAGCCAAAAGGGTATCAGTGGGCCTTTGGTATAGCCACTGTAGAGACTGAGGACATTATACAGCTGTCTACTTCACCTGGTCTTTCAGGATGCCCTTCTGTTGTGGGGCTGCTGAGGGTCGAAGAACAGCTGATGCCAATTGCTACTACGATGGTGCACCAACAGCAATATTATAGCAACCAAGACTTCCTGATACCCATTCATAAACTGATTCAAGAACTAGAAAATCAGGAATAGATTAGCAAGACTTGCTGACATTTTAGCAGTCCTATATGGCCAGTGCAAAAGGCTAATGGAGAATGGAGATTAACAGTAAATTATCATGGCCTAAATGAAGTTACACCACCACTGAGTGCTGCCGTGCCAGACATGCTGGAACTGCACTATGAATCTGAGTCAAAGGCAGCCAGGTGGTATGCCACAGCTGACATTGCTAACGCATTTTTCTCAATTCCCTTGGCACTACAGTGCAGGCCACAGTTTGCTTTTACCTGGAGGGATATCCAGTACACCTGGAATCAATTGGCCCAGAGTGGAAACACAGCTTTACTATTTGCCATGAACTGATTCAGACTGCACTGAAACAGGGTGGAGCTCCTGAATATTTGCAATATATTGATGATACCACTGCATAAGGTTGACACAGCAGCAGAAACTTTTGCAAAAGGGAAGAAAATAATCTGAATTCTTTTGCAAACCAGTTTTGCTGTAAAAAGAGGCAAGATCAAGCGATCTGCAGGGGAAAACAAATTTTTAGGAAATAAATGGCAAGATGAGTATCGCTAGATGCCTATGGAGGTGATCAACAAAATAACAGCTATGTCCCCACCAACTAACGAAAAGGAAACACAAGCCTTCTTAGGCATTGTGGGTTTCTGGAGAATGCATATTCCAAATTACAGCCAGATTGTACACCCTCTCTATCAAGTGAGCTGAAAGAAGAACAATTTTCAAAGAAGCCCTGAACAGCAACAGGCCTTTGAACAAATTAAACAAGAGATTGTGCATGCAGTAGCCCTTGGGCCAGTCTAAACAGAACCAGACATCAAAAATGTGCTCTACGCCGCAGCTTGGTACAATAGTGCTACCTGGAACCTCTGGCAGAAAGCCCCAGGGGAGACTTGAGGTTGACCCCTAGGGTTTTGGAGTTGAAGATACAAAGGCTCTGAGGCCAACTATGCTCCAACTGAAAAAGAAATACCGGCAGCATATGAAGGAGTTAGAGCTGCTTTGGGAGTGGTTGGTACTGAGGCACAGCTCCTCCTGGTGCCCTGATTGCCAGTATCGGGATGGATGTTCAAGGGTAAGGTTCCTTCTATTCATCATGCCACCAATGCTACATAGAGTAAACGGGTTACATTAATCACACAGAGAACTCAAATAGGAAACCTCAGTAATCCAGGAATCTTAGAAGTGGTCATGGACTGGCCAGAAGACAAAGACTTTGGAATGCCACCAGAAGAGGTGGCGACAGGTCCTGAAGAAACCCCACCGTATAATGAGCTACCAGAGAATGACAAGCAGTATGCCCTGTTCACTGATGGATCCTGCTGTCTTATAGGAATACATCGGAGATAGAAAGCGGCTGTGTGGAGTCCTACATGACAAGTCACAGAAGCGTCTGAGGGAGAAGGTGAATCGAGTCAATTTGTAAAGATGAAAGCCATCCAGCTGGCTTTAGATACTGCCGAACAAGAAAAGTGACCAATGCTCTATCTCTATGCTGGCTCATGGATGGCAACAAATGCCTTGTGGAGGTGGTTAAAGCAGTGGAAGTGGAGCAACTGGCAGCACAGAGGCAAACCTATATGGGCTGCCGCATTGTGGCAAGATATTGCTGCTGATCTAGAGAAACTAGTTGTAAAGGTATGTCATGCAGTTACCCATGTACCTAAAAGGTACGTACTGAAGAACATCCAAAGAACCAATGAGTGGATTAGGCTGATAAAGTGTTCCAAACAGATTTTGGACTAGGAACACAGGCATGAACTATTTTTAGCTCAGTGGGCCCGTGACATTTCAGGTCATCAAGGAAGGGAGGCAACATAAATATGGGCTCATGACCGAGGGGTAGACTTAATCATGGACGCTATCACGCAGGTTATCCATGACTGTGAAACATGTGCCACAATCAAGCAAGCTAAATGGTTAAAATCTTTGTGGTATGAGGGGCAGTGGTTGAAATATAAGTATGGGAAATCCTGGAAAATTGACTATATCACGCTCCCTCAAACCCACCAGGGCAAGTGCTTACAATGGTGGAAGCAAGCACTGTATGGCTGGAAACATATCCTGTACCCCATGCCACTGCCCGAAACACCATCCTGGGCCTTGAAAAGCAAATCTTGTGGTGACATGGCACTCCAGAAAGAATTGAGTCGGACAATGGGACTCATTTCAAAAACAGTCTTAAGGACAACTGGGCAAAGAAAATGGCATTGAGTGGGTATACCATATGCACTATCATGCAGCAGCCTCTGGAAAAATTGCATGATACAATGGGCTGTTAAATACTACTCTGAAAGCAATGAGTGGTGGTACCTTTAAAAATTGAGATAAGCATTTGGCACAAGCCACCTGGTTAGTTAACACCAGGGGATCCATCAATCCAGCTGGCCCTGCTCAATAAGACCTCTTGCATACAGTAGAAGGGGATGAAGTCCCTGTGCTGCGTGAAAGGAATTTGTTGGGGAAAACTGGTTGGTTTTTTTACTGCTTCAGGCAAAGGTAAACCCATTCGTGGCATTGTTTTCGCTCAAGGACCTGGATGTACTTGGTGGGAGATGCTGAAGGGTAGTGAAGCCTCATTATGTACCTCAAGGAAATCTAATGCCGGGTGAGAATACTCAATATTGAGCTGTATGATGTTAATTACTATGCAATATTAGCAGTGTTCAATAAGTGTCTTTCAGGATAACACGAGAGCGATGAAACCGGAGCCAGCTTCATCAAGTGTCATCCAGTAATCTCGAGGTTGATATCTTTAAGCCGCAACCCATGGGCATGAACCACAACAAATTTCACGCCATCTTTCCTGCCCTGAGAGACTGCTATGACAGATGGAAACCTGCAACCATGAACTAAATGAATTCCACAAAGTTTTTTGTGAAGATAAATCATAAACTAGTGATCCATATATATATATATATATATAACGACAAAAAGCAGTAATGACCTGAGCATAACATAAATGGTATGGAATAAGGGGTGGAATGTCCTGGTTTGAACTAGAACAGAACCAATTCTCCTTTTAGAAATTTCACCTTTCAGTAATTTCACCTTTCAGTAAAGTCTCTTCTAAGTGACTGCACTTTCTGAAGATAACCACGTATTTTTCAGACAGTGTCTGCTTCAAAATTTGATAGCACTTGATGTTTATAGTTATTAGTAAGGTAACAGTATGTATGGTATGCAGAAAGGATCTTATACTTATTCCTATAGAAACCAAGGTTACTGCTGACCTTCTTATGTGGTGTAAGCGAAAGGGCATAAAAGGGTTGCACCTGCAGGGAGGTGTGGGCCAGACAGGCNCACCAGGGGATCCATCAATCCAGCTGGCCCTGCTCAATAAGACCTCTTGCATACAGTAGAAGGGGATGAAGTCCCTGTGCTGCGTGAAAGGAATTTGTTGGGGAAAACTGGTTGGTTTTTTTACTGCTTCAGGCAAAGGTAAACCCATTCGTGGCATTGTTTTCGCTCAAGGACCTGGATGTACTTGGTGGGAGATGCTGAAGGGTAGTGAAGCCTCATTATGTACCTCAAGGAAATCTAATGCCGGGTGAGAATACTCAATATTGAGCTGTATGATGTTAATTACTATGCAATATTAGCAGTGTTCAATAAGTGTCTTTCAGGATAACACGAGAGCGATGAAACCGGAGCCAGCTTCATCAAGTGTCATCCAGTAATCTCGAGGTTGATATCTTTAAGCCGCAACCCATGGGCATGAACCACAACAAATTTCACGCCATCTTTCCTGCCCTGAGAGACTGCTATGACAGATGGAAACCTGCAACCATGAACTAAATGAATTCCACAAAGTTTTTTGTGAAGATAAATCATAAACTAGTGATCCATATATATATATATATATATAACGACAAAAAGCAGTAATGACCTGAGCATAACATAAATGGTATGGAATAAGGGGTGGAATGTCCTGGTTTGAACTAGAACAGAACCAATTCTCCTTTTAGAAATTTCACCTTTCAGTAATTTCACCTTTCAGTAAAGTCTCTTCTAAGTGACTGCACTTTCTGAAGATAACCACGTATTTTTCAGACAGTGTCTGCTTCAAAATTTGATAGCACTTGATGTTTATAGTTATTAGTAAGGTAACAGTATGTATGGTATGCAGAAAGGATCTTATACTTATTCCTATAGAAACCAAGGTTACTGCTGACCTTCTTATGTGGTGTAAGCGAAAGGGCATAAAAGGGTTGCACCTGCAGGGAGGTGTGGGCCAGACAGGCAACCCAAACCTGACCAAACGGAGTATTCCATCCCATACATATTATACTCAGTATAAAGCTGACAGAGCATGAGGGTCAAGCTCTCTTATTCTATGGCCAAGGCGAACGCTGCTCATTTCTTCTACCTTTGATCCCAGTCTNGGGAGATGCTGAAGGGTAGTGAAGCCTCATTATGTACCTCAAGGAAATCTAATGCCGGGTGAGAATACTCAATATTGAGCTGTATGATGTTAATTACTATGCAATATTAGCAGTGTTCAATAAGTGTCTTTCAGGATAACACGAGAGCGATGAAACCGGAGCCAGCTTCATCAAGTGTCATCCAGTAATCTCGAGGTTGATATCTTTAAGCCGCAACCCATGGGCATGAACCACAACAAATTTCACGCCATCTTTCCTGCCCTGAGAGACTGCTATGACAGATGGAAACCTGCAACCATGAACTAAATGAATTCCACAAAGTTTTTTGTGAAGATAAATCATAAACTAGTGATCCATATATATATATATATATATAACGACAAAAAGCAGTAATGACCTGAGCATAACATAAATGGTATGGAATAAGGGGTGGAATGTCCTGGTTTGAACTAGAACAGAACCAATTCTCCTTTTAGAAATTTCACCTTTCAGTAATTTCACCTTTCAGTAAAGTCTCTTCTAAGTGACTGCACTTTCTGAAGATAACCACGTATTTTTCAGACAGTGTCTGCTTCAAAATTTGATAGCACTTGATGTTTATAGTTATTAGTAAGGTAACAGTATGTATGGTATGCAGAAAGGATCTTATACTTATTCCTATAGAAACCAAGGTTACTGCTGACCTTCTTATGTGGTGTAAGCGAAAGGGCATAAAAGGGTTGCACCTGCAGGGAGGTGTGGGCCAGACAGGCAACCCAAACCTGACCAAACGGAGTATTCCATCCCATACATATTATACTCAGTATAAAGCTGACAGAGCATGAGGGTCAAGCTCTCTTATTCTATGGCCAAGGCGAACGCTGCTCATTTCTTCTACCTTTGATCCCAGTCTGTGCATTCCCGAATCCAGTTCCTGCCTGCTGCTGAGTCCAGTTCGGGACTTTCCCGGGACTTGCCCTGCAGCATCCAGGTGAAGTGACCATCATTGGGGGAGCTTGATATTGCTTTTGTATCTATTTGTGTATATTTCATTATTTCCCTGTAATATTATTATAATTTTTATTTTCATTATTTTTGTATCCTTAAAGCTATGTTAATTTTTTTCCAACCCATAAATCTCTCTCCCTTTTCTCTTTCCCTTCCCTTTCTGGGAAGGAAAAGTATTAATAGAAAGCATCTGTCTTCCATTTAACAGCCTGCCTAGCCTTAAACCTTTGACACTGAAACACATACTCAGAAAATAAAGGTTCTTGTCCACACAGAATGCTCTTCCTCTCTTTCACATCATAAATACTCTGGAATTATCTTCTTTCCCACATCTCAGTATTTTCTCCAAATACAGGCTGGGTTTAATAACTGATACTTTATCTGTTCACTGAAGCTCCAGTCAATGTCAGTTTAAAGCAAAAATGGAAACACTTCTTTAGAATTAATTGAATTAGTGGCTTATTGACTTCAATGTCTTGAGCTTAACAAGGGTTGTGAATACATGAGTGGGAACAAGGATGCTTCCTATTGTGCTCATCAGCCAGCTCACCATACTTAAGAGAGTTGCCTTTCTTGCTTAGCCTCTAATCCATGACAGAAGCAGTTCTGAAATGAACATTTAGGCTTAACTTCTGGAATGACTGAATGGTAAGAGCATGTTTGCTGCTTTCCCTGATGTCCTTGACTCATGTTATCCACTTAGCATTTACATAACTCCTCCTTGGTCCATTGGAACACTGCAGTTTCGTTCTAGATTTGGACGAACTATTATGACACCCTGGTTAAGGAGAAAAAAAGCTGGAGTTCGGTTACCTATTTGTTTCAGTATCTCTCTGTAACACAAATGCTGTATGTTTTTCTCCTGCCCTAGGCAATCATCTTGTGTAGGGAAGGGGGAGAAATTGTGTTTTCACTTGACAGCTTCCATATAATAAGTTTTATTAGGTTATCACATAGGTCAAGATAATACGTATATTTTCAGTGCCACTGTTTTGTTTTATCTGCAGTAAGGCATGAGGAAGAAAACTTGATTGCATTTTAAGGGCTTTAGAACAAGGACACACTGATTTTCAGCAGTGTAACTGTAGTATGGGTAGACGTTTTTCAAGCCAGCTCTAATCTTGCTAACATGAGTTAACAGCAAATCTTTCAGTACCTGCTACACAAATCTGCCAGCAACCCTGGCAGCATGCCTTGCCGGCCAGCTTGTGCAGAACTCTGTGCTGCCATGGTTTAATATATGAATTCGCTGCATAAAGAAACCACCCAAACTTGCTTGAGAGTATGTCTATTTTTGCTCTCAACAACACCTTTTAATCGAGGTGAAGATAGAAATCGGAGTTTTTTCTAACAACCAAATTCCACACGATTGTTTCGCTTCTTGTTTTACAGCTTTTGCAGGTTCGTGATTGGTGAAGGAGTGCAACAGTATGTCTGGCTTCATTGTAACTCAAATTACAGTTACTCAGCTGAATCACTGCCATGCTTATTTCTCTTTTGAGAGAGGAGACTGATTTTGTTTCGTATTTGTTTGCTTTTTAAAGACTAATGTGGATGCATAGATTAGGAATTGGTTTGACAGTATTGGTTCACTTCAGGTCTGAGATGGTCTACCAGGCCTGCAAAAATCATAAATTTATATGGCTACTGATAGCTTTTGTATCTTTGCTGTGTCTCTAATACTGGTTATCCTCTTGTTTCTAGTGGGTGGGGATTGCATTGCAACAACTGTTGTCAGACTTTGTCTTTGCCAGACGTTTTCTCTCCATGACATTCTGTTTCCCAATGAAAGCAAAGTGGTTTTTCGAAGTAAGCAAGCATTACAGGAAAGGCTCTTATTGGGCAGTTATTTTTCATTTTGAAGAATCTTTCCTCTATACGGAACTGAAATCTTACAGCAACTGAAATCTTGATACGTTGTGTCTGAATTGACAGTGTTAGTCATAAACACGAAAACTCTTGTCTGTGCTCTTGTATCATGTCTCAATTACTGCAACACCACTTGCTTTAGTTTTTTTTTAAAAAAGCCTTTAAAAAAAGATAAACTTGCTTCATGAATACCTAACTTTAATACTTTTGCAAAGATATTTTTCCAGACAGTTACTGAGCACGCTTCCTTTGAGATGTCTGAAAATGTTTCTTCAGAACAATAGGCTATAATTTAACTCTGAACATCCATCTTCTGACTGTAACGACTTGAGTTATCTCATGCAATAGTTGAACTCTTTGAAAGACACTGACAAGCTTTCCAAGTTCTCTACTTCTCTTCATCTTTTGCCAGCATAGGAGAGTCCTGGTGCATACTGAGGGGCTTTTTGGTATCAGCAATCCCATTATCTCCAGAACAATAGGCTAAATATTGTTATTCCATGTGCTTTTTGAGACTGCTTGTCTATTTTGGGAAAACTTTGTTTTGGTACAATCCCTTATTGGTATCTCTCCCTATTCTGCCTGCAAATTCCAAGTATTTGCAGACATTTACTATAACATTTAGTCAGTCAGGATGTAACTAGATATTTAGCTGTGGGATGCTGCTGTGGCCCAAACCTACACTGGAAATCAAGTAAACCTGGCTGGAAAAAGAGGCATTGGAAGATGTGTTGAAGAACTTCTCTCAAAGATTTTCTTTTCATATGGGTCAGCAGCATTGTCCTAAGCAGTCAGCTGTCTTGCAGAAAGAGCATCACGTTGCTCTCCTGTAGCTAAAAGCCCTCAGTAGGTTACGTACCAGCATACCAACATGTCATATCATCACTCTCTATTTAGAGGGCCAGCCGTGACCTGCCTTCATATTTGTTCTCATAAATAAACTGCTTTTATCCACTTTTGTTGTTCTTTCCGTCTTCCTTCTAATCTGCAAGTAACTCCCTGAATACAAGCAGACAAGAACGAAATCCAGAGACTTCTGAGCCTTAACAGAGCACACTAAAAAGACACCTCCTTGATTTAAGGGCACTGGGATTTATTTTTGTGCCTCTTGATCTGTTACAACACTACATCACATTACAATTGTGAGCCTGATTAGTTTTTAACATTGCTTTTATTGCCTGGCTTGACCTACAAATATGCTTTCCAGGAATACAGTTAATTGGCACTAATGTTTTACACCATTTTGTGTGTGCTTCTGACTGTCCTAATCTACGTCCACTAGCATTATGGCTGTCACAGGTAGAAGCACAGCTTCTCCAAGCTTAGAAAAGTTCTGTTTATCTAGCATCCTATTAACTGTGTCTGCAAGTCATTAATGAAAATGTCAAAGGCGGCTATCTATCACAGCAGACTACTGCACACTATTTAAATCAGCTGCCCTCAGTTTCTTAGTCTTTTAGCTAGATTTCTGTCCACATATAGCTGCCTGTGCTACAGTAAAATAGCATTTTTTTCCAAACTTATTTGAATTCTCTTTCAAGGTACTCTTTTAACACCTAAGTGTTTGAATTTTTGATGTTTGATATTGCCTTTATTGTTCCTTTAACTTACTGATTTCAGTATTAATGAGACAGTGGATTGTTCTGTGAATGCTTTCCTTACAATTAATGAGTTCTATCAAATTCCATCTCAGCATGTTTTACTCACCCACAGGAGTTCAAAGATTGGAGTTTTACTGTAAAATAACTTTTCTTTGTGCATATTCTACCTACCTTTTGTAACATCTGCCTCAGTGTACCATGAAAATACACTGTTTAAAGTAAATAGAGGGACCTAGAACTGTATGAAGAGGAGATATATAATACTGAATCTACTGTACTTATGGTTGGTTCTTGGCAACTTTCCTTCCAGCATGACACTCTACAAATGTTAGGTGCTTTATCAATATTAACGAAAACTTATGTTTGATTTAGCTGCAGAAGAAAAAGGTGGTATTTCACAAATACTGAAGGACAGGGTGTTAGTTAAAAGGGAAAACTAATTTATTGGGATCTTGGACTCGGGTAGCACTCTCGTGAGGGAAGCAAATCTTTCAAATAGGGTGATCAGTCACTGTCCAGAACTGATGGGAACTCTCCTAGCAGGAGTCCTTGTAGCATCATTCTAAACTAGATCAGGAGGGACTCCTTGAAGTATTGTTCTGCTCAGCTTTGATAATCCAGCTGGCAGTAACCCTGTATGACCAACACAGCACACGCATGATTCATCACTGTTGCTGTATCTTAAGTAGTAAATGTAAACTATCTCAAATTTCATATCTATATATAAAAGACTGTTCTGTGTAATAATTTCTGCAGGAACAGTTTCTGTTGACTGTTTACAAGTGTCTCATCTATGTACAAGTTGTTCAACATTTCAACAGAAACCATGTAGGAGAGTCTTTGGGACACTCCACCTGGGCTGTTAATCAACAGTTTTAAACATAGAAACTGGACTAGGTACAGCAGGAGCTGCTAGGCAGAGCTTCGAATACTATCTGAAATTTCCAGCTGGGAGCTCCTGTAACAGTTGGTCAAATAGTCAATTGCAAAGGTTCAGTGTATGGCCTAGTTTAGAGTCACTCCATTGCCTCAAGTCAGCCCAGTATTTCATCTATGCAGAGAAGTGGCTGGGTAATCACTGAACCACCCAAGGAATTAACGGCTGAAGTACATGTAGTCTGCATATACTCACAGCTGTGATACTCAGTGTGTTGGGTCTGTGTTGCGGGGCTTTGGTAGCAGGGGAAGGGGCTGCATGGGCGAGTGGTCCCTGTCAGAAGCTGCTCCAAGCTCCCCCAGCTCCAAGGCGGCCCCACCTCAGGCTGAGACCGGGCCATTTAGAGACAACAGATGGGCCTCTGCCATAACGTATTTAAGGGGGGGACAGAGGAGCAGTCCTGGAGACCTGCAGCAGAGGGTGGGGGAAACACCTGTGCAAGCACCGGGAGTCAGTGAGAAACGAGGGGGGAAGAGGCAGCCGGAACGGAGATTCCCCTGCAGCCCATGGGGGGAGGGAGGGCAGGCTGTGCCCCTGCAGCCCACGGAGGATCGCGGTGGAGCAGCCCGTGAAGGACCACGGCAAGGCAGAGAGGGTCCTGCAGCCCGTGGCGGACCCCAGGCCAGGGGAGGAGGTGCCTGCTCACATAGCAGACTGTGATGGTGTGGGCAGCCTGTGCTGGGCCGGTGCATTCCTGAGGGACTGCACTGCACAGAAAGGACTCACATTGGAGGGGTTTGTGAGGGACTGTCTGCCACGGGAGGGACCCCGCGCTGGAGCAGGGGAAGCGTGTGAGGAGCCCTCCCCGCCTGAGGAGGAAGGAGCGGCAGAGACAACCTCTGGTGAACTGACTGCACCCCCCATTCCCTGTCCCCCTGCGCCGCTGAGGGGGAGGAGGGAGAGACATTGGGAGCGAGGGGACTGGAGCCCAGGAAGGAGGGAGGGGTGGGGCGAGGGGAAGGGTATTTATTTGTGCTTTAAGATCTGGCTTTTCGTGTCTCCTTATCCTACTCTGCTTTGATAACTGATTACATCGATTTTTTTTCCCCAAGTGGAGTCTTGTTTTGCCTGTTCCCATAACTGGTGAGTGAACCCTCCCTGTCTGTGTCTCCACCCACCAGGTTTCCTTACATTTTCTCCTCATCCCGGTGTGGGGGGAGGAGTGAGCGAGCGGCCGTGTGGTTCTTTGTTGCCAGCTGGGCTCAAACCACGACGCTCAGCTACGTTGCAAGTGTAACTAAGGAACAAACCTGATTTTCATACTCACTGCACGCTTTAAGTTCCATAGTTCCTTACACAATATTTAAAACTGAAAGACAAAGGGCGATTTTACTCTGTGATCGCAAATACATGACTGAAACACGCTTGGACTAGTTGAAATACTAGTAAACGTGGTGCACTTGGTGGGGTTAATGACTACCCTGCTGCTTGAGGAAGTTTTGCATCCATTGCTAAGCTATATGCTGTGATAGCCGAACTGCTGCTGGAAGAGGTAATTGTTGTAATAATGAGCATGATAACAATTACACAAATCTGTTTCACATGTTAATGTTAGACTCTTTAATACCAAACTTTCCCAGAGATAGAAGTAAACACTACAGCCACGGACAGGGCCAAAAGGCCTCACAATCATTGCATATGGTCAAAATGTCAAATAAACAGTGTTATTGATTTAGGGGCGGGGGAGAAGGGAATGTCTTCTGTGCCTCAGAGATATAATGTCATTATTTAACCTTTTGAAATAAAAGATGCTCTGAGCATAAAACTTGTAAGTCATTTATTCAGAGAAATGTGCCAAGGAGAAAGACATAAAATTTTACTGTGTATTTGAACTCGGGAGACAAGTAGTGTTGCTACAGACGGATTCACTACTCTGGAAAACAATAAAATGTTAGTGGAGAAAGAGAACTAAACAACTGAAGGGTAGCAAAAGAAGGAATTCAAGAGGTTGTAAATGAAATACCAGGCCTTTTAACTTTGGGTTAGTGATTGTAATCCAGGCTAGCTCTGCATTGATAAGAAAGTAATTATGCTTTGACACATCTGAGAGGACTGGGGTGATACGAATTAAAGATCTGGGCCAAAATCTAATGGAAAACTCTGCACATTACAAAAACCAAATACAATCAATTTAAACAAAGAGCTGAGAATACCTATTATAATGTGCAAAATTGATTTTATGGAGAGAAAATATCAAATCTGATACATATCCTGGTGCTGCCTGGAAGCCGTGTGTTTCTCTCACTGTCTAATATAATGAATTCTGTAGGTCGAGTGTTTTAGCCTACCCCCACCCCACATTAATTCCTGTGACACAGACCCCTACCCAGAAGGACTTGGTTCAAAACCTCCAGAAAGGTAACTAGGATGAGAAACAACTTCACAATCACCAATTTCATTTGGTGTAGTTACTTGCCAGATTAGAACTGCCTGTATGATTTAGCACTTTTAATCACTAACACACTAACAGAAGCATGACTGCCGAATATGCCCTCTGTACATCCCACTCCTTTTTGGTTTCTTCCCCTTAGTCTTGACACATTTTCTTCCGACAGAGGCTCTCCCAACAGACTGATTAATAGCACAGAGTCTGAAGGGGATTTATATATCCTTTGTGTTTTACTCAAAGGTGTCTCTTTCCCCCCCTGCTTTGATGGAAAGATTGAGAAAAATCTTATAGCAAGATAAACCAGAGTTATAGAAATGAATGAACTGTGAGATTATCAACTGCATTTTACAAATCAGTGATTTAGACCAGTCAATAAGTATGTAATGATATTTTTTAGGTCAAAATAATGTGTGGCAGGAGAAGGAAGGAAAACTGATGCTTTTGATATTTTTTATATACTGCATGATTACCTCTACATCAAATGGAAAGAAATTTTCAAAGAAAATGCATTTCTTTATCATTTGTCAGGGTAGTAATAACACTTTGAAATATTGTACAAAGGTACAAGAAGAATTTTGGGGCTGGATGTACTCATTATTCTTGAAGTATGTGGCAATTTCTTCCTCTTTGTCAAGAAAGGAAGTCACAACTACCTGCCTAAAATCTGAAAGTAAATTGCCATCCTGATTCTGCAACATAAGTTTCGGTTGCCAGTTAAAGAGATTTACTATGATGCAAAACATAAACAGATCTAATGTAATTAACCTGTGACAATCTGCTCCTGAGTTTATATCCATTGCACTAGTCTTACTAACCAGCATCCTGTATACTCCAGCTAAAATCTGTTTGTATATTTTGGCAGAGCATGTACCTCAGAGTTTTCTTTAGATCATTTGCAGCAGTACCGGTAACCTAGCAAGGCTGAATGATGAGCTACTGAAAACACTGAGCTAGAGAGTTTCTAAGCTGACTGAGTGAAATCACTGAGCTAGAAAAAACATCATCTTGTCTCTTGTAATCCTGTTGGAAAGGTGTTTTTTGGGTTGTTTCGGTTTGTGGTTTGGTTGGGGTTTTTTTTCATAAATTTGAATTAAAAGTCTTTTCATGTGAAACATTGAATCAGAAACTCTTGCAGTTCAGTCCAAGTTGAGGGGAACCATTTCAGTCTTCTAAGGTACAGGTGCTAGTAAGTAATATGAATCTCAAATCTGTAGCATTAAATCTATGGCACTGGGTAAATATTGTTAGATGAAGGGCTGATTAAGAGGGAAATGTAGCTACATAAACTGTAATTTGGCAGGAAACTATCCAATCCCTTAGCAGTTACGTTATTGGGATGTCTCATCCGAGATCGAAGTTGTTTTCTTGAGGCTGCAGAATTTTGTAGTTTTGCATTAAGAGAACTAAATTGGTAGGAAGTATTTGATTTCAGTTACTTGTCCTAAATGTAACCTTCTAGCCAAAAGAACAACTAATAAAAAATATCCTAGTAGGCAGAGCAGAAATGAGGGGGAAGGAGAGGGAAAAGGAATGGCAAAATTATTTTCTAAGCACAGCTTTCCAGGAAGAATAGAAAAGGCTGAAAATGTTGTTAGACTTAATGAGTGGTACAGGATTAGAAGCTGTGAAGATCTTCCCATCAACTCCGTTGTCCTGTAGGCATGTTTGGGCAACAACTCATTAAAAGATGTCTCCTTCCAATAAGGAATTACTCTCTTCTCACTCACAGAGCTATTATGTGCCTTTGCAAAAGATTATGTTACTTATGAACACAGCAATATTTCACAAGAGAAGATGGTATCTCAAACTTTAGTGCCTTTGAATAAATACAGTTGCCTAGAGCCCATATTTAAGTTGTATGAGGAGAGAAATCTAACTGAAAATGCTTACATATATATACACCCACCTGTTAAAGTGTCTTAGCTTGTGTACAGGTTCCTCACTGAATCTGTAGATGGTTCTACAGACACTTTGTTCTTCAGGCAGATCCCCTCCCTTCCATTTGCAATCACATGAAGTGCCTGGCATAACCCAGAACAAATGGATCTGGAGCTCTTCAGATACTCGCAGACTACAGCAGGAATCACGCTAGGTCACTTGGTCCACTTTAAGACAAACTGGAGCACTTCAGGAATGTGCTCTTTCCAGATCTGGAAACACAAAGCAGACACTGTGATTAATCAGCTGTTTATAGACCAGCAGCAGCCAATACAGAAGGAGCCAAAAGAAAAAGTCGTCATTCCATCAGAAATCATCATATAAAAACCAAAGAACCTCCAACACTGCAGGAACTGCAAAATCTAAGGAAGTCTGAATGGAAAGTAGGGAGAGGAGCAACAGATCCTGGTCCATGATGCAAGCCAGCACACTTACCTGACTTTCCAATAACCTGCCTAGAAAGTAGTAGAGAAACCTGCAGGTCAATGACATCCTTCAGCTCAGTTCATCAGAATCCTCCTAAGTTAGTGACCTATAGCTTTTCAGGAGCTGCAGCTCTGAACTGGGCCACTGGGTCCTCTTCCTCAACCTGAACATGACTTCTGACAGCAAAATCCCCTGTGACAGAATCACCTCTCCCTATTCAGTTCTACATTCACCAGAGTTAGTATACTGCTTAATCCTTCAGTTCAAGAGAAAGTAGCTTACAGTTTGCAGCTAGGGATAGAAAGTAAATGCAGAGCAATCTGTATTTAAATCAAATCAGACTTTAAATTAAAGGTTTTGCTCGGTTATTCAGCATGAATACTTTTTTCCTCCTGAAATTACTGCAGACTACCATATAAAGTATGCCTCTTTAGTGGAAAATGATGGCAGTTACATAATTTGCTTCTGATTAGCTACTTACTGTATTTAGTAAAACGAATGCAAGAACATAACCTGAATCTTCAGTAAACCAGCTAGGAGCAATCTAGCTCTATCAGGACTAATGAAAACACTAGCTATTTGTTGTCTTCCTCTCCTCAGTTCACTTTCTACTTTATAATTAATCAATTTCTTGCTTACTTGTATCGTAAATTAGAAGCAGTGCACTAAACAGGGGAGGTAAAGAAAAGAATAATCATTCCTAATCTAGTCACAGCTGCATTCAAATTAAAGAACATTCATGCAGATTAGCTTCTCAGGAGACAGATAGAGATTAATGGTTAGGTTTGTAACAGTACAAGGCCATATATTTACAATGAAATCTCAGCAGCAGCCTAAAACGCGCAAGTTTCAATTTGCATCGAAATTTTTTAAAGTGGTGAGCTTTTTCTGGTATTGTTTTTGATCCTTCTGTACTTTTCTTAGCTTAAACAGTAAAAGATGTTATATGTCATGTTCTGAAGCTGGTTTTAGATGATGACCGTATCTATTTTTTTCTGCTCAGACGACAGGGGACACAGAATCAGTAACTTGAGTCTCCTAGGTAGTCCAGGTTATATAAAGAAACACAACTGTTTTTACTGTATCTGCCTTCTAGGTGTATAGATGCTCACTCAATGACAAAGAATTGTCTCTCGTCATTCTGAATAGAAATTAAGATGAAATATTTACTTGTGCAGTTTTAAAAGAAAACAGAACCTGAAGGATCAGATACCAGTTGATCATTTGCTAGTTGACATTCTAATTTTTATTGTCGATACCTTCCACCAGCAAGCAAATAGGAAAGGGATGTACTAATTTTTATTCTCACATATATTGTTAAAGGTGCACTATGATTGCTCCTATCCTGTGTAAATGAAATAAGTTTATATTTAAAATGTATTCTCTGCGGCGTCTGACAGATTGTGAATACATAGAGTTTATTTAGCCAAATTTGACCCACTGCAATGACTCTTTCTTAGGTAACTTCTAACAATCTTTTTCTTGTTCTCTTTCGATTTCCATGTCACATTTCAAACTGCATGGTACACATTCTTATCTTGGTATTTGACCTCCCAAATGCATTAGTGATAATAGGAGTTGCATCGACTTCTCAGCACTGCAAAGCCAGAGAGGAACAATTACCATAAGGCTTGTTCGCCTCTTAATGGAATGGCATAAGTACCATCAATGTTCTGTTAAGTGCAGTCACTAATAACCTTTTTAAACATTTATTCTTTCTTCCTCTGCTGGTGCTTTATATGTTCATAACATTAAGATTCAACTCTGGGCTTCTTCCACTATGCATTTTCTGTACTGCTGCCTGTTGGTGTTTTTGTAGCAGTGCATGCAAGAATCGGTTCTCAAGTGAATTATGCCTGTTCCTTATTCACTACTTTATTGCTTCTTATCTTAACTACTGTTATTAAATCCCTTCCCATTACATTGCAGGAAGTTTGCCTTTTGAATTTCAGTGGTAGAGGAATGGTCTCGCCTAACTGTTCTTCCGCTCCACATAAATTGTCCCCATCAAACCTCAATCACTGTAACTTCCATCTTTTCCTTCCATTTTTAGTATTTCCATTGCAGTTCTGAAATCTCTATGAGAACTTGTCTCACCCTCACGTTGCTTCATAAATGTCATCCTCAAGGCACTCCACAGCTGAGATAAAAGTGTTAAGAGCCAGGAAGAGGGATATAGACTTAAGATGCAGCGAGGATTCCCTTCAAAGCTCCCATTTAATTTGGAATGGAATGGCAAATGTGAGTGGCGTCTGTGGCTGAGGTTTGGGAATTTAATTGTATGGAATAAAACTGACTTGACAAGCTATTTTCTCCCAGGATACTTACTTCAAATGTCCCAGAGGATAATTTCGTCCTCTATCCTATCTTTGGTGTTCATGGTATCCAGTTCTGTTCATTTCTAAATCCCAGCACTAGTGAGGTGAACTGCACAAGTGCTGTATGATTTTCAAACAGAAACAACAACAAAATCATCATGTTGCTGTTGAGTAGTGTCATCTCCTGTCCTGGTTATGGTTGCAAAGTACATCTGCTTAAGAGGGGGTCAATGTCTTCTATACTAATAGCTGTCTTATTGGACCGTCCCTCACCAGTAGGCTGTTTGCTAAGTTGACTTCAGTTTCATTACAGATGAAATTATAAAGAAGATGCAGCTTAAAAGCATACAATAAATCCCAACCAGATAGATCTTGAGAGAGCTGTCCTAATGTTTCTTACGTCCATTGAGAGAAGGTTTCTGTACACTACTGTTTTAAAAATATGCCACTGTGATTTTTTTCTTTAATGTCTTTCCTCTGAGGAGCTACGGCATCACTTTATTCATATATGAATGGAAAAACTTTATCATAGATGTAATTATATATATGCCACTAGGACTTAAGGCTTCTGCTAGCTGGAAGGTCATTATGACCGTTCATAGCTATTGTGTCCCAAACATGTACCAGCTCAGTGCATCACCTGCACAATATGCTACTCCATGTGTGAACGGGTCCTGAAAAAACATTAGGTCTATGGATTAATTGGAAACATTTTGCTCAATTTGATTTTGCACTAAATTGGTTCTTAAAGTATTGGCAAGGGTGCCTATTTTGGTTTTAGGTTTTCTTTCGTCTTTCCTTGGAGTGAATTTCTGTTTAGATTGATGTACTTCACTCCTGGTTTTGGATTTTGCATGCAGTTAAGGGGCAAATTATTATTGTTTACAAATAATACTGTAAATCCTTAGATCTCTGGGTCACTTTTGCTTGAGCATCTGTTTACTGTGCATAGAGACTTAAAAACAGAATTATACCCACAGCGTATTAGCGTCCAACAATTTTATTATTCATGGCTAATGCTCATAGCAGTGTTTTAGGAGCAGCATGCCTCAAAGCCAGCGTTTGTATGCTTACCTCTGGCAGTACGTGCTGTCCAAGCTGCCACCAAGCTGATGAAGATATGTCAACCATTGTTCCTGGGAGCAAGCTGATCCTTGATCTTCCTTAGTTGCCATCCTCAGACCAACTTTCTCATTAGTTTTTATATCTTTTTGTGTGCGTGTTTCACTTCCGAATCCTTGTGTTACTAACTTGTTATTAATTCAGCATGCTTACTCCTGTGCCCTCTGTTCTTTTTTTTTCTTTCTCATCTTGCCTAACGCAGTGCCCTCTGGGCTCCCTCACCTACAAACTAGTAGGGGTAGCCATAGCTCAACAATTTTTTTTTTTCAGTAAGGCAGGATCAAGGTCACAAGATTGGGTCCACATAATGTACACTTGAACATAGGCTGCGGCACGAGATGACAAATAATTGCATAGCCATTTCCAGTGAAGAAGGTAACAAAACTTTAAAGAGGAGCAGAAATTAGGGTCAGGCGGTATTTCAGCTTGATTGCATGGACATTCAGCAGAACCTAGTATCCTCTGTGGAAACGCATACATTGCCCTGAAACTACAAATTGATCTCTCCAAACGCGACGAAGAGCACAGAGGCCCGCCAAGAGCCGGTAGCTCACCCGAGCGGGGCTGACACGATGCTGATGAGGCTTGGGCGTTGCCCGGAGCAACGGCAGGAGATTTAAACGCTGGGAAACCAGAAACAACGCTCAGTCAGTGAAGCACACCCAGGTGACAGCGTGAAGTTCGGTGGCCCAGAGCTA
>VZSC01017962.1:20724-74531 GCA_013398225.1 Steatornis caripensis | reverse complement strand
AGATCAATGCTTATAAATATCTAAAGGGTGGGTGTCAAGAGGATGGGGCCAGACTCTTCTCAGTGGTGGCTCAGTGACAGGACTAGGGGCAACAGGCACAAACTGTAGCACAGGCAGTTCCACCTCAACATGAGGAGGAACTTCTTTACTTTGAGGGTAACAGAGCACTGGAGCAGGCTACCCAGAGAGGTTGTGGAGTCTCCTTTGCTGGGGTTATTCAAAACCTGCTTGGACGAGGTCCTATGCAACCTGCTCTAGGGGCACCTTCTTTAGCAGGGGGGTTGGACTAGATGATCTTCAGGGGGCCTTTCCAACCGCTACTGTTCTGTGATTCTCTGCTTCTCTAAATTTTGTAGAAAAGCTACTTGTCTAAGGAGCAACTAATTTCTTTTTAACTGTAGTAATCTGTAGCTTTTAACAGTTTTATTTACCTGACATCACTGCAGTACTACATGTTTTATGTGCTTAGCAGAAAAGCTAAAAATTGAACATGTCAAGATCATTGAGAAATTTAAACATGTCCAAATTTCCAGTTATTGAAATAATGCTCTTTAATGAGGCCTGTTGAACAAGTACTAAGCGTTATTCCTACCCTGTTGTTTCTGATGCATGGTGATAATATAGAATCAGTCTATAGTGGTTTCTCATACAGATCTGATATAACCTTGCTCATGTTAGGTGAATCTTCTTTAATACACTGAAAGAGATGAAACCTAGAAATAACAGTGTAACAAACATACATATGAACTCTTAATAAAGTGTCTTTAATAGATGTCACTTCTTAATAAAGTGACTTTTAAAATCAAAGGGATAAAGAAACTGAATTCAGCTTTGAAAGGAATTTTCTGTGCATCAAAACAATAACCTCAACATTTTCTCCTGAACTGCAGGCAATTTTCACAAATTCAAATGCCTTTTATTGTTTTAAGTATGGTAAAAATACGTGATAATTAATAAACAACTGAGAAAATTGGAGACTTTTCAAAGCGTCAGTAAGCTCATTGGCAAAAAAAGCCAATGTAGCAACATATAGCCAAATAAGTAATTTTTTTTTCTAGAGAAGTTGTCATAGAAGCACTGCTGCAGAACACTCAATAATACACAAAAGAATTTATGTATGAATGGATAATGGTGTTCCGTAAAACATCTGAGCTACCAAGCATATTGTATATCGCTCTGCCCAAGATAATACACCTTGAATAGTGTTTGGAGATACTCTGTGTCAATACAGATATAAATATTTTAATACACATATAATCAGCTGTAGTTGATGAATGTGTAATATGTCAAAATCTACATCTTGATTTATGTTAAGTTGCATATACAAAGTTGTCTTGGCTTTACGTTTATGGAGGCAGATGGCAAATCTACCAGTAATTCCAAGGATAACTATCACCTTCTTAATAGACAAGGACAGTGCTCAATAGCATAGAAATTAGTAGGGTTTAATAAAACTAACCAATAGAAAATTCTGCTGAGTGGACTGCCAAGTTTCTGAAGCCTGTCAAAAGTATTTTAGTTTAATTCCCATCTTGTTGAATGCTGAAAGTGTTAGGAATTATAATATGTTGAATACTCTTTGCATGCATTAAGTGATTCATCCTCACAACATCATCTATAAGAAAATTCCTTGAACATCCCCGCAAGTGCTAGAAGACAAGTAGGAAATGGGTTCTCATACCAAACCACCGTGGGACTGAGATTTATGATTTAACTTCCTTCTGTTGCTCCAAGAAGCCCCTGTAACCTCACCAGGATGATAAAATGGTATTTAAGTTTAGAACACCTTGCTTGAATTTTTTGTCTTTTAAATCACATGTAACTTCCTTTCTAGGAAACTCATCATGGTCAAAGAGCATTCACATATGCAGCTACACCAACTGCTCTCATGTAATTTTATCCTCTTGGATGCCCTGTGGTGCGCTTTTGTTCCTAGAGAAGAATTTCTATATGAGATGCTCAATCTAATTTGGAGTGCTCCTATTTCACATTACTTAAAAAGAAAAGTTGTGGAAAGCACGTGTTCATCATTTCCGTTCCTCTTATTAGAGCTCTCAAATAATAACACAACAAAACACTGTAGATCATTTACCGAGTATGAATGTTTGCATTTATTTGCAATGCATCATTTGAGTGGTTCTTTATATCTGTAATTCTTCTTGGATGTTCTATTCATTGATCATTCATCTGAGCTCAAGTGCTTTATTAAAGGAACGAGATTTCTGTAAATTTTTCAGGGAGTACAACCCTCTCTCTTTCTGCCATTACAAAAAAAAGACTGAAGTAGTATATTTGATGCACAATTTTGTCAAAGAAAGTGAGTTAATATTCCTTGAATGTTCTCTGCAATTTAGAAAAATGAAAAGTGATTGACAAAGTTACAATGTAAAATTGCCTGCTGAAACTGAAAAAAGAGTGGAAAGCTTTTTTTATTTTCTGTAATGGGCTTCTCTCTTCCACGTGAAATCAACAATATATTTCTGTATTTGCTCGGCTTTATGTTACTGTAAGGAATTGCAAGAGGTTTTTAAAAGAAGACTAACCATCATGCTTATGGGATACCTCTGTCTAGTAGCTTGGCCTTCTTGGAGCTCTGATAGGGAATCTTGAAGGAATGGATTTTAAACTTTCATCTNATTGCAAGAGGTTTTTAAAAGAAGACTAACCATCATGCTTATGGGATACCTCTGTCTAGTAGCTTGGCCTTCTTGGAGCTCTGATAGGGAATCTTGAAGGAATGGATTTTAAACTTGCATCTTCAGAAGCAATAAAGCAACTCATTTCTTTTTGAAAAGAAACTGTTTGGTGCCAACATGTGAAAATCTGATTTTTATAGTTTTAAGACTAAAAGTTTTAGCAGAAAGAGGAATGCAGAATGACACTGTACAATTGTGAAAAATAAGCCACACAGACCACCCCGATACAGTTTAGGGGTGGCCAAACAAGGGACTCTATTTTCAAATTTGCAACAGATTTAACATTGTGATTAAATAAGTTGTTACTAGTCTCCATGAAGGTAGTTGATAATTGTTTTGTGGTAAGACTCAAAGTTAAAACAGTAGCATTTGCTGTTCATTTTCTCTATATTATTTGACTATCTATATGAGACTCAATAAACCACTCTTACTGAGAAGTGTTCTGCCTGTCTAGACAAAAGATTTGTATTTGCTTACAACTATTAAACTCATGGTGGGTGGACTCTGAAATTAATTATTATCTTGCTTAAATTTTCAAATTTGACTAATTTTGTAGAATTTTTCAAAAGTTCCTGGCTTTAGAGTGTGTTTTTGATGACATTTGCTGAAAAGCCTTTATTGTACTTTGTTTGACAGTAGTCATTCAAACCTCAGTTAAACCAAATTTCTGCTAATTTTCCAAAAATGCAGCTCAAATGTTCTTAAGCAAAAGCTTGATCATTTGATTATATCTTATTTTAAGCTGACAACAAATCCTTAGTATGAATAGCACAGACTGGTCTGTTTTTTTTGCCTTAGACTAAGTAGAAGCTGATAAGAAAACTTACTGTAATAACCCCAGCTATGTGTTGTTAGGCCCCTTTAGGGTGCACAGAGGAACTGAGGAAGTTGGAGAATTTTTCCTTTTTCTCTTCTTTCTCTGTGGTGTGTTCAACTCCAGGACTCCGAGTCAAGCAATGGCACTGATCCCAGAGGTACAAAAAGGAAAGAACAAAGACGTCTTGGCCATCAGACATCTTAGTGCTGAGGATGCTTCCTGGCTCTGTGCACAACGGCAGCAAGTCTTTAATGAACTTCTCAGGCTTCAAGTCCAAGCTTAGCAGACAGCAATGACTTACTCTAGCACCCATATCTATTGGTAAATTACGCTCTGCAATGTAAATGTAAAATGCTACTGTTTACAGACAAAAAAGCTGAAATTTTGAGAAAAATATATAATTGTGGAAGTCAAATTGCAGGTGAGGAAGTTTTTTAAAATGTCAGTGAACAATGGATATGTTTGTTCCCTCTTCACCTCTTTCTGCTCAATAGTTTTGTTACTTTCAGCACTGGAGGCTCTGTTGCACAGGCCAAATGAGAAAACAACAGCTATTTATTATAGCAATTGCACGGTATTTTTCTGTTCTAGAAAAGTGCAGAGGAAAAAGCTTTCAACATGGTAAGCAATTATTCTGAATTCTGGTTGTGTTTTGGGTTTTTTTTTTTTAAACCTGAGTCTAAACCTGGACTGAAAGCTCATGAATTAAGAAATGTGTAGGATTATAGTATTAACAATGCTTCAACAAACAAAATTAAGGTAACTTTAGTGCATAGCTTTGATCTGTCTATGTAGCTCCATGCATCTTTATGTAATCCTGTCAAAATCCAAAGGTTCATCTTGATGCTTGTCCAGATCTCATTTCATGTTAATGCTCCCTTCATAGGACATAACTTGGAACGTCTGTGAACCGAACATAGTTTAAATGGGGCAATGGAATCAAATACTGATTTCTGAGAAAACAGACTTTGAAGAGTGTCTAATAAATTAAAAACCACTTAAGCTTAATAATGTTTGAAGGATTCACAATGGAAAGAAATGTGAAGTAATTAAAACTTCTTTCTTTCATGAGGCTACAGTTCAAGATGCCTTCTAGCAAAATAAAAGGGCTACCAAAATTAATGTGCTTCAGAAGGGAGAAAAGTAAACTGAAAAAACCCACCTGTGGCTTTGCAATAATAAATAGGAATATGTCTTCTAAGCTGATTACAAGGACTAGTGCCCAACAGGAAACAGTACTTCTAATTTTCACAAAAAGTATGTGACGTTCTGCCTACTCATCTCAGCGGTATAAACAGCAGCATTTGAGATGCCTGAGACACGAGCTTTGCAGGTCAAGACCACAGACACTCAGCTCTGCTAAAACCACACACCTCCTAAACTGCCCGACCAAGAATGTGAATCCTTCACCTCTCCCTCTCCAATAACAAACCCTCAAATGGGAACTCATCCTGTGGTCCCAAGAAGAGAGTTATTTCTGCACACGTATGCGTAGTTACCTCTGACTTTCTCTGCCTGTGCTACAAAGTGGTCTGATGTACACTGGAAATTACTTAGTTGTGCTGATATGGTGCTCTGCCTGAGCTCAGCTTCAAAGCTGAGATTTTTAGCTTGAGCACAGCATAAGGCTAATGTAGTTGTTCATACAGTTTCCAGCACAGAAGTATCTTGCACTGTTGGGAACATGAATGGAGCGAGCTGTGGGCATGTGATGTGTCTTTATGCGGCCATAATCACCCAGGAAGAGCGTGCTAAGGCAGACTACTGATTTTTAAACTAATGACTTAAGTGCCTGTGTCTTCAGAGGACTGTGCCTCCACAACTTTTCTTCTTATGAGGCTATTTATCTGCTTTCTGTTCAGAAACACTTGACTTCAGATGTTGTCGTGTGGTAGGTGTTTTTAACTAACACATTTTGCAGCCCAGCAGTTGAAATTCTGCTGTGACTGTACATCATGTACTTCTCCTTACATCTTCCCATTGGATTACTTTTTAATAAGTTTTCTGGTATGAAAGTCCATGAGAAGGCCATTCAAACTTGTCTTCTATGACAGAAGCAATGTGTTTCTTTAATGTTTGCTTGAATACAAAAAGAGGACAAGTGGGAATAAGCAACACTGAAGCTAACTGGTGAAAACAGATGAAACAAATGTTCCGCCAGGTAGTGCTGCTTGGAGGACAGAGGAGGAACTACATTTGAGAAGGGCTAGCACAGTCCCAGAAAAGAGTAAGCAAGAACATCAGGAAGAGGAAAATCAAGTAAAGTTAAAGCCTGGCCATTGTGAAAGATTCACTAAATAACATTTAGATCTTTGGCAGATAACTTAAACAATGCAGTTGAGTTCAGTTGTGTTGGCTATTAAGGCTTATCAAAACCCGGTTAGCTGGTATTTCCACAGCCTTTCCTGGTCACTTACATACCTGGGGCTGCTGTTCTCTGGTGGTGCCTGGAAGCAGCCTGTCAGCAGGGCTGGCACAACCCTTTTGTTTAATCTTAGATTTCCATTAAGATGTGACAGTGTGAGCTGGTCTGTTCATCTCCTTACTAGTGTAGAGTGGTGGCTGCCTTTTATGTGTTTCTGGCTTTTGTGGTTTCAGCTGACTCACTTCAATTTCTTCTAAAAATGAATGAATAAACTTGGGACTTGCCTTTACAAACTGTTTAAAGAGCATGCCAGTAGCACTCCTGACTGGAAATTGAGCAGTCAATGTGTCTAGTCCTTCCACCAGTCTCGGGAACATGAGATAAGCCAGGCTTCCGAGTTCAGCAGGGTCTGTGTTCTGTTGCATTGCTTCAAGGCTGAAAAGACTCCCTCAGGTTATTCTTTGGCTTAGAGAGGTTACAGTTTCTGGATCTGTTCTGGACACTGAAGTGGTGGAAAGACTTCTGTGTCCAATCCTGAACTTGAAAGCCCATGCTATTAAAGATTCAAAGGAAGTATTTGTGCTATGTATATCCACATTCTCAACTTCTTAAATGGTTCTATTTTCTTGTGTAATTAATTATGGCAGATGTAATCAAATATGTAGGCTGCATAACAGAAATCCCAAAAGGTGTGTTCCAAATCTATGTTGGGTAAAAATGATTAATGATTCACTCTGTGGAACACACCAGCAACTTTTATGCTATATCTGACTACTGGAAAAGATGAGTTCATTACTTTCACTTTTATACAGCACAATCAAAGGAATACTTAATTCACTGACAAACTTGTACAATGAGGTTTTCAAAAAATCTTTGTCTAATTACATGTGATTAAGAGAACAATACTTAAGATTTATTGCAAAAGATGGGAAGCTTTAGTATATTACAGAGCAAAATGGTGCTTCAGAGCATATTGTAATCATGACAATTTGTTTCAGTACTCATAGCTAGATACTTGTAGTAACAGCATCTCACACTGTGAAATTCAGTCTTATCTATTGTTTCCTTTCCGTATTACAAGCCATCAAAGACCAGTTGTCCTTCCAAGATGTAACATAGAATCATAGAATCATAGAATGGTAGGGGTTGGAAGGGACCTCTAGAGATCATCTAGTCCAACCCCCCTGCTAAAGCAGGTAAATGTGTAGGCCTCTTGTGAAAGATGAACACTGTAAAAGACAGATTATGTGTTTTTATTAATTTCAGGTCGGATCTTTTTTTCTGCTATCAATTTGAATAGTCTTTGACTAAAATAGTAATCCCTTCTTAGCACATAGACTATATTTTTGTCTTGAAAAAAAGAATTCATAAATTTCTTATTTTAATGAAAAAAACTTCTCTGGAAATGTATGCTATCAGTTTCTCTGAATGACAGGCTACTTGGAGTAATTCCAACATGATCTACTGTCAGATTAATTGTGATAGCTGGTGTGACAAATTGCAGCTGACTATGCTACGTTAAATCTGATGTAATACTGTGCTAGTGAAAACATAGGAACATGCAAGCTGGCGTTGTTTTGTAAAATCCTATGTAAGGATATCTAATAATGGCAATAGACAGTTCTGTCTGTATATATTCATTAATCCCCTCTATGAAATGCCGTGTCAGCACTTAGTCTCAAATCTACCTTCCTAGTCTCCTTGCTGCTATGAAGGACAATTTCACTATTCTATAGGGGAAAATAGCATTAATTTACTTCTGGCACTCACCCACTAAAAATATTTTAGAAGACCATCAGAATGAGATGGCATTTTACATTTTTGTTGAAGCACTTTCCATCATTTCATGAAGACTTAGGAACACAAGAAATGCCCTGCTGGATCAGAGCAGTGACCTAGCTAGCCCAGTAGTCTGTGTCAAAGCTCTCCTTTCTCAGTCGCAACTACCAGTTGTGAACTCTTTATCCTGAGTGTGGATGACTTCTCCCAAGATGCACGTCCTTAAATTTATCTACACTGAAGTGATTGTTGTATAGTTTCTTGCAATCTCTTCACAGCAGAACTCAGCAGGGAAAAGATCTGTCTCAATGGAGTTACAGTTCCATTTCTAAAATTTAGTGTGTCGGTGAGTATGTTTAGCTGGGGAAAACATTAGAAGCATCTTCTCTGCCAGTGTAATTGGTTCATGTTAGCCATGGCCATACAAGAAAAAGCCTTGGAACTCCCTTTGACAAGTCATTGTTTGCTTTTGAAATAGAGGCAAAATTGAATAAAATGCTTGGGTAACTATGAGAAAATACCAAGCCCATTTGTGGCATGTGGAACATAGAGAAAAGTAGGCTGCCAGACTTCAAAGACCTTTTTAGATGTGTTTTGAGTTTTGTGTCTAGATTGCTGCAGCTAGTGCAAAATTATCTCCATTGCACAATCTAAAAAATGAAGCCCTTAAGTAGGCTATAGAGACTCAATGTATGCATCCATACTATGCATTGAAGCTTATAAATAAGGAAGGGCAAGTCAGGACCTCTGGTTTCACCTCAACAGCAGGGAAAAGGAGCTGGCAAAGACAGAACTTCAGTCTGCACCTAGCCAGCAATGGTCCTGCCATCTGGCCTAAGAAGTGGTGATCAGGAATGGGTAATCACTGGATAATTATGGAACTGGCTGTCCAGATTCCAGATCTCATTTGTATTCTGCTAAGTAAGCTCTGTTTTAGCATGTGGGCTATAATCTGATCTCTTTTGAAACTGAAAGGGTCAAATGTAAACTTTCAGATGTAAGTAACAGTACCATCACGTGGATGTGCCATAGCTACCTCCTGTTTATGTTACTTCAGATGAACCACTGGAAGTTATCCTCTTAATTTTTCAGTGAAGCATCAGTATACGTGAACTTTTTCACCTGAATGGATGAAAACTGTTTTATTCCCTTGTTTATTTATATGTATTTCTGTGGCAATCTTAAAGAAGATAGACCAACATATGCAACAGATAGACACTGGCAGCACAGCATGGCACAGTAGTGCTGCATTTAAGTGTGTTCCCTCAGTTGTGTGCTTTTGATATCCACAGTATACATGCATATTGACAGAATATAAGAAGCACATAGCTTACTGATACTAGAAGCAGCCGTAAATTTTTGGCAGCCTGCACATACTCCCACAGTTAACTTCACACACACAGAAAAAAAGTGGATGTTCTCTCTTTTGGCTGAGTAACCCCATTTTCCTTCAAGCAGGCTAGCCCTCTGTTTTTCTGCTTCAGTGTGAAATCTTCCTGGGAACAAAAATTCCTCCTATACTGAAGATGGTGAAATATGTTGGTGCTAAAAGGAACAGAAAAGTTCAAAGAATTTTGCACGTGGGAACATGCAATGTGTCATTGCACATTGATAATGTATACACTTATGCATAAACTTGTTTAAGGCTGCAAATCACCACAGGCTTGCATCTGCTGATAAACCACATCATGTAATATTGATCACAAGGCTTTTTCAACTACCAGTCAGCAGGTGAATAAATAAGACCTAAAAGATTATAGTCAATACAGTTACAGCAATCAGCTCTTAATTTTAATTTGACTGTACCTGTTAAAAATATTTAGGTACAAGTGTGTATATGGGTGTAAATAAGCTTAAAGAAAGTTTTATTGCGTTTTCATTAGTTGCGACACACGAAGTGTTTTCACTGTGGGAAGCAGTGTATTCTTTCATTTCAATTTTCAGCAGCACTCCTCCTCCCTATTCCAGACTTGTTTATTCACTGAATCTTAGATGTCAACAGACAGCCTAGCACATTTCGTCATGTGTTTCACAGTCGCAGTCAGCTTGAACACTCAGGAAGTAAGCAGTCAGAATTAAGGTGGTAAATGCTTCCAAGGAAACGCTAAATAAATGATCACGTAAGAATAAAACTTTACTTTGAACAAAATATTCACAATTGAGCCTTTCTATGGGTGAATTTGGAGTTGTTGTGTTGATAATTTTAACGTCAAGTATAAAGAGGGTAACTGAGTCTACAAGATAGACTCGCTCAAGGACATGCAAAGAGTCAAATCAGAATAAGACACCCTATCTTTTATTTAACACTTGGGTGAAATCTGAAATGCAAGATATGCATTGAACATTAGCTATTAAATTATAGATAAATCTAACAAGATGCATAATTCATCAAGACTATTATGTCTACTAGCATTTCTAAAATACAGGTATGCATCATGGCTGCTGTCTTTCTTGTCTTAGCTGAAAATGTTTTTGAACAGATCCAGAACACGTTTGGAAGTAAAACAGCAAGAAAGGAACAAGAATAGCTTGTAAGGAGCAGCTTACCATGGAGGAGCAGGAAAATCAGTGAAGGTCCTTCTCAGATTTATGGGCATAATTCCTGGCTGGCCCTTGATGGCCATACTTTTGTTTCTGTTTACTGTGCATATAGCTAATTTAAGAAATAATTTCCATATGATTAAGAAACAGTAGTCTTTATTGTATTTTTTCCCTTTTTACTCATTCTGTATGGATTCATGTTGTGAGTTAGAGTAATTATGCAGCTGTTTCATAAGGTTAATTATTTGAGATAAGGTATAGTTACATTATTCTGTGAGTTTTTTATATTCTGTTTTGTGAATATCAAGCATATGAAGAAAAGGGACAATCATACTGTGCTACAACATTTTTCATGAAGATCATTCCTTCCTTTAACTCAGTAGGTTAATTCTATTTATTGGGCACAGGATTTTGACACCTGCACCCAATACAGCAAGTAGCTCTGGTTACTTCAAGAGGACTGCTCAGGAATGAGTTCAAGAAGCTGAGCCATTTATTTTATGTCCTTGTAGCAGAGAATTAGAAACAAACTGTTCAGAGCTTCCAGGTACAAAGGACTGAACGCTGCAGCGTGATGTCAGCAGAGGTGTCCTCTGTTTGTGCCATGTACCTACTCCTCTGAGGTTAACATCATACAGACCCAAAGCCATAGTAAACAAATGATTCCGATGAGTCAGGCATAAGGTTTAAATGCGCTATTTTGGGTGCCAGTGGTACTCTCTGCTCAGTCCCCTCACTCAGCTTCATTGAGGAGAATGGGAGGGGAAATGTAGGTGAATGTAGTTGCTGGCACCACAGCAGGATCTGCTGGCCCTGAATTAGCATATGTGAGGAACAGAGCCTTCATGACAGGTACATGGGCCTGTCATGTCTCATAAATACTTACCCTTATTAGAGATTCAAATGATGTAAACATGCAGTTTCAAATTACAACCTCTGTGTTGGTCAGCAGGCTTAGGTGATTCGACTGTGATGATAAATTCACAGTCCTTTACTATTGTGTCTACTTTGTGCCTCAGAACTGGTATTAAAAATACACCCCAGCTCCCTTCTGGCAGCAGTGGTGTTATAAATGTATTTGAACTTCCTGCTCCAGGTCTAAGGACCTTTTATGAACTAATAGCCTTGCTCAGCAGTGTCAGCCCTGAACTTCTGTCAAGCCTCAGTGCTGGAGCACGCTATGAAGCTGTCCCCAGAGGACAGTCTTATGGTGGGCTTTATTTATTTTTCAGTTTTGTGTGCAAAGTTGTGTTTCTTTTAATACAGAGATAAACTGTCATCTTAGATTTCTTGCTTGCCTGTAAGTGCTTGTTTCAAAAATATTGTCTTGCTTTGTATAAAAGAAAAAAAAAAGAATCCATGAGCCACTTAGCAGTTATGCTTCTCATCTGTTTTGGAAGTGAAGGCAGAAGAACATACAAAGCCAAACCAACTAGTTCTGTTGTTTGCTTTTTGTGTGAGTGCTCACATTTGTGCTGCTGCTGCTGGTGGAGTAGGAGCAAGGAGGCGAGGCTAGTATCTTAAAATTACTATTGACAACATGATCCAGACATGATTCAGCTGAGAGAATGACTCAGAAAACATCATCATCATTTTGTGATGCTGAAAGTGTATTATTTGCCGTAGGACAAACCCCAACAAAGTACTTATTATATAAGGTTCAGCCTTTACATAGAATAGATTAGTTCAAAGAGGCAAGCTGAACATATTTAACTTGCCTGGGAGAGCAGGGATTCCAGGCCCCACATTTACCTCCTTGAAGGTGCCTGTATTTGAGCAAACCTCTCTTCTTTCTAAATAAGATAGTGCTGGAGGCTGTTGTAATTATTTCAGGAATTGGCACATCCTCTATTTTCTACACAGCATATTATGGGTGTCAAGGTTTAAAGCTGGACTGGCTATTAAATGGATGACAGATGCTCTTTGTTAATCCCCTCCCTCCCCAAAAGGGGCAGGGGGAAGAGAAAAGGGAAAGAGACTTATGGGTTGGAAAAGTTAAAACTGCTTTAAGTACAGTAATAATATATAATAATAATAGGAAAAATAATAATGAAAATATATACAAAACCAATATCGAGCTCCCCACCACCAATGACGAATATGTCACCCGGACGCTGGGGGGCGTCCTCCAGGAAAGTCCCAGACTGTACTCAGCTGCAGACAGGATCTGGACTCAGGAATGCACAGATCGGGATCGAAGGCAGAAGAATCCGACAGAGTCCTCCTCGGACACTGGCCATAGAAGAAGAGAGAATGACCCTCGTGATCCCTCAGCTTTATACTGAGTATGATGCGTATGGGATGGAATACTCCCTTTGGTCAGTTTTGGGTCGCCTGTCCGACCCGCTCCTCTCCACCACGGGGTCGCAGGTGTGACCACTTCTCTTTCATTTCCAGCTCATAAGAAAGTCAGCAGAAGCAAGCACTGACCTTGGTCTCCATAGGAATAAGGATAAGCAAGAGCCTTTCTGCATACCATTCCTACGGATGTTCCAGCACTAACTATAAACATTGAGTATTATCACTGCTAGAGCAGCTACTGTCTGCAAAAAAATCATTTAATTTCAGAGAGTGCAGCTGCTCAGAAGAGATTTAACTAAAAAGTAAAGTTACTAAAAGAAAATTGGTTCTGTCCTGGCCCAAACCAGGACAATGGATCTGGACTTGAATGGCTATGGAGAACATGATGGTCCCATGCGCGAGCGGTAGTATCTCGTTGTGTTTTATAAGACAACTGCCTGAGCATCCCACAAGAAATTCAAACACTGTTATGATCCTTTCTAATGACCCCAAATGGGCTACCATGACACAGGCTGTAGCTAGACTAACTCAAACATTCAGGGAAGGTTGCAGACTGCAAAGGCACCTTTCAGTTTTATTTCTGTGGTAGTCACAAAGAAACATTACAGGCAAAGCCTTTCTTCTGTCTATGTTTCTGTACCCTTGATTTTCCCAGTCCAAACGCTGAAGTGCATGTAGTAGAGAGGTGAACAGACAGAAGAATGACAGCTTTGCTAGCCTATTGCACAGAGTAATAAATATCTGTATTATTTAATGTACTCAGCTTACTTGAGAAACAATTCTTCTAGGCCCCATGCAAAAATTGTATAAATTATGGTCTTCACTTCATAAAGCCCATATAGTCAAAATAGGCAGGACTAGTAAAACATCAGAGAGAAGTGAAAATTGAATCATTTGCTTAAGAAATTTGTCTAGGCAGAGCTTTAAGTAGAGTCATGTCTTAAAAGCCCTAGTTCTGCTTTTGTAGTGCAAGAAAATTAAAGTTCTCCACTTGCTATTTAATGTAATATATAGCCCTGGGCCAAATTTGTATGTGAAATGTAGGCAAACCTATCAGTCATTTAAAATTTTGATATATTCATTTTGTGAAGATTTGGTACTTTTTGTTTGTACCTATTTATTCTGAAACTTGAGACTTGCATTGCATTATTCTCTCTTGTGTATCCTCAAGATCAATGAGAGTATGTTAGTTGTAAGTTTAAGCAAAGCGAAAACACTGATCTCAAGAGTAAGAAAAAGGCATTTTTACATTTCAAGTGGAAAAAGAACGAAGCAAAACCATGCAGGATTCATTTGATAGTGCTTTTTATGACACCCTCAATGAAAACAGAAAATACTAAAGCATTGAATTACTATCAGGAGACCCTGCATTCTTATAACATCAAATTATTTCTCTTTTAGTTAATCTATCACAAAGTGAATTTTATAAAAAGAACAGATGGTCTTTAAAATTCGTATTTATTTAATATTAATTCATATGTGACTTTTAGGTGAGGATGAACTAATTTTTTTTGTTACTTTTTTATAACATCTGATTTAGTCTGATTCTCTGATAAAAATGAAATTTAATGCAGTCATGCAAAAAAAAAACCCATAGAAAGGAACACGCACAAGCTGAACAATGTCATCTTTGTAATACTGTTACTCGTAACGTTTCATTTGTGTTTTGGTTTACATTAGAAATTCCATAGTTTTCATTACTTTCATGATTTAAATCAGGAAGCTAAATAATGGAAGGAAACTGGAAACCATGTTAGATAACGTGTTTCAGGGCCTCATAGAATTGTGTGGTTTGTTAGAGTTCTCCGGGGTAATAAATAACACATTATCTCCACTTGCCTTTTTCTTGTATATATTGGGAATTCCTGCTATAAACCATAATAAATTAATCTTCACACAATAAGAAAAGGAGAAAGAGAAAAGGAGAAAGGAAACTTAATCTTATAAAATTTCACGCTGTTTATTATCCATGTTCTAGGAGAGATCTATAAGAATTTTTTTTTAATCATTGCTTTGTTTTTACAGTCCTTTCCCTCATTTGTTTCATTTTTATTGGTTAAAAAATATGTGTCATTTTGGGCATAGATTTCCTTTTCTCCAGTGACTCATCAGCCCTACCAGAATGAGCTACGTCTATTTCTCTTTGGACCCTTCGGCAACAATTATCCTGCAAATAAATAAGCCAGCACAGCCTTCCTATGTAACCTCTAAAAGTAAGCAAAAGCACATTGTATCATGAAATTTTCATTCCTTTTTCTTTCTAACAGAACAATTTGAATTAATGAAATTTTCTTTTTTTTTTTTGTTTTGTTTACCTTGTAACATTGACTGCTATAAATAGAAGTTTTTTAACGATGCCAACCTGCACCTTTTTAACCGGCTACTTACAGTCATAAAGAGAGCTGGAAATGAGCATGACCCAGACGAATTATGGAAGAGTATCATGCACTAAGTGGTTTTTCTTACTAATTTCCCTGGAAGCTTTACAGTATTCCAAGCAATACACATGCAAGAAAATTACACTGCACTGTCTTTGTGAAAAGTGAGTTGAGTGTCGTGTCTGTGAAATGGCTTAATAAAGATGCAAAATAGAGTCACCTTGTGTCTGACATGAGTATTCTTAGAATACATTTTAGGTTATGATTTTGGATATTTTCACCTGTCAAAGCATCACAAGACCCCATTATTGGGCATGCCAAGTTCTTACACATTCTCTAGACACTCATTGACCTTCAACTACAGAAATGTTGATTTTGATTAGTTTCTTTGCAAGTTTGTTTTTGCAGTGTGAAAAAAAAAAAAAGACTGAAGCTGTTTTACCTTTAACTGATACATATTTGCCTGTCTGAAATAAGATGAGTTTACAGTTCTGAGAAAGGATGGGCATTTTTCAAGCAGGTGATTACTTGGTAAATGGTAAAAGCAAGTTAGAAGATTNTTAACGATGCCAACCTGCACCTTTTTAACCGGCTACTTACAGTCATAAAGAGAGCTGGAAATGAGCATGACCCAGACGAATTATGGAAGAGTATCATGCACTAAGTGGTTTTTCTTACTAATTTCCCTGGAAGCTTTACAGTATTCCAAGCAATACACATGCAAGAAAATTACACTGCACTGTCTTTGTGAAAAGTGAGTTGAGTGTCGTGTCTGTGAAATGGCTTAATAAAGATGCAAAATAGAGTCACCTTGTGTCTGACATGAGTATTCTTAGAATACATTTTAGGTTATGATTTTGGATATTTTCACCTGTCAAAGCATCACAAGACCCCATTATTGGGCATGCCAAGTTCTTACACATTCTCTAGACACTCATTGACCTTCAACTACAGAAATGTTGATTTTGATTAGTTTCTTTGCAAGTTTGTTTTTGCAGTGTGAAAAAAAAAAAAAGACTGAAGCTGCTTTACCTTTAACTGATACATATTTGCCTGTCTGAAATAAGATGAGTTTACAGTTCTGAGAAAGGATGGGCATTTTTCAAGCAGGTGATTACTTGGTAAATGGTAAAAGCAAGTTAGAAGATTTGTACAAAAGGATCAAACCAGGGACATGAGTGAAGATGAACTGTACTAGCTGAAGTGAAAAACACAGGTTCTGACAATTTTATGAAAAGAACAGATTTTTATGGTAACTTCTAGCAAACAATATTCATTCTCTTTCCCAGATTATGTGATGACTACATTAAGTTATGAAATAAACTTGAAAAATATGTTCATGAATCGTTCTAGGCAGAACTGTGATGACAGTCCAGTCTAATGCACAGAAAAATAGCACATCAATACTACTTACATCTTTTTAAAAGTCTGGTTACTGTGCAGTGGAGAATTTAATGCTGTTCACTTTGCTTACATCATCTAACCGGTTTATAAACACAAATCCCATGTAAGACAGACAAGCAGTGGACCATCTGCTTAAATTGAGTCACATAGAGAAGAACAAACAACTCTATCCTTAATCAAGGAACAAGAAATAAAATATTTTTCTCACACCTCATTTGGCTAATTTCTAAGGCAGTAATGATATAACTCATCAGACAGAGATCAGAAGTAAAAACCAAAACAAAAATCATCAATTTTGAGATGATCATAAACATCTCTGAACAGCATCAACAGAATGAATACAGGCCGGATGAACACACAATTTCCATAAATGTCATCTCCATCTTGTGACTAGGAAAAGATTTGTTTATAAAAATGCAAATTTACTTTAATAGAAAACGTTGCCAAATCCGTTTTTTTTTGTTCTCCCAAACTGGAGGCATCTACATTCTTTTTTTCTCTTTAAGAGAAATAGAGGAGAAAGAGGAAGGGCAACAGAAATCACCCTGGTAACTAATGTTTCCTTGATTGTCCTCAAAATTTATTCAACTTGTAATTTTACAGGCAAACAGAAAACATAAGCCATTGGAATTCATTTTCATTGGAACATAAACCCCCTACTTTTTCACTGTGAGAGTGACTGAGTACTGGCACATATTTCCTAGAAAGGCTGTGGGGTCTCCATCCTTGGAGATATTCAAAACTCTGACTGGACATTTTCCTGGGCCACCAGCTCTGAGAGGCCCTGCTTGAGCAGGGGGGTTGGACAAGATGAGCTTCAGACGTCCCTTCCCACCTCAACCATGTTGTGATTTTGTAGTTCTTGAAAGAAACAGAAAATTCACATTTCCTGAGATTCTCTTTTCTATGAGTTACTATTTAATAAGTTAGCAATCTCACTAAATAATAATACTAAATGTGGTTTACTCCATGACATTTTATAGCGTTGTGCTTTTTTTTTAAGCTGGGGAATATATCAGATCTTGTTCAAAGATGTAAAGTCTGTTTTGAGCCTTTGAAGGGGAAGAAAAAAAAGGAAAAATATTTATGACTGATAATCATTATTGAGGGAGAGGTAAATGACCCCTCTATTAAAGCACAGAATACTAATGAAAGACACACGGCAAGCTGAATGCTTGATAAAAGCATATGGAGTCCTATACAAATGAGTCCTAGAAATCTTTTAGGAGAAACAGTGTGTTTCAGTTCACTGGCTATTTTGGAAAAGGATATTTTATAATATTATTTTAAAACTGAGCACTCTTAGAACCTTTATTTCACAGGAATCAAATGCTAACTCTTAAAAAAAGAAATATTAAATTATATGAGTGCTCATTCTATGTGTCCTTTATTTTAGAAATATATGGGAAAACAAATGAGAAACAACATACTTGTCGCTGAACTTTTAATGTGCTTTTAGTAGAGACTCTTCCACAAATTACCGACATAAGTTTAACTAATGATGGAAATCACTGTCTGAGGTGCTTGAACAGAAAGCAAAGGATGCAGACATTGACACAAAGCTGAAGAACATGCTTCTTACATGAATGGGAAGAATTTTTCTTCTTCCACAGTGAAATCTGTACCACTGCCATGATAATTTTACATGCTACTGTCCTGGTTTAACCAAATGCAGTATTCCATCCCATACCCACCATGCTCAGTATAAAGCTGAGGGGGCACAAGGGTCACTCTCTCTCCTTCTGTGGCCAGGGGCCTGAGGGCACTGATGGGCTTTAACAGCCCTAAGAAGCTTCACCTGGTGCTTCCACCCACACCTGTGGCCCAGGAGCTTATTTCAGCCCAGCAGGGGGCAGTGAGTAGAGGTCCTGATGGTTTTGCTGGATACTGCTCTCCAGCTCTGCCCAGCTCCTTGCTCAAGCATCGGAGGAGGACTCTGCCCTGTTCTTCTGCCTCTGATCATGATCTGTGCATTCCTGTATGCAGTTCCTGCCTGCTGCTCAGTACAGTCTGGGGCTTTCCTAGGGCATGCCCCGCAGCATCTGGCTGATGTATTGTCAACAAGGTGGGAGCTTGATATTGGTTTTGTATATATTTGTATATATTTAATTATTATTCTTTATATTACTATTATTATTGTAGTTAGATTAAAGCTGTTTTAACTTTTTCCAACCCGTCAGTCTCTTTCCTTTTTCTCTTTTCCATCTTTTGAGGAGGGAGGGGGTTAACAAAGAGCATCTGTCATCCGTTTAATCGCCAGCACAGCTTTAAACCATGACAACTATGTTCAGATTTAGAAAGGCTAAATTAAGAATTAACAAATAACCAGTGATGAGTTCTTTGGTGAAAGCATTCATAAATTTTTAGACTTTTTTGAGATATGACTGCATAGGAAAGGATGTTTCCCTCAATTTCAAGCTGCTGGCCTGTGCCCTTTCATGCTTAGCCATTATAAAGTAGGGCAAATGATTTTTCATCAGTGACAAACTGAAAGCTTGCCCTTCTAGATAACTTCTGAAGATAAAGATTAAACTGTAGTGAACATAAATTACCTATTCAGTTTCCACTTTAATTACATTTTGTATTTATAGCATTCTGCATTATTCAGGAAAATAAAAGACAATGCAGTAATCAAGCAATATACTTTTTGTTTGACTAGTTCCAAGTAATCTTCCTGAATAATATTTTTCACTTTAAGACTGATTTATATGGTTTGTGTTTCACAAGTCAAGGTCGTTCCTCCGTGCTATTTTTGAATTCTAGGTATCTGAAGTATGGTCATTTTGCTTGTGGTACTTGGATCTTGTCATTTATACTCAGCTTATTTGAAGCCACAGTGAGCACTGAGATAGCTTAGGGGGTGTTGCCCCACAATAGCTTGTTTTTTTAAAAATTATTTACGCTTTGAAATTTCTGTGAAAAAAGTATCCTGAAGAGTATTCTGTAAAACACGATCAAACGTGAAGCAGGCAAATTCCTAAATGATGGACGTGTATTCCTTGAAGTTACTGAAGTGCATCAGAAAGGGTAAGTTGGCTCATTTTTGCAGAACAGATAGAGTTCGCTCTATGTTTATCAGCTGAATTGAAGTGCTTACGAAGACTGGACCCGTGACAGGATGCATGTCAGTGACTGGAGATACCAACCATGCTGGGGTACCTCAGGGGTTAGATGAGGGCTTCCAATTCAAAGCTTCAGTTATTTCAAAAGTGCCTATGTGTCTTTGTGGATCCTTTTATTACTCCCCTTGTGCTAAAATAACTCTGGGGAATAACTACTGAACCCTTTGGGGATATTGCGATTCTATGTAATTGTTTGGCTGAGTGCTGTCCAGGTGCACTCCTTTGGAGAAAGGTGCAGCACTAAAAAAAAAAAATATGGAAACGTCTTCTTTAGTTGATATGGATGATATGCTGACATGCATTATTCAGTATGTGTCTGAGTGGGTGAATACCTGTTATCTGCAATTCGCACTGTCCAAATTTTGTATGCATAAACAGGTTAGTGCTTTCATAGCTTTTCAGTGTGTGTTGCTGACAATTCCCCATTTAATAGTATTAAAATTCAATAGTATGGGTACCCCAAAGTTAATTATTAAACTCTCAGTTACTGTTTTGAGGCTGGGAAAACCTTGAGTTGGTGCTCTAGTCTGACCTCTTTGATATCTTTGTGACAGTGATGCTGTGACTCAGTGGTAGATAATTTTCCATATCATTCCGTCAGGACATGCGATTATCAACAACACTTTCCAGCTAAAAGTTTGAGCTTTCTCTGCTTCAGCATTTGGACGGCAGATCCTAGACGCTTGTTACGCCTTGTCTGCTAACATCCCAGATTGGCTCTGTGACTTATGTCCTTTCTGCACGGTTATATAAATGTCCTCTTACACAACAGTAGTTTTATCTTGTGATTCTGTAACTTCTTAACCTTCCTTAGTTATAAACACCATGTTGTGAGCAACTTCAGTATCTCAGTGTAAGAAAGGCTGGGTTTTTTTCCAGAGCAGGAGTAATTCTTGCAGCAGTTTACTGATCCCTTCCTATTTTTCAGGGCCCCCAGAGTCCAGCTGGTGTAACTGGATGCAGCATGCAGGTAGCTGGCTCATCCCTGTGAAGCACGGAGGCAGCACCCTGGCCCGAGCAGCTCACAGGGAGGCTGTGATCTCTGCTGGAGTGAGCAAGGAATGAGAGAAGAGAACCCACATCAGTGCCGGTGGGACGCCTGGCAGGTAAGGAGAAGCTTTCTAAGCTCTTTAATCAATGTTTCTGGAATGCTAATGTCCCTGAAGAGCAAACTCAGACTTAGGCTGATGAAAGTTACGACATGTTAAAAAGTACTGGCAATGCGTAACTTCAATTTCTTTTTCTCCCTAGAGCTGCAGTGCTGACAGATGCTATGAGGATACACATACAGGATTCCTTCTCAGTACACTTAAATTAGGCAAAGATTAGAAAACAACAGACCAACTGCTGAAAAGCAGCACCAGAGCTTGATAAAAAGTAGCAGAAAGGCAATTTATGAATAATACTTACGAATAAATTACTACTGTTAGTCAAACAGATCAGAATTACAGACTAGCCCCACTCACAGCAAGGTGTGAGTGCAACCTCCAAAATAACTGTCCTCAAAATCCTAGCGTAGCTGCCACCCAGCCCTGAAGGTGACTCAGTTCTTACCCTAAAAACACCACATGAGCTCAGGACCGTGAATGCCATCCCTGGGAACTACACGTTTCATTGTAAAGCTTTAAAAGGTTGATATTGCAAAGCTCAACACTATTCCTTAATTCTCTTCTTTTTGGCAGGATCTTAAAGCCAAGCATATAATGTTGGTACCAGAGCAATTCCAGTGAAGTCGGTGGAACTTGGCTGATTTACAGAAGCTGTGGGCCTGGTGCAGTATGTCAAATAGGCAACCACGTTGGAGTGACCAAAGCTGCAGCTAGAGAGTTTCTTGGGGGAGCATTACTGGCTTGTTATACAGCAGGACTGGAAAATGTGCAAGTACAGGGCCTCAGATGCTGCGGCATGGAGAGATGACTTGCACATATGTAATGATCTTAACACCCAACTGAGGTGTCCAGATAACAGTCATTAAAACATTTGTCCCAGTATTCAGGCTTCATTATAGGTTTGGGGTTTTTTAAGAAACAAGGAAATTGAGTTAATATAAAGGAGTAAATTTCTTTCACATCTTCAATTCGCATCGCAAGAACTCTGCCTGCAACCGCTTCCCAATACAAACATAAACTTGCTCTTTAGGAGTTTAAACACTGTAGGGTTTTAAGATTTATTTTTTTGTTTAGCTCCCTGAATTCTGACTCTAGAAGGAAGAATTGGGCCCAGTGAGAGGAGGTGCGTGAGTTTTGTAGCAAGCGTGCATGTTCTTGAATATGTACGTGTTAATACTTGCCAGTAATTTTCTGTATGAACTTCTGTCCGCACAATAGCGATACATAATACTAGTCTTTCACCTGGAAGGTTCTTAGAAATTAACGTCATTTACACTGAAGGAAAATCCTCCCCATTTGACTGTTTCTCTGTACTTTAATTAAATGCAGAAACAGTATGAAAGACTTGACAGAGTTGTTAGAGATAATGGAGATACTTGTTGTACTCTGTAGAAGATACATTTCTTCAAGGCTTTTTCCACACCTTATTTCTGGTGATCCAGAGGCTTGTATTACAAGCCTCAAGTTCCAAAATGGAACATGCAGCAGCAAGATCCAGCCTCCCTATTTAAATCACTTGTACTTGCTCATCTCTTATCTAAGTGTGTGCTCTCTTTCATGGACCTGCATAATTATGGTTATATTCAGGTGGACCAAATTCCACATGCATCCCCAGGTCTAGTGCTCTCCATTGGCTTGAAGGCTTTTTCTTTTTTCACCTAGCTAATGGATAATATTAGACACAGAACACAGACAGAATTTACGCTCTCTTCATGAGAACTTTTCTGTACCTAGACTTTTGGAGTATTCTATCCTAAAAGCTTTGACAAATCTGTATAAAGTTTGAGTAGATCAGCAGCAGTTCTAACTCACTGTGGTAAAAAAAAAAAAGTGAGTTCATGCTCTGTTTCATACTTGCACCTACCCTTTTCAAGTAAAGAAAAACCTCAGCAAGATCACACAATTTGGTTTGATGCATTACAGAGGCTTCAGGTCTTGCAAGCACGCAGTAGCAAGAAGCCGGATTTTAGATCTCCCTGGAAATTCTCCCTGTTGTAATTTTCATACTTGGACTGAACAACTCCGTAGCACTAAGTTAATTTCCCTGACTTTTCACCCCAAAGTAGAAAATATCCTTCACTGGTTTTGGTCCCTTTTGTTCTAGTAATATTATATATTACTCGGGAAGATACTGGGAATAAGATTTGTGCTTCTTGCTGATCATGAAGCTGTTAAAATAGTGGTGCTCTTAGCTTCATTGTAAATTTTTCTGCTAGAGGTTTCCATAAGTGTAGGTAAGTCTCTTTCCCTCTTTCCCTTTTCTCTTCCCATTCCCCACCACCCCCCCGCTTTTGGGGAGGGAGGGGGTTAACAAGCAGTGTCTGTCGTTACCTTAATAGCCAGCTCAGCTTTAAACCGTGACAGCAGAAGACCTTTATGGGAACAATAATCATAAATCCAGGACAGATGTTGGTTAGTCAGGTTTATTGTATGCATAAGTAATACAGAACCATGATATAATTTTGAAACATTTCTAGAATGTAGTTTGCCTCTGTTTTAGATTACTGAAAAATTACATTGTGTGTTCTTTGCTCGCATGCGTGTGCATGAGGAAAGCAAACCTGACTGGGAATCAGATATTTCTGCACTGCAGCTAGTGCTGTGGGCTACAGCTTGTATCTCTAGCTGCTGAGATGCAGCTAGAATGAAAATAACCTTTCATTAGTACTTTGGTTCTATCCAGAGAATACTTTTGCATATTCTCAGGTATGGCTTCCATTACTGCCAGTATGTAGGGGCATAACTAATAGAAGTTTGTGATTCAGTGACTCTTGTGATACCAAACCAATATGCTTTTAATGGAAACTGGAACAGGAGTGGTTCATTTCAGTTGTTATTGGATGCTGAATCTGTAAAATAGTGTAAAATACTAATGATTCCCCTTCTTTCTCTTTTGGTCACTCCTAACAAATACGAGTGAGCTATCTTACTCATTCTCCGTTTTAGTATATTTTGCCTTTGCAGGGGCAGTATGAAATCAAATAAGTTGAGTTTTCCAAGGGGCTGATATGTTCTCCTTCAGTGCATCTACACCTATTACTTGAAAGTTTCTTCAAGTTTGTATGATCTCTCTAGATTGCAAGTATCAGTAGCTTTATCTGACTGTGTATCAAAACTGCTTGCACTGCAGTATAGTATTCCATATGAAATCCCGAGTCTGTTTGCCAATCTGTGTGTGTGTTTGTGCATGCATGTGAAGCAAGAATGGGGGCAGCTTATCTTGCTTTCTTAAAGCTTACCCCAGAAATGTTTTGAATTCCTTCTAAAGTTATTTTAGGGATCATACAACCTTGACAAATCTTTCACTAACCACAGCAAAAGTAAGAAGGAACTGATTCTGTAATATTATACTTGACAGAGCAGTGAGGAAGGAAACAAATTCTGTTGAGTGAGCACAGTGTTTCTGAAATTGTGTGCAAAAGCATCTACTGTGTGGAAAAGCTTAGCATCTGCTAAGCACTCTGAAAATGCTTAGTGTGAACTAAAGAAACGAACTAACCTGGCATCAGTTTATTCGTATACTAAAAAGCAGTCTGGAACTTCAAAAACAAAAAAAAACCTTTTTCTCTTGAAGGGAGAGAAATGTACCTCTCAGTCTCAAATTCTTAACAGGTGTTTAGATGGTAAAATGTTTTCATTAATGAGCATATTTCCTTTATGAAGGAAATATGACTTTCTGCTTTTTCCTTAGACCGACACTAAGCCCACTTGATGTGTTATAAGAACTGCAGGCACACAAAAGTTAAATAACAAACAATAGATAGTGCTTTTGTTAAAACTGAGAGTGTATATTTGGAGTGGAAGTTTCCGCTCTTCCTGAGTTCAGTAGAAAAATTACTGTCTATTTTGTGAGGAAGAGAATCAGGACCCATATTATTTTACTAATGAATATTTTAGCTGGACTGTCCTATATAACTGACTCTGTAAATATGGATTGCAAAGAGGACGGGGATGTCCATCTCTCCCTGTAATATGTCAACCAATAGCAATACAGAAGTACCATCTTTCTCTGGTTTACTTAGATGTTTGAAGCTATTAAATCAAGAAACCAGGCCAGCTGGAAGTTCCTTACTCAGCCTTATGAGGGTGGGTGGAGAGAGGAAAGAAACGACTCATCTGTGTCAATCAGCATGGGAAATCTATCGCAGATGGGCTATCTAAATGCAGAAAAAAAAATGTAAACAAAACAAATAAGGCAACCAGAATTTAACATTCCTCCTGCTTACGTAAAATCTTTCTTTATCGGAGCCTGCATTTGGGAAATGTAGGCATCTGCAGCATGATAGTATCTAGAACAGTTTATTGTCAGCCAGGGTATGCTGGGAAGGTTGAATGGGATATCCAGGGTGACAGGAAACATCCATCCTTTTGGAAATATAGCAGAGTAGTGAGAGAAGATGTTGCTATGATTTAGAGGAACAGACCACCAGGAAGCATAACTTTCCTTCCTCTTTCTAATGCAGCACTGTCTTGCCCCCAACGTGTTTTATCATTTCTGCTCCTTTGCTTTTACTCATCATCCTCTGGGGAAATCCAGCTTTAAAGACACAATGATGCGGGGGAGCAGCTGGCTGGCATTTGGCTTTGAAGCAGTGCTTATCCGTAGTGCGAGCAGGGGAGAAGAAATAAAAGCTGTAGCAGAGGGTCTGTTGTCTACTGGAGAACCAACTGTACCCTCTTCTCACTCTGCAACATTATTTGTGCAGCTCTGTCTAGCACTACGCTTTGAACAGCTGGCACTCATCAGCACTACCCACGAGCAATTAACATGTCTATTTGGAAAGAAGCTCTCAAAAGAAAAGATGATCCTTATTTTATCCATATCAACTGACATATGACTTACTTTGTGCATGGCCTCTTCTATAACTAATAATATTTACAAGAAAGCAACTGTCTGCAATTATTCTTGGTTGGGCTTAATCCTCTTCTTATTTGGGTTTCCTATGTCAAGCAGATAGACTTTAAGTAACTGCGAATTATTGAGAGTATAGGTGAAACCAAGAACATACTAGTTTAAATCTGTGTCAGAGGAGCTTCGAGAAAGCCTGGAGAAAAAATATCTTTTGACATTATTACAATCTGGAGGAGAGTTTAATGTGCTAAGAATTAATCTGATTTTTTCAAGTGGCACACAGTAACTCCCAGAAAAGCATTCTCTCCTGCTGTTGTCACACATGAAAAAAGGAGTCTGCCTGCTGTAACAAATTGATAAGTTATATAAGAACTTATCTTACAACTTCTACTTCAGATCAGAAAAAAAAATCCCCATTTTTTCTTGTAGTTGGAGGAAAACTCTCTGCTACAGAAAGGCTCTGGAATGTAACTATGTTTTCAAAGAAAACAAATAGCTATATATTTTCACTGAAACTCACCTAGATGTGTAGCATATGAGTCCTATAGCGTAGGGTAAATTTTCCATTGTAAAAAGTGTCTTTTTTTTCTCATATGCACTAAAGGTGCAGAACTCAATAGTACGTAAATTACTGCTACCAGGTACTGGGCCAACGGCTACAGTTTTGCAGAAAAGTGTTTTCAATTGCTGCCTCTGTGGGACTTAAAAGGAGGCATTTGGGAAAATATTTTGAGAATTATTCTGTTTCTGTTAGGATGCAGGAATATATTATACATAGATGAAAATTACTAGTCAGGACCATTTTTCTTTTTTTGGCCTCTCTGAATTGAAAGTGCACAGGAAGTGAGTAACTAACCATTTTTGCAAACTACTGTATTTTGCAGCTGCAAAAACAGCTATCCAAATGCTCCCTGATTAATTTTTAATTAAAGGCCATTGCTTATGATCTTTGTAGATAATTTCTAAACATTATGCAGAGGATTCACCGTACAAAAAAAAAAAGAAACATAAGCTTCTTAGGCAAACATTTCATACTGTTCTGAAAAGTGTAATATAAGGCAACAGCATAATATAAGGTAACGGCATTAGCAAAACAAGCTCAGAGAACTGAGCATCAGTCATGCAATAGCATAAATCCAAATTCCATTAACCTTACTGACTCATACTTCAAAAGATATAGAGACCAGCTGGAGAAAGTCCAGAGGACAGCCATGAGAATGACCAGAGGTCCAAAAAACATGAGCCGTGAGGAAAGGTTCAATGAATTAACTAAAGAAGAAAAGCTAATGAGGGATATAAATCTGGTAGGTAAACGTAATACATATTAGGCAGTTGCACAGGGACAAAACCAGTTGTTTTTCAGGTCCAGCATGAGGAAAAAAAACCCAGTGCCTATAAATTACAGCAGTAAAGATTTAGGAAAACCATTGTGAGAACAATATTCATGCATAAGAATAGAGAATCAGTCACTGCCAGCCATCTACACACAGGTTGGAGAGTTGTCTGTCAAGGACAATAATAGACGCATAAAGAGTCTTGAAGATGCCCCAGGGTCCCTTCCTATCTCATGGCTCCTCAGGGGAGTAAACTCTGGGTTTGTGTCTAACCTAGAATAAACCAGTGAGGGTAGCAACACTTCCCACACATCAAAACATACACAGAACTTTGAGGAAGTGATTGATACATTCATTGTTAATGCCTGTTAAAAAAAAAAAAAAAAAAAAAAAAAAAAGCAAGGAGTCTGAAGATCAGAACATAAAACTTGTTTATATTTCTCCTTCATTTTCTCAAGAACCCTGCTGTGGTTAACACTATCTTGGGCCTTGGAAGGAAGGTTGAGTCTGCTTTTTAGCTATGTTGGTTTTTTGTCAACCAAAAGAGTTTGGAGTGTTTGTCTGCAGTGTCACACTACCTGCACCAGTCTCACATTCCTAAAGAGTCTTTCCCAGGTGGAATAATGTGCAGAGGGGTCATCCGTGGGCAGTACAATAGTGGTAAGAGCTGTAACGAGCACCATTTCCATTGATCACCACAGAAAACTTTGCACAGCTTTCTGTGTAGTAGTCACCTACGATCATACTAACTGGCTAAAGTAATGAAAAGCGATGTATTTGTTTTGTTGAGGTGAAGATCAGAATCATCTTGTTTTTCTCATGCAGTGCACACTGCCAGAATAAGAGATTATTTGCACTAGAATAATTTTGGGGTTTAGTTGAAGAATATCACAAAGAATGTTCTTTAACCAGATTTATAGCACTGCTTATGCTTGGTCATTAACATCTGTATCACTTTCTTCTGGTTATCTCTGAGAAAAAAAGAAAACTGTTTTTTGATTTCAATAAATCATGAATCTAGATATCATTTTATCATTTCTGTGGTTTATAGTTTATCTCTGCTACATCCCGACTCCATTACCCTGAACAGCAGGATTATCTAGAGCATTTACAAAATCAGCAATCTACAGTTTACTAAAATAAATATTTCAATGATCAGCAAACCTTGCAATGTTTAGACTTTAACTTTAGAAGATTCACTGAACTTTAACTCGAAAATTTTCTCATGAGCTTCTCCAGCAGTTGGCTTGACTTCCATGAAATTATCTAGAAGTGTTATTTGTATATCCATCATCACTTTTAAGACACAAGTTTTTCTCAGGTAAGCAGCAGCATTGAGCAGACACATGGGAGGTGCGCCCGGGAAAAGGAACTCCTCAGTTTAGTGGCAGAGGTCCAGGAGGAGGTGAGTAGGTTGAGGAGCATCAGGGAGTCTGAGAAGGACATCGATTACTGGATCTACACCCTACTACCCCTGGGACAGACCTGGCAGGCAGACGGGACACGTGATACGGAGAATTCACTTTCCTCTCTCTACCCAGCAGGATGCAGCAACTTAAGGTATAGGGGTAATGGCGACAAGTTCCTGCACGGTGCAACAGGCAAATCTCCTCCGTGACTACCCTGCCTTCCCAGGTGCCTTTGCATAATAAGTACAAGGCTCTGCAAGTGGAACCGAACCATTAAGACTGGAAGTCTTAATGAGACTTTATTAGTTTTGTGGATAATTTTGACCAATTTGAGATAGTATTTTTCAGTGAATAAAATATTTTATGACATAATGTTAATCCTTCCTGAATAATTTCATGCACTTTTCTGTATTATCTGAATTTGCAGTAGAAGGGCTTATAAAGAATGATATTGAATCAGTTCAAGAAAAAGTTAACAAAACTCTTACCTTGAGAGCCAGCAGCTAAACTTAACATAAAACTTCTATGTTACGTACGTAATTTGAGTTTTATGCCCAGAGATTTAATTTCATAGAGTGTATTTCTCTGAAATTCTGGTTCAAAGGGAATAGCTTGCACATTAGTTGAATTTTATATGCTTGTCCCAAACCATCAATCATCACACAGTATTTATATAAAGTTAGGCTTTCTCAGTGTTGAAGAGTTTCTTGGGACATATAATTTCAGTCCATTTGTTCTGTGCTGCTTTGAAGAGTGCAATGCTACATCTGGCCGAAGTTTGTCATGTTCACTGCAAATTAATGCTTTTAGAAAAAATGGAATAATGGTAGTCTTTTTCACTGAAGATAAATTATTGGTTTCTCAGCTATTTGGAAAATTGAATCAGCACATACACTTCACAGTTTACTTTCTCTCTCTCTTTTGTTTTGTCCTGGTTTAGATGAAAGATGGCAGTCAAAGGCAGACTTTGGATAATTGATTTGTAACTAAGATAGACTTCTAAAGGCAGAATTTAAATGAATTTGTACAAATTGTGCCATTGATTTCAAGAGAGCTTCGACAGCTGAGGAATGACTGCGTGTTGATGCATTTAGAATGTATTCCCCACATACCAAGTGAACTTTAGCAATATATTCAACAGAAGACACTGCATTTCTGAAAATTACGTTATAGAGTTTCAGAGCATTACTGTTAGTAATTAAATACCAATAAACTTTTTTTTTTCTTTACACTTCTTAGAGTAAGCTTTGCAAGAGCTTGAGAAGAACTTGGGGAACTTAATTGGTATTTCAGAAAATGGGCTGATTCAAATGAAGGTTTAAAAGTAAGAGTTCTAACAGTTTCCAGAAAGTGTCTCTGCCTGAGCGAGAAACCTAGGTAGTGTCAGACAAAATTATGATCCCTACTGTGTATGCATAAATTAAGAGGAGAATGTATGACTTGTGCATGAATGTAGCCATGGGAGAGTGAGAAATGTTGATGTCTCTATTCAGCCATAAGGTAATAAGTGTGATCACCACTTACGTTTCATTTCAAAACAGTAAATGAATTAAATTCAGATGTGGAAAAGGTAAAGTGTATTTACTGTCTGATTTCAAAGAAACAGTGCCCACAATAAGCCCCACTGAAGAAAAGAAACTTACGGTACAAACACAGAAATGGGGATCCATACTTAGGCTAGAAAGCATGTAAAGAAATCAATAAAAAGCACTGAGTTAGACTAGAATACTCTTGAGATTTCGGTAGTTTTCTGAAAGCACATGTTTTTTTCCAATGAACTTGTTGCTCCAAAGTATAGCTTATTAATTGGATCTGCCATTAACCTCTGCAGTATTGGATTAGAAACCCTATTTTGGATATAAAATGCCATGAGATGGAGATAATAAGAGACAGTACAGAGTTAAGACTCCTATGAAGCTTGACCTTTTCCTTAAATGGTTTGTGTTTTTGAATTTTGATTCAACTTGGTCTCTGGTCCTGGGACGTGTTCTGAATTAATAGGGATACTGAGAACTGCATCATATTGAGTATTTTGTGAGATATTTTGCAGCATAAATCTGTAGTTTAAGTGGGGATTGTAGAGGCCAGGCAAGGATTACTTTTGTGTGTAAAAGCCAATCCACCCTGAGATGCCCGTTGTTCTCTGAGGAGGGGATAGACTGTATTTTGCACAGTGTCTAGGACAAAGGGGTCCCATGCTCTTTTGATTCCATCACATAAATTTATCAAACACCTGATATCAAATTCAATGACTAAAAGTGACAGAGCACCAATTCTGCAGATATTTGCTCTGCAGACAGCGATAGGCTTTTTGGAACAGTCTTTAAACAAAACTGCCCCTCATGCTACTGGCTTTCTGACAGCTTTATAAAGGTTCTGACTTGCTACTTTAATTAATTCTGAGTCGCTATGTGTGGAAAATTGTCTGTGGGGAGGTAGGCAAATGAAAATAACATTTTTTTCAAATGAGAGAAGGATTTCTGCTATTCAACTGAACTAAAACGCCACTGGCCTTCTTGCTTAATGCAGAAGACTTAGATATTATCATGTAGCAAGTGGGAGCACATCCTCATATCCAATAGTTAAAACAGACCTGTAGTATTTCATCCTCGTCTCTCTTTTATGTGCTTTAAATTAATTGGAATCTAATTACATGTCTTCCATAGGCCCTAGCACAGAAAACTATCTTATTCCAGCTCAGAGTGATTTGAATCACTTCAATGCAGAAAATCACTTGCTTGAATTTTAATGACCTTGCTAGCTCTCATTTGTGCGGACTTTGTACTAGGTGAGGTGGAAAAGAAGCTGATGGCGCTCACAAGGAGCTTGTTATACTTCATTGTAGAAAATCCTTTTCATACTACTAGTTACCCATCTAGAGAGATGCTTATAAGAGCTATTTTTAAATAAAGGTCTTCCAGGACTCAGCAGTCCTTGCTCTTCCCGATAGATGACAGCCATACACATAACTACACCTGAAAAACTTGAGGAGGGAGGTTGTGCCCTTCCCATCAGCAGCTTCTCAGCTGAAGCTAGGGCTGCTTTCCTTCTCTGTCTGATTTTCCTTGCTTCTCTGAGCCTCTGTGGGTTTGACAGGGGATTTTAGCTGCTCTGACAGCTACTAAAATGTCTCTTTATAATCTGAAGCAGAAGTACTCCATTTTGCTGAGGAGTTGTCTTAAGAAAATGATGACCTTGTTTTAGGTGAGTGTTGCAACTTTCTCAGTACTTTCAACCATGATGTGGAGTTACGCTTATAACTGAATTAGTCTGCCACTAAACAAGTGATAATGCATATTGATTCAGTAACACAAATAAGCTAGTTCACTCCTATAACTTTATTTTACTATTCTCCAGTTTTGATAAGCATTTTCTAAAATTACAAAAAACCCTCCTGCTAGGTGGATAAAAAAGTTGCTTGTTTGATTTCTTTCAATGGAGTTCTGAATTTCGTTAATTAAAGAAAGAAGAATGAAACAGTATTTCTTAGGAAAACACATAATATGTGATCTGAGTTTACTTAGATGTTGTATTTGACTGAGTTTGAAGACCACCAGAAAAAACACTCAGAGTTCTTAAAATAGGATGCCAAGGAAGTTCTGTGTAATATTGGCAGCAATAATTGTTGGAAATTGTTGCCTTTCTCAGAAAGAAACCTAGATCAGAAGTTTTGCCCAGGATGTAGTTATCTGCTGTGTTAATTTTGAGCAAGATTTTACAGCTTCCTGTGGTGATGAAAAATCACTTGGGTTGTTCGGGTTTTTTTGAAAAAGTTCTTTCCATTTTCTCTGATGTTCTTCACCTAACTAATTTCTGAAGTCTTTTCTGTTTTTTTATTTTGATTCATTTCAGTTATCTGCAGCAATGCACAGTATCTTAAGGTGTAGCACGCTGCCTTATCAGTATATGTTTGTTCAGGCTAACAATGCCTGAAGGGATTTCGACTTGTTTTCTGTTTTCCTTTACTGGAAAGGAGATGTAGCATGCATTTAAATTGCCTTTGTTTCCTTTGCATCTCATATTTGCAATTCTCTACCTTGTTCTTGCACATCATTATCTGAGGAAGAAATCTCATCCCTTTTGCTCACACAGTGTCACAGGAAAATCCACGCTGGAGCAGGGGGCTAACTGAATAAACATGCTCACAAGCCATTTGACATCCTAGTTTACATAGCTGCAGAGACTCCCCTTCTCACTGAGGAGCCTGCCTCATGGCCTGTCAGGATCCTTTGGTACTTTCTTTTCCCCTATTCTCCCAGACAGTACTGGCTCCAGCAAACGATGCGGTAATCTTCTTACCGTACTAACTTCTACTTCCCCACTTACAACAGCTGTCTGTGAAAAGTCTAAGCAAACTGGGTCTCATAAACAAGAGAAGATAACCCTGGATTTTCATTTTACAGATTCATTTTTTTTCCTGTATAACTAGAAAGTCTTCTTCACCTGTTTCAAGTATCATCTCTTGGAAGGCCTAAATTACTTTGTCTCCCATACACCTATAAACTCCAAGATATCTTTCTGTGATTTCTGAGTCCAAGACCAAAATCAAAGGAAAAAAACAGCAGTGAAGTGTTTGTTTGTACACAGCATCCACTACTCTGGCCACTCCTGTTTAACCCTCAAAGGTTTCAATTAACCCTTTAATCTCACAATTAATCATTTAGCTTCAACCAAATCCCTTTCTTTTCAGTACAAAGATGAAATATTACTAATATGTTAAAGAATTTCAGGGCAAACTTGAGGTTTCGTCTCTTTTCAGAGCAGGTATACATTCACTCACAGTTCTATAGACAAAAGATTGCCTCTGAGCTCTTATCAATCTTTAATTCACTTTCAGGATTGAGACACCTACCAGTGCTATTTATTCTGTTGAAGAAAAAGCATCTTCTAGACCAGGTTGATTTCTCAGCCATTCTGCTCTGCACCATATCATGACCAGGTGATTCATGTGCCACTTCTTCTGCCATGGCTACCTCCTCTTTCTCCTGTTCTTTTTCTACCAACCTTAGAATACGGAGTTTTGAACACCATAAAGGCAAGAACTACTCCATTTAATTTATTGCATTGCTCTCATATACCCATTCACCCTTTCTTTTTCAAGAAAGTCTGCTATGGTAGAAAATTATCAGCCTCTGTCACAGGCAGCCATAAAATCTGTACCCCAGTAGTAAAGAGGAAAAGGATTTATAGTGCATGCTTCCTCATGCTGAAATGAAAAGAAAGGAGACTCCTCCTGAGTTTAATAAAAGGGACCCTTCAGTGAGGACTAGAAGTTCTGAGTAATGAATGACCTAGCACAGACCATCTTTTCTATTCAAAAAAAGGAATTGGTTCATGTCCCTGAATTTTCTAAGACAACTTCTTCTATGAGAGCTTTGCCAATGAAATATTTCTGCTTTCCAGTGAGTCAGCTTCGCTACCAATACAGTCTTCTAACTCAGACTTTTTAAAGTGCCAGACATCTTTGAAAGAGTAGCAGCAGTTGCAGCAGTTGTCACAAAATGAAATGGGCTATTCTTGTCACCGTACATCGATGACTGATGTAAAGAGATTGTCATGAAACTATAGCTCTTCAAAAGTCTAGACATTTTGTAGTTTCCCTTTCTTTGCCCAGTTCTTAGATATAAGTGTGATGATTTTGGATTATGTGTCAGTGAAGATATGTTTACCTCAAGACAGCATTCTCAGGTTTGTTCTTTAACATTCAGACTTACCCTGACACTACTGCTGGTTAACTCACTCATTTTTCATATGACTCGATGCATCTACTTTATGTCTTATACGAGATTATGACTCCAGTATTTCTAATTGTTTTCAAATAATTTAATTCCTATGGAGCAAAACAATACACAAGGAGGTTAAGCACTCCATGCTAAACTGGCAGACTCTGTCCAGGATTTGTCCAATGTCTCTGCTAAAAAACAGAGTGCTTTGAGGATCTGCAAAAATGGATGGAAGCCATGAAAGTCCACTATGCAGCTACACAATTGGGGACTACCTCTGTTAACAGAGCTCAAGATGCTTTGGGCTTTGTTGAGGAGTAGCTCCTGCCTCTTATACATGGAATTACATGGGAGAGCACAGAGCAATACCAAGTATGACTGCCCCATATGGAACTGAGATGGAAGTAAGTGTTTATGTATAAGTGTGTGTGCAGAACATTCAGGAAGAGTTAAAATAATCTAGTTTTCAGTAACTGTATATATGTAAGCCCCTCCAGACATAAATTAGACATCTTGAACAGTGGCTACTAAGAACACAGCTCTCTCTGTAAATGTACTAAAGAAATGATGTCATGGTAACAGCAGTAGCCTAGTAATTTGTGAACTTGTCACATGCACAAAATGCATAATCAGAGAATCAAGGTATAAGTGAAACAACACAAGGCATTTGGTGTAGAAGTAAAGATTGGCGTTCTTATAGCCATAGCCATTAAACATAAATCAGTTGGATGCAAACATAGGTCCCATAACTATAAACCACTGGGAGTGTAAATTTACAATACTGAACTACTATACTCTGGGTTGTTTGGAGTTTATTTTGGAGTGAACGGACTGTACTTCCTTAATATATCTTTTCTGCATCAAGTTGCTATCAGAGTATGGTTTCTGTAGGATTAATGTTCCCTATTATTTTATCAGACATGTTCAGATCTAACTGCATGTCATTGCCCCCCCAACATGCATCACCAAAGGGTTTTGGCCTCCAAAACTCTGCAAATATAAGCCTTTTAGGCCGTGTGTCACCCAGCGCTATAGGATACTGCACACACTGGAGACAGGGCCCTCACCACAGATGCTGATATGTTCCTTAATTTGGAGAATAAATAATCCTGAGATACAGAGGCTCCTAATCAATGGATTTCAAACCTGCTGATCATTTTGCACGTGTAGCACCAGTCGCTTTACAGTATGAGTCAAAGAAGTGGCTGTATGACTTTTCCTTTGGAATAACAATCACTCTCAGAATTGCATGGTCTGGAAGAGAAAACCCAAGCTAGTTAGTAAATTTCCATTTCACATTAACTGTAGGTTACACTTCCACTCTAAGAACTTTTCCGAAAAACTGAATCGAAGTAACTTGACGTCATCCAAAACAGCTGCTTTTTTGCCACAATGCAACCTTAGGCTGTCACTAAATGATGATCGGTCAATTTTTGTGCCTTGGTTCTCTGCTTCTCATTCAACTGTAATGAGACATACCATTTTTCAAGCTTTCATTGTTAGACAGCTGGACTGACGAGATCATTTTTCTGCTAGAATAAAATGCTACTGCACCTCTCACACAGAAAAACATTTAATATCATTATGGCATAAAACTATATGATAAACTGGAAAAGTGAAGATTGGTCTAAACTTCATAATATAAAATGATCTCATGATCTAAAGTGTAGAAGCAATGGTAGTGCTGAAAACTGCTCTATTCAGGAGCATATAGGGAGTGAAGAAGAGTGTGTAGTTCTTGGAAGTATTTCATCTGCTGTATTTTTATACAAAGCTCATGAACAAAGGAAAAGGTGAGGTTAACAGTTTATTTTTTGCCATTGAACAAACAAAGGAAGTCACAAATTCAAGATTATTGTTTTTTGATTTGCTGATCTGGATGAATGGCAATGTTTAATTTTTACTTAATCCTGCATGCTGCTGTATGTCTTTTGGAAAGGTTTTTGGAGAGGGATACGAACACTAAGGAGATTGTGGAGTCATTTGAACAAAGTGCTTCAGATGAGTCTGAACAGACCAGCACCTAAATCTACAAGCAAGTAAGAGAAAATTGATTATTTGGGAGGTAAAGAATGGGGGAGAAAAGAGTAGGAGCGGGATAGTGATCGCTGCATTGACTGCAAATTAATGATCTCCACCATCACAACAGAAATCACATAAAATAGAATTGAGATAAGATTTCAATGGTTAAGTGCTTAAAGCCCCTGCATTCTTCATGCCAATTTTATGGAAAACATTCCACTTCTGCACATTTATAGCATCTTCAAGTAAGTGCAAATGTATCAGTTGCCAGCAGAATATACGTTTCTGTGCTTTTCAGTGGCCAGATTGAAGAGTTCTCTTCATCTTCTAACAGACATGAGGAAAAGAGGCAAGCTATAGAGACTCCTGCTTTCAACACTGCAGCTCCTTGATTTGAAAACTGCTTTCACCTCAAGTGAGAAAGGTTAAAAATAAATTATAAATATTACAAGTCAATCAGCACTCCAAAATAAAACGCTAGATGAAAATGTATTACACCAGTCTTCCATTGACCACTGTTCCCATTTGCTTGTCACAGGTGGGTTGTAAACTACTTGGACTGATGGTCTCAAAAGGTGATGATCAATGTACTGAACACCATGTACAGTCCAGCTGATGATAGCTGGGAACAGGTGGCGTATCCTGGGGTTTCTTCTGGGAATAATGGTTTCATATCTCTGTCACTAACATGGATGTAGATACAGAACGCACTATCCACAAGTTTGCAGATCACAGTAAGCTGAGGGGGTGAGTGGCGGACATACAAAATAGCAGAGCTTTGATTCAGAGGGATCCTGGGAGACATGACTGTTGGGTCAACAGAAACTTTATGAAAGTGAACAAGAAGTACAAAGCTGCTTGCATAGGGTGGAATAGCCCCATGCATCAATATATAACAGGCACTGACTGCCTGAGTAGCCGCTTTGCTGAAAAGGACAGCAAAGGGGTTATGATGAGTATGAACCTGAATGTAAGCAGGAAGTGCACTATAATTGCAAACAGAGCAAAACAGGCCCTCATCAGCATTAGGAGAAGCACAGCTGACAGATTGAAGTAGGTTATTATCCCCCTCTACTTGGCATGGGTGAGGCGTTACCCAGAACAGTGCTCAAATTTGGGCCCTCGCAGTTCAAAAGGATTGTGGAGAAACTGAAGATGGTTCATCGAAGGGCTGACACAATGGGTAGGAAATTATGTTACATACCCAAGCCACAGTCTGTGACTGCTGCTTCTTCTTACATTCCCTGGCACTACCAAGAGGGGCTTGGCCCTATAACCTTTGTGCCTACTCTTTTATTAGTTGTTAGATTAAATTCATCTGCTATTAGATCACCCCTTAGCCTCCTCTTCAACAAACTTTACCAGTACAGCTCCCTTTACCTCTCCTGTAGGTCATGTAACCTAGTCTTGGGGGATTTACATCGGGACAAACTTTTTAATTAGAAAAGCAATGCTGAACAGGTTATCCAGGGAGGATGTGGGAACTTCATTCTTGGAATTTTTCAAGACTTGGCTAGACTGATATGATCCAATATTGGTGGCAATCCCACTCCAAGCAGAAGCTGGATGAGATGACTTCCAGAAATTCAATCCAACCAATATATCTGTGACTCTCAATAGAAGCTTGACTACACAATTTATTCTTGAGTGACTAAGACTCCCCCACTGATTCATTACTTCTTCTTTGAACTTGTTTGTACAAGCACAAAGGATAATAATTTATTTGATCTACAATATTTTTTTTCTGTGAAGTAACATTACACACAGACATCTTAAGTTCTGTACTGCAGAACAGGTGACCTTCTACCGTGTGGATTTTCTTTGCTATCTGCAACAGATATCACCTTTATTTCATCCAAAACCAGTACCTCTGTATTCCTACGTATCCTAGGATAGCATCTGAAGTCTATGACAGTCAGGTCTGTACTGATATGTCTCTTCATGCTTGTATCAGGCTTACTGGAAAATAAGACAATACATTCAAGGACCAACTTAAAAAAATTACAAGTTCAAATACAGGAACAACTAAGTGTCTCCATATTGCTCATATGCTAATTTACTGGAACTAGAAAGACTCAAAGAAATGTTTCTTCCAATGACATCTGCAGGTGGGATGGAAAAGTACATTGCATTATTTGAACCATTTTTAGTGAGTACTTTGAGTGTTAGGCAGAATTTGCTGTAATATAGAGATACGATGCAGGGTAGAATCTCATAGAAGCTTCCAAAGTTTAATTGCCTGGCTCCTTTTATATTTCAAAATCAGTACGCCAAAATATACTACAGTCTTTTTACTGTGTTATGGACCTGAGGTTTTGAATGCACTGAAAAACTGGATATAAGCACATGTGTCAAAACCTTCTTTCAATTATGTTCGTGCATATAAATGCAGCAGCACCCTTTGCACAGTACTGGCACGCTCACACAACTCCCTGGGATTGATTAAGTGCTAAGAAACTGCTTTTTTTGCACCTTCTACCCAGCTTCCCACGACCCCTCCTCTTTATCCACTGACAGCTGCTGAAGTGGTAAATACAATCTCTGTGCTTAAGCAACATGAACATGGGATTGAAAGGTATCTCAGACTGTGCCTTCCCTGAGCAGGGAAGTGTCTCTGCTAACTCCCTCTACCTTTCTTTTTCTTCCATAGTGGACCTATATGGCCTACCTGCTCTTGACGCTGCCTGTCTTCCTGTATCACCTTTGAGATTTTATCTGCTTATTATTGATACCAGTAAATGCTTTCTTCTGACTTTCAAAAGCAACTGCCAGAGATAATTCAGCTCTTCCAAATGTTGTGATGTAGAGATGACTGTAACCCTACCCGGAGTGTGGGCATTAGAGGGTAACTGGAGACAGAGCACAGAACATGGGGGAATTGTGTAGGAGGGAGTCTTAAAAAGGACATTTCTAAAGACTCATCAAAATAATATTTTTTATCATATGATTCCTCATTATGTTGAAAGGGGAGGTTTCAAATGGTGTCAAATCTTTGCTAATATTTTATTTCACTTAAGAGCTGGAGGTCATATTAATATATCACTGTCATCAGTTATATAGTTTTCTGCAGCCATGGCTGTTTTCCCACAGTGCTGAAAAGGTTACCAGGCACCACTTTTGAAAGAAATATTAGCTCAGCTTTGGTTTTTAAAATTTAAGAAATGGTTTAGGCAATGTATATTAGGCAATACTCCTGTTATCTGCGACTAAAAAATTTGAAATATTGACATATTTTCAGGCATGAGAGAGCTAGGATCCTTGGAATTATTTTAGCACTGTATAGTTTGGTTTTTGTTAAGTGGGAGCCAGAGGCATGTATCCAACTTCTACCGTAGAAGCATTTAGGTGCACATACGCCTTCTCTCATTTAAAAAAGTGCTCATATAAATTGTTTTACCTTCTAGTCAGAGCAGGCTGATGGTACATCAGTGTCTCCACTGAGTTGCTAAGCTACCATAGGTCTATTGCTTCCAGTCACGTACCCTCATCCCACAAATATGAATGGCTAACACAACAAAACAACCTTGCCCCAAAAATGCAGAGCATAAGAAGAAATTTTGAGGTGAGTGATGGCTGTGGGTGGGAGAGAAATGCCCTTTTCTTTCCTTCGTTATAACCAATGTCGCATTTTCATGACCATGTCCAGAGAAAAATCAAGTGTGGAGAATTGTTTGGATAGCTTCTGGGTGAAGAGAGATAGTAAACAGAAAGATAAAGAGGGATGAGATCAGAGGTGCTGTGCAGAGAAAGGGAGGAGCCAGAAGGAGGATAGACAGAGAAACAACTGGAGCAAACAGGGCAGTATCCTCTGGATGTAGTTTCTCCCTATACTTGCCAGCCTCTCCTTCTCTAGCTTCTCCTAAGTACGTGAAGGTGAGAGATCCTTGTGCCGTGGGCACTTCCAGCATGGAGGGAGGTGATGAACAAAGGAATGCTGAGTGGCTGCTTCCCTGGGATAACTTGAAGATTACACATTTCTGGCTGCAGGTGTAGAAAAATACCTTGTCTGGGGAGACGCTGCTTTCCCATGTCGGTCTTTATATAAAGTTTTATCCCTGCGTTCACATTGCATCTGTGTCCTTAAGGGTTAGGCATGCAAGTCCTGTCTGTGGCAGAAATTAGTGTACACTGGCCTAGAGATCAGTAACCAGATGATACCAAATCTTTTTGAATCCTGGCTTGCATCATGTCTTGATAGGAATGTAAAACTCACCGTCTCAGCAGCAAGCTATTCTTTCATTGCAAGGATGCTGCTGGCGAATGATGTTTTCCAAACTGATAAATGTGGGATTTCCCATACCACAAGTTATTTTGTTTGTCTTGGGTGTTTATGTTTCAGATTTATAAAGCAATCTGTCGGGGAAAGGGTCCAGAAATAATTGACTGAGGGCTTTTCTTCTGATGCAGGTCTTTATTACCATTGATCTATAGCAAATCCAAGGGTGAAAGTAAAATCATGCTTCACCCTGGTGCTGGGATGCTCATTACAGATAGTTGTGCTTCCACAGGCATGCTGTATTACAGTATCTCTTTATAGCTGTTCAGTTTAAAACCAGCTAAAGCATAGAAAATGAAAAAAGTTTGAGAGCTTGAAGAAAATAGACTCTTGCATCAGATACAGACCCCTCCACAGCCTTCCTGGTAGTTGACTGGAAACATTCATTCAAACATCTTCCTTGCAAACATTACTCCCAGGTGTAGCGACTGACTTTCCTATAGCTTCCGTAGCTTTAAAATCCACCTGTACTTTAGTCTTTGTTCAGTATAATTATTTTTCAATCCTCAGTTTCAATGCTTGAGGAGAAAACAGCAAACCAACTTTTGTCCCTGTCTCTTCATATATATTTGGTATTATTTTCCTCCTTCTCCGGGGCTATTACCTGGGAAAAACTATTTTCTTTAGGACAATTTATTAAGCCATTTGTGTCTTTGGCTTCTTGTTCTGTTTTTAGTCCTTAGATGGTCTTCATTTCTTAAAAAATATAAGAAGCTTAGAGACTATAATGCAACCTTGCAACAACACGTCTTGCAAATGGACAACTAAGGCACAGAAAAGTTAGCAATGCAAGGGAGATCTGGGACATAGAACTAAGAGGAATTAAGTATTCTCTTTCTTCCTTGTCCTTTTCCTATTCTGCCACATACACAAAGCAGAGCAACTTTGTGCCACAAACGGGGCAAGAGTAAATCACAGTCTGGAAAAATAAAAAGCCATGAGTTCAGCTGCAGGAATTCTGTAAGATTGCTAGGGCGGTTCTGTAAGATTGCTAATTAAAAACCAGTGTGAAAATACTATTCTGAGAAGTTAAAGAAAGGAAACAAATCTCTGGTAGCCTATGTATCCGCTTTCCCGCAGCTACTGGTAGCTCGTGCTGAATCTGAATCTGCTGTGCCGTGTGATGTTTCAGAAAGGCTGAGAATCAGCAGCCCCTCGACTTTCTGCGGCTCCTGAGCCCCATTGGCTGGAAGGCAAAGCAGAGGCGGGGAGTGCCCTGAATATTTCTCCCCTCCACACACGGTAAAACAGGCAGCCGGCATGCGCTGTCTGACAGCAAGACCAGTGCTTGCAGTTTTAAATTAGTTTCTGCTCTGCAGCAGCCACTTGGGCATTTTATGTTTGCCTGTCTCAATGGAAGGGAACAAAAAAGCCTTGCAGCGTACCAGTGAACTAAACAGGAACTGACCATCTGATGCAGACTTACAGACTTTTGGGACTCTGTGACATAGATCACCAAGGTAAATGTGATGATGAGCAGAAACTGCACCTGTGAGAGAATAAACCAGCATTTCTGAGTTTGAAACCTTATTTTGTAACAACAGCCAAAGAGTTCTGAACTGCTGCCTGCCTCGGTGCTGGCTTATTTTTCTTTTCTTCCCAACCTGAAAAGCCAAAGAAGGTTTTCAAAGGAATGCAAAAGGAACAGGAGTTTTAAAAGCAGGAAGTTGAAAGGGGCTCTCCACAAGATGAATTTCACCCAGCACCGTGGGATGCTCCAGCCTCTCCATTTCTGGAACCACAGCTACGGACTGCACAGAGGTGCCAGCGAGCCAAATGCAAAGGGCCACTCCTCGGGAGGCTGCTACGAGCAACTATTTGTATCCCCTGAAGTGTTTGTTACTCTGGGCATCATCAGCTTGCTGGAGAACGTCTTGGTCATTGCGGCGATAGCCAAGAACAAGAACCTCCATTCACCCATGTACTTCTTCATCTGTAGCTTGGCAGTGGCTGACATGCTAGTGAGCGTATCTAATGGATCAGAAACTATTGTCATCACGCTACTAAACAATACAGACACAGATGCACAGAGCTTTACCATAAATATTGACAATGTCATTGACTCAGTGATATGCAGTTCCTTGCTCGCATCAATTTGCAGTCTCCTCTCAATAGCAGTGGACAGGTACTTTACTATCTTTTATGCCCTTCAGTACCATAATATCATGACAGTGAAGCGTGTAGGGGTCATCATCACATGCATCTGGGCTGCTTGCACAGTCTCAGGCATTTTGTTCATCATTTACTCTGACAGCAGTGTTGTCATCATCTGCCTTATCAGCATGTTCTTCACTATGCTCATTCTCATGGCATCCCTCTATGTCCACATGTTCATGATGGCTCGGACACATATCAAAAAGATTGCTGTTCTTCCAGGGACTGGCCCTATTCGTCAAGGGGCCAACATGAAGGGGGCCATCACTCTCACCATCCTAATTGGAGTTTTTGTTGTGTGCTGGGCTCCATTTTTCCTGCACCTGATTTTCTACATCTCCTGCCCCTACAACCCTTACTGTGTGTGCTTCATGTCCCACTTTAACTTCTACCTGATCCTCATCATGTGCAATTCCATCATCGATCCACTCATCTACGCATTCCGGAGTCAGGAGCTCAGGAAAACCTTCAAGGAGATTATATGCTGCTGTAGCCTGAGAGGGCTTTGTGATTTGCCTGGTAAATATTAAACTGAGTGAATACGTTAAAGTGTGCACAACATGCAGCACAGAATTCTGAGCCTTCAGATCCTCTTTCTCAGCAGAACTTGGGTCAAACCTTTCAGAGTTAGCACCTCTTTCTGTCTCCCCTCCCTCTCACCCTTGTATCCCATTCACATGTAAGACACATTTCTGTATAATGTTTGTGATATCTACAATTTGTAATTTTTTTGGCTGGAAAGAGAAGTAGCACTTGATACTCATTTGTAAGTAAGCAAATAAATGTAACGATGAATGTGAAATACTAACAAACATGAGCAGCTGTATGTTCCAACTGCTGACAAAATCAATAGCTTGCCTGACTTGCAGTACATGTTGGCTGACACAGTCCCTTTTTCTGTTGAAGTAATTATAGCTATCCATTACACTATATACAGCTTAAAATAGAGCGTATGCTTCTCTATTAGTGGCTTAGAGGTTCTCTGGAATTAGAAAGCAGATTTTTCATACAGGTTACTGCAACCAACAAGTTGTGTTCATTCATTTTGAACCCTTTTCCTCCTACTCCACAAGCAGCAATTGTGTTCTTTGTTACAGTTATTGCCTACAACAACAAGGTTTTTCAACTGCCTGCTACCGAGACAATCGAATGTTTAGGTTTGGGGGTTTTTTCCAAGATGATGATTGCTGTATGTCTGAAAATACTTTTTTGCAAAGTTGAAATTGCTCCCTTGAGCATCAGTTAGCCCTGGATATATTTGCAAGACTGGCATCCAGGTAGACTAGCACACTCCATTCAGATATGAAGCAGGTACAGTATTAACATTGACAGTGCCAGCACCAATGTAAAGATTAACATTTACCTGATGAAGATGAAGAGGGAACTTCAGTTTGAACATTCAGTCCTCCCTTGTTCTGAGGTGCTGTGGGGAATGAGGACTCTGATCTTCAGAAGAAAACACATGCTTGTTAGAAACAAGCTGCCCTCTGTTCTGAATTGTGGTGTTAGCAGAAGGGATCCACTGTCAGGATCCTTGCAGAGGAGTCAAAGCACATGTTAATTTGGCTCGAGCACCTCAGACCAGACTGTGGAGCATATGAGCTTTGCGGGGGCCATGCTATCACATGGAAGGGATACTGGCCAATGAGTCTCTAAACCCATGCTCTGTATCTGGAAGCCCTGTGCATTTCTGCTCCTTGAAGTCAGTTCACCATTTCAGGCATCTAACTAATTAACTGATGTGTTCTCAGTTTCATGCTAATATATCACTGTCTCTCCACAGATTATAATAGGGATCTCAAGTCCCTCATTTTAGCACCTTTGGAAGTTTTCAAAGTATAAATGTGAGTACACAGGATTCCATGAAATTGTTCCTTAACACCTCAACAATATCAGCTTCTGTGTAAGGGCATAGAAAAATTAATTTATGTATTTCCAGAAAGTATAAAAACATAGTGGTAACTGGTAGAATACTTGGAAAGTTCTGATTCAAAAATTCAAAAATGAATGTAAAGAATAACTTAGGTTTTAATCCTGGATGGTTGATTTTACCAAGATGAGTAGTGGATTAGATGGATGGGTAGTCCTATTAATTTTCTTGGAAACACCTTATTACTTCAGGCTGCTTGTTCCCTCGTTAAAGAAAGACATACAATGAAAAACTATGCATGAGCACCCAACGTTTGCCACCTGGGAATCTTTTCCAGACAGAAGCTGATCTTTCACTTGCAGGTACCTTTTCAAGATATCTTAAAACTTCGAAAACATCTGGTCCTCTCTCAAAGAGCATGAAGTACTTAAAGTGGGTCTCAGTATTTTTAACTTCAATTTACTTACAGGCAGAGTAAGAAAATAATTTGACTTTGTGCATCAAAGTCCCCTGGTAGCTCAGCAGCAGAGAAATCAGGTCTCCTACACCCTGCTCTTGTACTTGGGCCACTCCATCCACCACACTGCTTGCAACACACCCCTGTTACCTTCTCTCAGCTTTAGTAAATGGTATTGACACATCATAGTGGTTGCTGTGTCAAAAATGTTGAAATATATCTACTACATTAACTCTACTTATTTTCCTCTGGAGAAAATGATGAACATTTCAATGATACATCCCTAACTGGTTCCACTGGGTAGAGAATAAAAAAACGCCAAAGAAGGAGGATTAAAGCTCTCAAGACAAGAATAAAAAATGAATGCATTTAAACTAATAGTCTATCCAAAAATCCAATGGACTTTATTAAAGGCCTTTCCGTCTCCCACAAGATGTAATGTTAGCTATGCAAAAATTTTCTGGCAATAACGCAAGAAATTGCTGATGCCAGTTTGAACAAGACACAAATCTCACTTGATCCTTGTTTTGCCTCACTTTCTTTAGCTATTTTAGGACTGTAAATTATGATATTGGGCTCCAGATGTACCCTTTGTAGTCTATGGATGAAGAGCGGGTCCAGTGGAAAGTGGCAGAAGATACTACCTTAGGTGCTCTGAACATTACTTCAAAAGTCTCTCTCCCCTTAGGCTATACAAGGACCAGATGCCTAATTTAACCTCATCTGAATTCTGAAGTAAAATATTTCCTGAACCCTCAATTGATTCTTAAAACTAACAGTCTCACTTCTTTTTGGAACCCAAGTGGAAGAGACATAAAGAATTTGTATCATGCTTAGTGTGGAGGTTTTCATCGATGGTTTACTTGTTGTTTCCGAAAAGGATGTGTATCTCTTTCGTACTTACTTGGACTAAGACTAGCCAAGACAGTTGTGACCCCATTAAGCTCTAAATCTCATTTAGGATTCTAATTTTTAAAACCAGCTTATTCCAGAGTTTTAGCAACTCTGAGCCTGCTTAGCGGCTCTTCTGTTTTTATTTTGTAAAGATAAATGTATATACATACTTTCTAAATTGAGATTTTAACTAAAGAGGACTTCTTCATTTCATAGTATTATCCTTTAGAGTGTAATTTATTGAAATTGCTGGCAAACCTCCTACATAGATAATTTACTTATTCTCACATACCCTGTTCCTTCTGAGTAGCTGATCAGTTTCTGTTTTCCTATAGCTCTGGCAGCTTTCCAGTGGAGAGGCATAGAAATTGGTGTTGTGAAAGATAAATAAGTTCATCTAGCTTGCTGGAGAGTGGGAACAGTGGAGGATTATTTTCCACGCTCAATTTGCTGGAGCTTTGTTCTAGTATTTGAAAATCTTCTAAGAAAATGAGATTTCTTCCTTTAAATATCTGAGATCCTAATCGCTTTAGCACTCAGCATGTTAGTCATGATAGGTAACCATGTTGCATTCCTCTGTGGCAAGAAAATGGTTTTGCCTCCACTTTACAGGTGTAAGCATTTACATTTTCACTTCTGATGGTGAAAAAGGGCTAATGGATTTGTTCAGCCTCCTAGAAGGTGGTTTTTGCATAAGCTGAGAATTGATGGTAGTATTCTCGGCCCTTTCCCAATGACTGGCTGTAATATAACACATCATAGAACTTTTGAAGCAAAGATCTTTCTTCAAGGGGGACATTTCTTTACCTTTGAAGTAGTTTTTGAACAAGGCACAGGACTCTGAAAAGCACTTAGGCAGCTGTAGTTGGTCACAGCATAGTGGATTTTTGAATGATGATCCAAGATTCCCTTTACAACTGAAATGTGCTATGATCTGGAAGCAAGGAGAAATGCACTGATGGACTTACGTGTCACTGAATGCGCAGCAACAACAGTGTCTTCAGTTATGCCTCTAACAGATGTGCAGAGTACACGCTATTGATGTAATTCTAAAATGAACTTGTTATTGTTAAACTGATACTATTCTACATGTTCATTGGGGGGGTCATTCATTCTCATTTTGGTGAAGAAGAACTGTGATCCTGATGTTATTTATAATATACTGTATTGCTTACAGGCTTGAATAAAAATTGCAGTCTCAATCCCACTGGAACCAGCTCTCACAAAATGTACCTTTAGGGATGAAATTTCCATTGTTTGTCCAGAAATTACCTCAGATTTTAAATTAATATTCAGATCTCTTCAATCATATCTCAAATATCCTAAAGTTTTCTCTTTGAATGAAATACTTCTCTCACTTCATAAAGAAAGGAGACCTCAAATGTTACAGGAACTGTGTACTGCTACCACAGATACTCACAGTCATATAAGCCAGGTTATGAATTGACCATGGTTGGGGTTTTTTGCTTCAAATTGTTCTGCTGTCCTAGCTGTTTTTCGTATTTTTGCCCACTCTGTTCATAGAAGAAGAGATTTTCAGATTTGTGGATTAAAAATCACCCCTTTCAAGTTTGCAGTGTAAATGTATTCATCAGTGCCACTTTTAATCATTTGTTCCCTTGCAAATATTGTTCATTTGTTTCAATTGTTCTCCTTCACGCTTAGTATTTTTCTGTATTTGTATGTTTCTGTACTGCCATCAATCAGAGTTCTCCGAGTCATCTCTTGGCCGTGTGGTGGGTTTGCCTTTGGCCAACAGCAAAACCCCCACCCAGCTGCTTGCTCACTCCCCACCTTAGTGGGACAAGGAGGGAAAACAGGAAGAACAGGAATGAGAAAGGTCACGGGTCTGGATGAAGACAAGGGTATCACTCACCAGCTACCATCACAGGTGAAACAGGCTTGATTTGGGGATAATGCATTTAATTTATGGCTAATTAAAATAAATATTTACTTACTGATCCAGCTAGTGGGAAACAAAAAGACAAACACCAGGGCAAGGTTTTGGCCTTTCTGACACAGGCTTTCCCCGAGGCACCCACCCGGGGCTGAGGGGCTCAGCCGTGCCCTGCGGTGGAGCCCTTGGAGCCGGCTGGAACCGGCTGGGTCCGGCGCGGGGCGGCCCCGGCAGCTTCTCACAGGGGCTGCCCCAGCTGCTCCTCACAGGGGCAGCCCCTTGTAAGAGTCAGTCCGAAGAACAGTATTGTCTCAACACCATCATCAGAAACTTGGATTGACACCAAGCTGTAAACACCCTGAGCGAGAGAACTGCATGGTGCAAGGAGTGCTATGCCGCTCTTGGTCCAAAGAATAGAAAGAACTGCATGGTAAGAGGAGTACTATGCCGCCCAGTGTTACCTGAAGCACGAAGGAATGGACCATGACAACGCCGCATAACTGCCATCAAGGAGATGGATCACAACTGCTGTACGAAAACACACCTCCTGGTCCAAAGCTACCCACCTTTAAGGAAGACCACACCTCGGACATTCCTTGAGCATGCATGGAAATCTCACTAGAGAAAGGCGGAGATTGGCCACAATCCATGGGACAGAGGAGGAGCAAGGTCTATCGCTTAGCATAAAAGATGGCTCTTCAGCAACCGAACTTTGGAGATCTTCCTCACCAAGGATCACGACTATCGGAAGGACCAGAGGGATGCTGCCTGGACCTGGGACCAGAGGGACACCTTGGACCCATGGTCGTAGTTATAAGTCTCTTTAGTGTCTTGTGTTTACCTTTTCTTCCCTACGTGTCACTCTTTCTATTTATCGCATGCCGCTTTACGGGCAAAACAATAAAATTGTACTGTTAGATTCATGCATAACCCCTTGGCTTGGTTGCCTTGATTTTTTGCACTTCGAGATTACAGTAAACGAACCATCACGCGTCCACAGAGTGGACTGTGACACCCCTGCAGCCCATCCCCGCTGCTGCCAGCACCTGGGCACCTGCACTGGGTACAACACGATAGGCAACAATAATGTAAGCAGCACTTCAGGTGAAGTCCTATTGCTCTGTACATTTTAGTTCAGTTCCACAGAAAACGCCTCACCTAAGTTATTTGCCTCTTTCATGTCCGCAGCTTCGACTTGTCTCTTTTGGTTTTATTTTTTCCACTGCAATGAACTAATCATCCTAAAATGTCCCCTCCTTGAGCACTTGCCTGCTGAAGAGCTCTCACTGTAGAGCTTCAAAACCCCTTATTACATTCTGAATTAATGACTTTGAACAACGTGCTGTTTAATCCCATCCTATTTCTATTATTTCAATCCTCAGAATGATCCGCTTTACCTGACTGTTTTTCATATAGTCCTTTCTGTGGAAATTGCAGGCAGCCTTTTACCACCGAGATCTGACCGTGGCACATCCCGATTAATACAGCCCGGCGGGACCCAGGGGCCAGGCTGCAGCCTCTGCTGACCCTGTAAGCAGGGATCCATTGTAAACCTTGCATATGTTCTGCTGTGCGTCAATATAAAAAATAATTTATATAGGTTTCCAGGTGGCCAAAAGAATATTGGAAAACATAAAGGTGTGCAATTTGACATACTTAACTATTTTTGAAACAAACACATTATATCTTATTAGAGCTTTATGCTTTGTAAAAGGCAGTGGGTGAGTAAGCAAACCAGTCTAAATACAGTTGGAGCCAGTATTAGCAGAGCATAAACAAAACACTTTATTCATGCAATAATCTGCAGCAATCTTTTTAAACTGCAGAGGACTTAAAAGCGCACCTAAAAAGAAAAAAATAAAAAAAAAGAAAAGGCAAGATTGAGGTGTGAAGACGCAGACCTGGGGAAAGCCAAATGATTGTTGCAGATAACAAGTAAAGAATGGTGAAAGGGTGAGGACCAATGGATCAAAAACGTAAATTATGTGGGACTGGAGAGAGACACAGAGCAGAGTATCCTGACTCTGCCTACCGCTCCCTTAGGTTACCCAGTGTAGTTAAGGATGGTGCCCAATGATGTTTTGGCCAGAGATGTAATTGGAGGAGTGAACAGAAACAGACTACAGAGTCACCAGGTCAGCTCCATCAGATTTCTTCTTGTAGTGCTGTGGATAACCAGTATGGTGAGAAGACTGGCAAGAATGTGGCTTGTGTGGACTTGGATGGACACTGCTTGAGGTAGGATAGCTTCACATTAACTCCGTATGGACAATGCTATGCCCTGATATAGGACAACAACGACTGTTCTCAGAAGCTGCTTTCCTACAGGAATCCACCTGATGTCCTGATATGGACATATGCTGCCTGGGAGATGAGGCCAGTGGTCAGTTTGCTTACATATGTCTTAAAGTACGCAAGCGTATTTTGTGTAGGCAGCACAAAATGCATAAACCAATGTGTGTGTATGTATACGTGTGTGTCTCTTTGGTTGGTAACCCCCTCCTCAGCTTCTCCTGGAAGAAGTTCTGCTGCCTGGAAGTAACCAGATGACCAAGCATTGCTGTCCGTTTCCCCTGTGATTGCCTTCATCCCAGTGAGATCTAGAATCATTGCCACTTCTGCTCTTTTTCCTGAACATCACCACTCCTGGAAAGAGCTTACTTGTATCCTGGGCTACCTGACCACCTTCTTTCCTCTTGCTAGGCCTCCCAAACTCTAGGTTTATCTCCTTCCTAACTGGGGTGTATGCACATCTCCTCTCTCAAGTTGACTTCTGATCCAAACGAGCTGTCATTTCCCAATAAATTGTTCACAACTGTGGCAGTACTTTTCTACATGCTAGAAATATTAAATCAGTTAGTGACACTTTCTTTTATCTGTATTGTCACTGGGCATTTGAGTTTGCAGCCACAGAGATACACTGGGAAATGCAGATATTCAAACACTGCCAGCATAGCCAACTGTCACTGAATTAATTATATATGTTGAGTGGCTTTGATGTTTCATTAATCATGGAGCTTGATCTTAAACGTGGAAGCCTCGGCTCATCTGCCATATTCATCCATCTTTTGCTTCAACCTTGAGATTGCTATTCAAATGTTGGGATGCTCAAGGGATACAGCTTTAGATTTTCCATGGAAAAGTTTAGTTCACTCCAAACTGAGTTTGGTTTTTAACTGTCATTTAGAAAGATGGTCTGAGCTCAGGAAATCCCAAGGAGAGATGGTCAGGGTGATGAGTTCTTCTTTGTGCATCTGGATGTACAAAGAAAAGCAGAGTTTTGAATTTGTCTCCTTTTGAGGTACAGTCTTCCTCTCCCCCACAGTATTGTGGATACAGCAGTGAAGCCAATGAGTGCCTTGCGGACACTGTGAAAGTCTGTCTTCATAGAGTGTGCTGGATCTGTGTGGTGGGGCTTTGGTTGTGAGGGAGAGGCTACAGGGGTGGCTCCTCTAAGAAGCTGCTAGAAGCTTCCCCAGCTGCAAGTTGGACCTGCCTTGGGCCAAGGCCAAGACTGTTAGTGACGGTAGATACGCCTCTGAAATAACATATTTAAGAAGGGGACAAAGAAACTGGTAGGATTGAAGACCTTCAGCAGAGAGACGAGTGGGATGTGAGAGAAACACCTATGCAGATACCAAGGTCAGGGAAGAAGGAGGGGAAGGGAGCGCATTGGAGCAGAGATTCCCCTGCAGCCCGCGATGAGACAGCAGGCTGTTCCCCTGCAACACACGGAGGATCGCAGTGGAGCAGCCTGTGAAGGACCACGGCAAGGCAGAGATGGACCTGCAGCCTGTGAAGGACCACAGAGGAGCAGAGAGGGACCTGGAGCCTGTGGACAACACCAAGCCAGGGAAGGTGCTTGCTCCCGAAGAAGGCCATGACTCTGTGGGCAGCCCGTGGTGGGTCAGTGCGTTCCTGAGGGACTGCACCACATAGGAAGGACTCACGTAACAGGGGTTCGTGAGGGACTGTCTGCCATGGGAGAGACCCCACGCTGGAGCAGGGGAAGCGTGTGAGGAGCTCCCCCAGTCTGAGGAGGAAGGAGCAGCAGAGACAATCTCTGGTGAACTGACTGCACCCCCCATTCCCTGTGCCGCTGGGAGGAAGTGAGGAGGCAGAGAAATGGGGACCGAGGTGACTCGAGCCCAGGAAGGAGGGAGAGGTGCAGGAAGGTGCTTTTAAGAACTGGTTTCTCATCTCATTATCCTACTCCAATTTGATTGGTGACAAATTAAATTGATTTTTTTCCCCCAAGCTGATTCTGGTTTTGCCTGTGACAGTAGTTGGTGAGTGACCCCTCCCTGTCCTTGTCTCAACACACCAGCTTCTCATTCTATTTTCTCCTCCCCATCCCATCAGGGATGGGGGGAGTGAGTGAGCAGCTGCGGGGCGCTTAGCTGCCAACGGGGCTTAAATCTTGGTATAGGACCTCAGCTTTCCTGCAGGCCATAGAAAGGAGAGATAGAACACATTCGCAGCCTTTCTTACCATATGTTGCACTAAGAAATAAGGAGCTAATTTTCTTGTGGAAAAATATAATTTACTTCAAAATCAGTAAGACCATATTTAAGGCAGAGGAGCTTTGAGTTCCTCTTGGGCTTCATTTCTTGCCTTCTGAGATTTGGTTTCTTAATGTAAATGTTGTGCTCATCATATTTTCTTATCCTCATTCCTCTAAAGAATATCAGTTAAACTTCCTGATTTGCTATATTTGCTGTCTAATGCAGGAATTAATAATGCAGACAGAAAGTATGATGTGCCTTTGGCATCCCTCTGTTCTGTTACCATGCCTTTACTGATGACAGGGAAATCTCAACTGTAAATATAAATTTCCTAGTGATAGCCGCAGAGAAAAGCGAAGACTCATTTGTATATGCCTTTCCCCTCATTTTCTGCTTTATAGGCATCATACGTCTTCTTGTAATACAGATTTTATAGCCTCTTTTTTTAACAAAGGACCAGCCTCAAAAAGATGGGGTGCAATTTAGGGAAAAAAATCAACTAAATTTCAACTCAGCACGATAATATTGCTTATTTAAATCTGACAGCTACTGAGGCCCAAAGTTGAATCCTAGCTGTACAGTAAGTAGTGACCAGATAGCTCCAACTTTAGCTTATAACACTGTTTTGAGGAGAGGACATTCCCTGATACGATTTCATGCAGGAAAACTTGAAGGTGACACAAGGAGGTAATACTTGGCATATCTTTCAAAACAGAGAAACTCCTTTTTCCATATTAGATGCTGGGACTACAGAACACAGGTTCTACATTTTGCATTTGGTTTTTCTCTCTTTTTCCTTTTATTAGCTGAGATTCTTAAAAGGCTTTAAATATCCTTAAATCTTCTAATCAGAAATGCAATGCAGATCTGAGAGCGAAGCATTTTTGCAGGGCAGGTAGCTCTTCCTTGGAACTCTTGAAGTGTTGAGTAGAAAATCTTTGTACCTGATAAATCTTACCTAATAATGAATTTCTCTAGATGTTTTACTCTCACTTCTTCAAAAAGGGTGCTCTGGAGCACTAATGTGATTAACAGCAGTCACAGAGGAAAGAAGTGATTTAGAAATGCCAAATGTTTTTATGTTAGATGTTAACTGCAACATATGATGCACCTTCAAGGTAGCTGAATGTGAAGAGATGGGGTTAATGAAGAGCATCCAGGGTTGTAAGTTTAGTGCCTGACAAACAGGAGCAGAAGCAGCTCTTTGACCTTAGAACTATAAAGCTCTATAACTTACAAATCCCTCCATCTAACAGACTAACACGTAATGCCTACTAAGAGACTAAAACCAAATCCAATCTTGTCTGTCACACATACATTTATATGGCATTTTTTTTGCTGTGCAGTTTCAGCATTTTAATTACTAGGAGTCAGAGGAAGGAAGGAAGGAAGGCATTCCTCTGTTTTGTGCTAGGTGAAGAATTTTGTTCTGGTAATACTAAAGAGCTGCACTTCTAAAATGTCACATTACAAAGGCAGTGTACCTTTAGGCTCACATACTTAGTTTCTTGGGTGACATCTCCTGACTCTTCCATCATACAACTTGTGTTGCCCTCCAAGCTCTGCGTCTGTCAGAAGAGGAAAGTTGGCCACCTCCTCTGTAGGTAACACTGGAAAGACTGTACTCGTGTGCATTTCCTGACTCACAACAGAAAAGTTCTCAAGCACGGCCCTTGATGCTTGACACAGTTGTAGATGCTACTTTACATGCCACAGATGCAGTAGTTTGTTGAGTTTGCAGTTTAGGTCAGAGGTTAATTCCTCTTTCTATTATAACTCTGAAGTTCAAATGAAATAATGAGAACTAACAACATTCTTCTAGCAAAGAAACTGATTTTTAAAATCAATTAGGGAAAGAAAATGTATGAGAATCCTTCTTTTTTTTTTTTTTTTTTTTTTTTT